>JACCIC010000184.1:717500-1115947 GCA_018907035.1 Sycobia sp. Sy_11 | reverse complement strand
ATATCTTTTCTCTTTTTTTTTTTGTGCCTCTTAATTTTTCTTTGCATTTTTATATAAGATTGTATATACACTACTGTAAGTGTATGTAGGATCATGTGTTTGCATGCATATATATATATATATATATATATATATATATATACATATAATGTGTGTGATTTTTTTTTTCTTTTTATATATTTTATGTTTTCAATTTGTTATTATGTTTTATTTAATTTTCCCCTTTTTTTCTTTGCTTGCATGTATGCATGTGTATATATAAATATATATATATATATATATATATATATATATATATATATATATTTATATTTATATATATATGTAAAACTATATATATATATTATTCTTTGTTTACTTTGTGATTGTATTTTTTGTTTCAGATTTTTCTTTAATGGTACAAGGATTCGTCGGGTAAGTTTTTTTTTTTTTAAAAATAACTTGTTCAATATTTCACTTTGTGTTTTATTTTAAATTTTACAATTTCATTTATTTATATGTCTTTTGTTTGATTTTCCAGGCTTCCTGTTTTCTGAATCGCAGTACTTCTTTGGGCCTAGAATACTGCTGGGACATGCATTCCAGACAATCTTCTGTGGGGAGTTTACGCTCCTCCAAGCATTTGGCACAAGCGCTTTTTTGTTGAATCTCCACGATTGCATCAATGGAAAGCAGCGAGTACTGTCGTTGTACCTCTGGGTCTCCCAGTGTACCCTTGATGCCATAAAGGGCCCTAAGAGTATTGGTGTCAAGTGGTTGCAGGTTATTATTGTGTATGGAAAGTTTAGGGATAGTGTAGTGCTTGGACCAGCACGCTGAGCACTTATCCTTTAGTTTTCCACCTAAACAGTGTATGCAAAGAGTGTGCTTAAACAGTCTGGTGCCCTCTTCTGGACTGAGTGTCTGGCATGCACGTACAAATGCCCCTTGGATTTGGGCAGTGCATTCACTATTTTCTCCATTCAATCTAGTTTCCTTTTGTTTTCGCAGTTGTCTTCGTTTCTTTTGTGAGGCTTTATTAGCCTTCTTCACGATTTGATATCCTGGATTATCCACTGGACAGAGAGAATTCAGGTAATATTGAAATTATTTTTTTTTTGACGTATATGTCTTTGTTATATAGTTTTTTTTGTTTTTTTTTTTTTTTTTTTTTTTTTTTTTTTTTTTTTTTTTTTTTTTTTTTTTTTTTTTTTACTGGTTTTATATAATAGTGTATAAAAATATATATGTATATATATATTTTATTCGTACGTTCTTAAGCTCCACTTTTTGTTTTAGTTAAATATGTGTATATATCTATATATTTTTTTGTATGTATGCATTATATATATATTTTTTTTTTAATATGTCTCATTGACTCACGTATAGGTGAGTATTGACATGTATGCATAGACACATGTGTATACACATATACGCATATACACACATATTTTATTTTATATTTTGTATTACATACATATATATATATATATATATATGGAATACAAAATATATATTTTGGAAATATTAGTTGTGAATTGATTGTGATATTTTATTTTATATATTTTATATATTGATATTTTATATATTACAGGTTTTATTTCAATTGTTTGATGCCAAGTGCAAGTTATCCCGGCTCAGCCCCCAAAATTTTAAAGTCATATGTGACGTCCGGGCACGCATGCCCTTCCGTACAATAACTTTATAAGAAGCGCTTACGTATATTGTTCATATACGTAGGCGTTTCGATATTCACTCGGTTTTATTCGAGCCTGGAGTTTCCTCCACTAGCTCGGGAACATCAAACGCTTGAAAGTAGATGAAGGATGATACCTAATCTGTTTTATCTGGGCTAGAGTCCAAGGGTTCTTTTAGATACTTATTTCCTTCATTTCTTGATAGAAATAAGTATTTCCCTCGGCCTACAGGCCTAGTTCCCTAACTTATATATAAAAAAAAACGAGGGGCATGTACGATCCTACCTCATGGGAGGATCAGTCACTTCCCCGGATCGAGGAGATGTATGTAGTACAAGTGAGAGAGAGAGAGAGAGAGAGAGAGAGAGAGAAGACAAATGTGAGATTTTTTATATTTTGAATATTTATTTTATTTTTACTTACTGACAAGGTGAGAGAGAGACAGAGAGATGGACCTGGACCGTGACTGCGTGTTGACTGCTTCTTGACTGCGTTTTGACTGCGTTATTTTGGTGGAAAAATCGGGGCTTTATATACCCGAAAAAGTCCATGATCCCTCTCTCTGCTCCTCGATTTTATCGTTTTTTTATTATTTTATCTATTTTACTTATATTTAGTTTAAATTTACAATTTTTGTTTTGAACGTATTTTACTATTTTTGTATTGTTTATTACTATTGTTTTTAATTTGTTCTAATTGTTATAAATATTGAATTTCGATAATTTAACGTTAAAAATTGTACACTATCGCATCATTAGTATACAATTTTTATTACCTTTAAGGCCTTCGTCGGAAAAACCATACGCTTCTGACGTATGTACTTGCGCAAGTCAACGCCTTATTTGGGCAGATATTACAAAATTGTTTTTCTCGCCCAAACAAGATGATGACATGTTGCATGATTTTTGGTCATCTTAGCTTCGAGTTTGCTTCTATTTTATAAAACTTATTATATATATTTATTTTTGTATATATGTAGTTGTATTTATATATACTATTATTTATATATTTATTTATATATGTATAAGTTTACGTATTATTATATTGTATACTATTTTATATATAAATGTGTATATAATTGTTTATCCTTTATTTTTATTCTGCAAAACTATATATATACATATATATATACATTTGTATATTTCATTATTATATTATATATTATATAGTATTATCAGTATGTATGTGCATTATAATATCATTTTTATATCTGTACTTATACGTATTATAGTATTTCATACTTGTTTTAATATATATATTTTATACGTATTATAATGTTACATACTTATTTTAATATATATGTTTCATACGTATTATATTATTATATTCTTATTTTATTGTATGTATTTTTTATACGTATCATATTATTACATACTTATTTTAATATATATGTTTTTATGTGTATTATAATATTATATACTTGTTTTATTGTATATATTTTATAATATGATATACTTATTTTGTATATATATATTTTAATATTGTTATATTCTTATTTTGATATGTATATATTTATATATTGTTATATATTGTCTTTCCTTTTATATGTATATATATATATTTATCTCTATTATTATATATATATATTATATATATATATATATATATATATATATATATATGTGTGTATATATATACATCTATATATATACGTGTGCATAAATATATATATACTATTTATTTTTATAATTTTGTTTTTAAATAATTGAAAAATTTACTGTGATTATTATCTCGATGTTACAAATGTATAATAATATTAGGAAAATGTCAATAATTTTAAATTTCAAATTTATAATTCATTTTTTTGATCAATAATCACTACATCGCCAATTATAAAATGTATAAATATCAATACTGTTTCATAACTAAAAAATACAGAAAGAAACGTATCAATTGTGAACATTAAGTTCACAGATTAACGCTACTTTGAAATTACTTTATACAAAAGTATAAAATAAGGCAAGTATAATGTATTATATTTTCTTATATTAAACAGCTTTTCTGGCATAAATTACATTTATATAAATGAAAATCGTGTTTTTATACTTTTTAACTAGTTTCAGAAAAGATGAGAGGGGAGATGAGTAACCCCCGTGCACTGCGTTACGGCGTGTGCACGGCTTTGACTGGCTTGGAAGTATTCGCTTGAATGAAATCCCAAAAAGCCAACCTCCATATTATGATGGGTTGAGAGAAGGATTGAAAATTGTGATGTCCCACTCCTGTGAGACAAGGACTGAAGCGCAAGACAGTATTGAAGATTTTAAGTATGATAAGTTAATTAAATAATTAATGAATAATTATTTAATTATTTAGTTAATAGTGAGAATTATAAGTAAAAGCAAAAATGATTGAAAACTGTTATATTAAATAATAAAACTACTAGTAAGGAGAGATTTAAATAATAAAGATAAATAAATGTTTATAATAAAATATGACTTTATTTAATAAAAATATAATTAGAGTGAATGCAGCGGTTCTCCAATCATGCCTCCTTGCTCCAAAAACTATGTCGGCCTCCCCTGCATCACATTGCAGAAATTCACCCTAGGTTTCGCTGAGCAAATCGGCGCATCGCCTTTGCTTTTTTCTCCTTCTCTCGAGCCGTGGTAGTTCATCGACAACGTGGCTAGCTACTCATAGGTATACTGCAGAGAATTCCAAATGCAGCCCACACGTGTTCGGCTGGCATTTTAGCGCCGAATAGCGAGTGGTTTGAACGATTGATGAAATAACAAGACATTTGTCTCGATTCTCGATCGTATTTAAAATATATATATTTATATATATATAATGAACTATCTCTTATGTCCGTGCCGCTACTGAGTGTAAAATCGTATTTTACATTTCTTTTCAATCATTTTTTACATATTTATTTCCAATTCCGCGCCTTTACGTTCTAACATCTACGTGAGGACGTGACGTGTATAAAAACAAAGATAACTTTTACCGGAGATAATTAGGAGAGATTGCCGATGCCATATGCGAAAGGCTCGACGATTTTCGAGCGCCGGGAAAGTGCGCCCTCAAAACTCCAATGCCTGTTTCATAATGCAGACGAATTTTTGATTCTGCAGAAAATCAAGACTTTCTTTTCTGCCATTGTAGAAATTTCAAATTGATTCTTATGATTTTGTGCTAAAATGGATATTCCATAATTAGTTTAAAAAATTTACTTCTAATATTTTATGCTTATATAATAATGTAGGAACAGAAAAAGAAAATCCATTCATTGTCTCCAATATTAAAAATATAAATAATATAAACCAAAAATTTAACTTTTTAATTTTTAACAGCTATACGTTTTCTAAATTTTAACTACAAGATATAAGATTTACATTCTACAACGTTTTACAATAGGATAGAATTTGAAGTTTTGTATTTTCTACCATATGCATTATCAATAAGAAATGTATAAGTATTTTAAATAATTATATGTAACAATCCGAGCTTAAACATATTTTTAAAAAATACGAGTATGATTTAGATTTTAATGTTAACGTAGTTGATGAACCCATGTGTCTGATACTACATACTAAATATAATTCATAAATCACATACATTATCCCTAGTTTCCTTCACCTTCAAACAGCATACTTTTCAGTTATATTTATTATAATCTATTCTGTATTGTTACTTATTGATATTTTAAACATTTCCTGTAATTCCGATTTAACACAAAGATTGGTCTAAGGAATAGTCATTTTCTGTATAAACTAATAATGAACTGATTCTGTTTGTTTATTTATAATATTACAGTGATTGTGAACATAACCTCACTTATGATAAAATGATCTATTGAAGACATTGTTAAAAATAGATTATCTGAATTACTTATGTATATTATAGAGTAATTGCAATAATTTATTTAATTTATAGTATAAAATATAGTATATATTTTAAAAACCATATAATCAATCGTGTATAATCTTAAATATATATTATTTATTATACGTAATTGAATACAGAGCTCTTTAAAGAAAATATTCAGATGTACGTAAAAATTGATACACATTCTAGATAGATAGATTACATATAGATTTTGATTCGCTTGATTACAAATATTATAGAAATTGATAACAAAAAAGTTTTTGGAAAAAATTGAATAAAAAATTATAGATGAGATCAATATATAAAAGTTATTTTTCATGTAATTTTTCTCTATAAGAAAAAATAAAACTGAATAGAAAAAGATGGATGAAAAAAGAAATTGCAGAAAAAAAATTGGTGAAAAAATTTTGTGAGAAAAAAATTGATAAAAATCAAACCAGTTGAAGAACATAAGACAAAATCCAGAAAAAATTAGTTCAAAAAAATAAAAAAATAAGTTGAAATAAAATTAGTTCAAAAAAAGGTAAAAAGGAAAAGTACGAAATATCGATAGACTATTACTGTGGCGCTAAAAGGGGGAAAATAATTTTTCGAGAAGTAATATACCATTGATATTATCACACTCAAATTGTCTTAGTGACAATATCCAAGACATCTCACCTGAAGAATCAATTTGATTTTTGGGAGTCAGTGCCAAACATCCCAGTATAACTATATCACTGAACTTCTTTTCGTGCGTTGATGACTATTTGATTTGTAGAATTGATTAAAAAGGGCTTAGTCGGAGAATATAGTCGAAAATGCCCGAATAGTATTTGTAATAAGACTGTGGCCTCATGTCAAATATAATAAAAAACTCCTTTTGTCAGATTTGTGTACCCCAAAGTGGTCCGGCAATACTTGCAGATTCAAAGAAATCTTCGAACGTTATTTCTAAATATTATAGCTTCTAAAATAGTTAACGGAATCAGCTGTACATAAAAAATTTTATTTTTAAAAGATCTATCAATCAAATAATTTTATATAAAACATAAGCTTTATTCTATTAATTAATGCCGTTTATTAATATTATTTTAATTAACAATAATACATTGATAGCTTTTTAATCAGTAAACTAAAAATATTTATACCACCAAGCCAAGTTTTCATGTTTGGAAATAGAAAATAATCGGACGGTACTAAATCTGGAGAATACGGTGGATGCGAAAGTAATTCGTAACGTAATTCTGCTAATTTGATTGTTGCTATTGCACTCGTGTGAGCTGGTGCTCTATCCAATATTGAAGCATAATACTGTCCTGTAATTGTTTTTCCCTTCTGTAGGTAATCGATTATTATTTAACCCTGTGAGTCCCAAAAAACTGTGGCCATAACCCTACCGGCTGATAGAACAGTTTTTGCTTTTTCCGGAGCAGGTTTTCCATGCTCAGTTCACATTTTTGACTGCCGTTTCGTTTCTGGCGTATAGTAATGAATCCATTTTTCGTCAATAGTAACATAACGTCGCAAAAATTCGGCTGGATTACGCTGAAACATGTCCAAACATTGTGTTATATGCCGACGCATAGGCTCCTTAGAGTCTTGCGTGCGCGCTTCCGTAGAACACGGAAAGCATTCCCGAACCACCTCTCTCCGCCGCGGCGATTCCGGGCGAATCAGTGCTTGCGACCACCGGCGGAGCCTTACGGCGCCACCGGAGTCGCAAGCACAGTTGATATAAAAGAGAGGGCTTTCGGGATGAAAGGACAGAAAGCCAGCGGGACCCGACGGCCCAACCTTGGACAATAAACTAAGTCCACTGTTATCCGACGTCTTATTCCCCCTCCCAGACTCCATCCCACCGTAGGAGCGAAGCTCCCCCGCGCCGCACACGGCTCCAACAGGAGAGCGGAGTAGCGCCGCCGCACGAGTGGTGGCACCGAGGGAGAGACAGAGGGAGAGAGAGAGGGAGCTGCAGCGCCACCGCGCGCGACCGCTCCAATAACAGTGGAGCAGGCCGCCCCCGCCGCGCGCCCCGGCACGCACCGCCTGCGGCGGCTCGAGAGAGCGGTGACCGAGCCGCCACCGCCGCAACTACGAGTGCCGCCGCAGCTGATCAAGAGCAAGGCCGGCGGAGGTCAGTACAGCTTGGGCCTTTGGTCCAAGCTGACCTAACCCCTTCTCCCTTCCCTCCTTCGCGGTGGTCTCTACTTCATCGGTCCTTTTCAGGACCGTCTCATGCGTAGGAGACAAGGTGAGCCACCCACTCCTCTTTCCCCCCCCACCGGTGGGTGGTGTCTCGCCCCGAAGGCCCTTCTCAGGGCCGTCCAGTCGTAGGGGACAGGGCCAGCCACCCATTCCCCCTTCCTCTCCCCCCTCGACCTCCTGTCCACGGACGGCGTCTTGGTCCGATCCGGAAACCCGGATCAGACGGACTCTGTCCACGGTGTGGACTCCGGGTAGGGCACTCCTCCGAAAGGAGTTACGGGCATGGCGCCCAGTAGCTCCTATTAGGAGCTGTGCTCAAGGCCTCCGGAGACCCACCGGCGCGACGGGATAGGGCGAACCATCCCCTTCCCCCTCTTCCTCCCTCACCACCTGCGGGTGGTGTTTCGCCCATAGGCCCTTCTCAGGGCTGCCCTGTTCGAAGGGGGCACGGCGAGCCACCCACTCCCCCCTCCTCTCCCCCTTGACCTCCCGTCCACGGACGGCGTCTTGGTCCGATCCGGAAACCCGGTTCAGACGGACGCTGTTCACGGTGCGGACTCCGTGCAGGGCACCCCTCCGAAAGGAGTTACGGGCATAGCGCCCAGTAGCTCCTATTAGGAACCGTGCCCAAGGCCTCCGGAGACCCACCGGCGCGACGGGACAGGGCGATCCTTCCCTAGCCTCCCACCCACGGGCTCGTCCGCGTCCGATCCGGATATCCGGATCAGACCGACACCCCCCGCAGTGCGGACTCCGGGTAGGGCACCTCTCTGAAAGGAGTTACGGGTGGATACCCAGTAGCTCCGGCTAAGAGCGGTGACCAAGACCTCCGGAGACCCACCGGCGTGTCGAGAGACGCGCCTGGGGGATCGTCGGAGGACGAGGCCTTCGAGGGGGGGCACTCTCCGAGGTCCGAATCCTTGCCCCTTCCCCCTCCCTACGAACCGGCGGTCGTATCCGGTTTAAGGGATCGGGGTCGGGGCCACTTTGGCCTTAAAAGGGCCGACCATGGGGACACTAGAAACATTTCTTCCAAAACCAGGAAGGAAGGATGACCCCAGAATGCTCCTGCGCTGACCCAGAACTGCGGGCGAGACGACCACGTCGCACGCTACGACGGAGGAACGAACGACAGCGCGCCAAGAGGAACGCACGACGCCGTCGGAATAGGCAAACAGCGCTGGAGGAAGCGAGGGAAAATTTCTGGGAGATCGATTTAGATCTGCCAGATCTAGATCTCTCGGAAGCCACCTCGGAGGACGAGGGACCGTCGAAAGCCTTACGGAGCGCGGTGGTAGTCCCAACCGCTCCAGAGGCCCTCGACGTGCGGAGCGAGATCGGTATCCGCCGTCCCACTCGGCCGTCGCTTATCGTTCCCCCTCCTCGGCCTCCCCTGGCGGAACTTCCCGGGATTCCGGCCACCTTCCGACTCCCCGACTGGAGTCTCTCTTCCATCCGGCGGCGTCTGAAGGGCAAGGGCCTCCTTGCGGCCTCGCGCATCGGCTTGGTAGAAGGAGGGATACAACACCGTAGCCGAAGCGCAAGCCGGAGACGGGCTGCACGAACGCTCCGTCCGCCTCCGTTTGTGTCTCCGTACCGGACCCCTCCCCGGTACCACCCGCGTTGACACAACGAGAGGCGGCGATTAAAACGGCCTTTTTCAGGGCCACCAAATCAATTCACACGAGACCAAATTATTCCTTTGACCGATACCTCCAGTCCCATTCCTTCGTCATGTAACAATTATTTAGATGCAACAATGCGTGACCGTTTATTGGCGACTGTGACCAAACGCGGCACCCATCTTACAGATAGTTTTCTCATATTCAAAATTTCATGCAAAATATGAAATACGTGTTCAGTCGAAATTCCTACAGTGTTACTAATCTCGCGTATCTTTAATCGACAATCTTGGAGTATCATATCATGGATTTTATTGGCCAAATTTTGATTAGTCACCTCTTTTGGGCGGCCAGAACGCTCAGCATTACTTGAATTCATTCTACCACAACGAAATTCAGTAAACCACTTGTGAACCATTTCATGTGATGGAGCAGAGTCCTTATAATATTTTTTAAGCTTTTCTTCAGTTTCCTTAATTGTTTTTCCGCACAGAAAGAAATGTTTAATAACCACTGAAAATTTGTTTTTTCCATGCTTTTGTAAAAACAATGAAACACTAAATTCAAGAGACTATCAAAAATTTTCTAACCAACGTATTGACTTGAAACTTTGTATACCTACTTATATGAGATGATAGTCTCTTAGAGTAGTAAAATATTTATGATAACAGCGCCACCTTTCGAGAAGTCACGGACTTATCAAACCACCCTCGTATATAGAAAAAATTATGCGAAAAGATTGAGAATATTTTATACAAATACATCATTCTATACTCTGCATTTTAATAGTCGGTGTTGGGATCTTTTCTGCTATCGAAAATCTTTTACCTTTCTTATACATTATATTATTTATAATAGTTTAGTTTACTCTTATATATTTTTTTCATATTCTTTTACTTAAAATATTATACAGTAATGATTGAATTAAGGAGTGAAAATTCCATATCCAATTTTTACAAAATCTATAGTTTGTAATTTACTAAAATATTTTAAAAATTCCTTCAAATCTCTCAAGAGTGAGCCGGCTTCAGCGACTAGCCGCGGCGGGGTACCCGTTATACCAGCGAAAAAGTCGTCCTGCCTTGTTAGATGAGCTCTGTCAATCTCTCCTTATTCTCTCTGCCCATACAGGGGATGCTAGTACATGTATATATAAGTATAGGTTTTCAAAAGAAAGCATAATTGTTATACGAGCGTGGATTGATAAGTTTCCGGCCTGCGGTGTTCTAGTCTAGTCATGCCATCTCTATAGACTGATTCGTCAAGCTCCACAATATATCCATTTACAGCTTCAATTACTTCTTCATTGTCCGCAAATCTCTTACCACCAAGCCATTTTTAGAGGTTAGGAAACAGATAATAGTCACTCGGGGATAGGTCTGGAGAGTAGGGAGGGTGCAGCACAATTAATCAGATTCAAGGGAATCAATGTATATAATACCTCTTGCATCCGAAAAAACAGTAGCCATGACCTTGATCGCCGAAAAAATTGTTTCTGCCTTCTTTGGAGTTGGTTCCCCTGGTCTAATCCACTGTTTAGATTGTTGTTTGGTTTCAGGAGTGTAGTGGTGGACCCAAGTTTCATCAACGGTTACGAGTCAACGTAAAAATTCGCTTGGATTACGCTCATACAACGCCAAAATGGCGGTCGAAATGTTCGTTCCAATCAATTTGACTGTTAGCAAACGCGGCATCCATCTTGCACAGAGCTTTTCCATATACAATTGTTGGTGCAAAACATTTTGTGCACATTCATATGACATCTTACAGGTCTCAGCTATCTCACGTACTTTTAATCTGCGGTCTTTCAGCGCTATTTGATGGATTTTTTCGATCATATCTGGAATTGTGACCTCAATGGGGTGTTCTGAGTGAGGCTCATCAGAGGTGCTCACACGACCCTTTTTAAACTTGGAAACCCACTGCTTAACGGTTGAATATGATGGGGAGGATGTCCCCAGTGTTGAGTCCACTTCTTCTTTAATTTCCTTCGGCGTTAACCCCTTCACATAAAAGTATTTGATGACAGCACGATTTTCCAGCTTTTCAATTTATACACGAAGGCGCAGCGCAGATCTCCGAGTGCGCTGTCTATATATTGCTGAAACGTTTGCGTCACATTTCTGTACCCGAACGCCATGACGTTCCATTCCAAAAGACCGAGTGGCGTTATAACAGCCGTTTGGTCTCGATCCTGTTCCGCGACTGGGATTTGGTAGAACGCTTTTTGTAAATCTAATTTTGAAAAAACCATTTTACCGTTTAAGAAGTTGGGATAGTCTTGTAGGTAGGACACGGGATATTTAACTGGAATAGTTACCGCGTTAATCCGCCTATAATCCCCGCTAATCCTCTATGAGTTGTCCTTTTGTTGGACCATGTGGATGGGACTAGCCGACGCACTTTTGGAAGATCTAATTAGACCTTTCTCGAGCATTTTGTTGAACTGCTCTTTCACAACCGCGAGCTTTTCCGGGCTGAGTCGCCGCACTGGCTGACTAAGTGGGCGTCCCTCAGTATTTATATAGTAGTATACACCTCTAACAATGAAAATAATCTCCTGTTCGGCACCTGTAACGTTGGGATGGTTTTGCAACACCGGCGCAAAGGCGCTGTTGGAATCAATCGCATGCATTGTTGAAGACGGTACCGACCGGGCGTAGCACTTTGCTATTTCGCCTGTGTCCGTAATTTTACGTAAGCGCAAGTCCTGTAATAGTTGGTAATTCGAGATGAAATAAAGTAAAAATAAAATTCCACGGAAGTTTTTCCTGGAACCCTGCGTCGATCGCGATCGTTGTACCGTTCGCGGCGAACAAATTTGTTGTATAAATTTGTATTTATACAACTAATTTTTTTTATAACTAAATTTATACAACTAATAATAAATTTGTTGTATATCCCTGGATCATCAGGGACGTATGCGATCTGTGGGTCATTAACCGGAATCAATCACCGAGACGTCTGGGCCTGTGTCGATTAAGTACACTATTCCCGAAGATTTATCGGTGAGGTGGAGACGGTTTGAAAATATGAGCGTGGTCGCAGTCTCCGTTCACGCTCAATTGGTTTCGTCGTGTTTTTACGCGAGAATTGCGCATAGCGAGGACATTTCTCGCTACAAAACTTGGCCGCGTTGACGTAATTGTAATGGTCTTTACACAAACCATTAATTACTTAATAAAGCACTTTAACGTGCTGCGATGAACGGTTTTCGGAAACTCTAATTGGTGCTGGAGGTTGATTCGCACCTATTTGTATACGACGAATCTCGTACGAAGCTGCTCAATAACTTTTGCAACCGACTATATCTGGTTGCGGAGGTTCGCGTTATCCTCGCACAATTCGAGGTGTTGCTCGATCGCGAGAGCTCGGTTATAAATTAGGGCTTCGTTAAAACGCCAGCAGTTCTGGTTCTCTGTTGCATTCATTATCGACAGTGTGGCGTTTGTCGCGTTTTGCGCATTAGTCATGCTTGCTGACGCGATTATAGCTGCGGAATCTACCAACGGACTGAGTCTAACTCTGTTGGAATTACTACCGCTATTTAACGGCGTGCCGCCTACCGCGAGGGGAGTTCTCATGATGGAGTTCCCGGCAGGTATGTGGGCTGTCTCGGATGGATTCATATTACTGTAGGGATCCCTAAACGGCCTGCCGCTTTTGAAGAGTCCGTCAGTCTGTTGTCCGTATTTTGATTTTCAAACATTAATCTAATGGGACGCTCGCAGGCTCACTTACAATTGAACTTATGTACGCCGCTAACTTACTATTATCTATTTGAATTTAAGTTTAACGAAGCCTACCTAGTGTGCATCAATGAACTACTATTTGCTCTACTAAGAACTTATTTTCTCGCTCACATGGGACGGCAGTTCCCTAAACCACAATGTACTACTTTGAAATGGTGCCTATAGACTCTTCAATGGCTTGAATGATTATAGATGTTAATAGGCTATGAGCTTGTTGTTTGTCTTAAAGACAAACACTGGCTAGTTTTTGCGTCAATCGCAACACGAGATTTTTACATAAGCGCATGTGCGATTTTGGATTTTGTTCTGCACTGTAATATGTTTGGACTCTTGATTTAGAATGGAAGCCAAAAGAGAACTTGGGATGCGATGATATGACAACAAGCTTCATCGCTATTTCCAGATTCTAACCATCCTGAGAGTTATTCCCGTAAAAGAAAATCAAATACACAAATAGTGCTTGATTTTTAGACAGGGACTAAATATTTAATTTTATTTGGTGTAATAAAATTGAAGACAAATATTATAAGTGACTTTTTTGGTCAAATTATTAATATTTAAATAAGAATCGATTAAAAAAGAAATTGCAGGAAAAGATTTGGTGAAAAAAATTAGTGAAATAAACAATTTGATAAAAGTCAAACCAGTTTAAAGAACATAAGACAAAATGCAGAAAATATGATATTAGTTCAAAAAAAGAAAAAAATAAGTTGCAATAAAATTAGTTCATAAAAAGGTAAAAAGAAAAGTACGGAATATCGATAGACTATTACTGTGGCGCTAAAAGGGGGAAAATAATTTTTCGAGAAATAATATAGGATAGAAATTATCACATTGAAATGACCTTAGTGACAATACTCAAGACATTTCACCTGAAGAATCAATTTGACTTTTGGAAGTCAGTGTCAAACATCCTAGTTTAACTATATCAATGAACTTCTTTTCACGCGTTGATGACTTTTTGATTTATAGAGTTGATTAAAAAGGGCTTCGTCGGATAAAATGGTGGAAAATGCCCGAAGACTATTTGCAATAAGACTGTACCCTCATGTCAAATGTAATTAAAAAGTCCTTTTGTCAGATTATTGTACCCCCAAGTGTCCGGCAATACTTGTAGATTCAAAGAAATCTTCGAACGTTATTTCTAAATATTATAGCTTCTAAAATAGTTAACGGTATCAGCTGTACATAAAAAATTTTATTTATAAAACGTCTATCAATCAAACAATTTTATATAAATTATAAAATTGTTTGATTAAAGGTGATTAAAAGTGCGTGAGATAGCTGAGACCTGTAAGATATCATATGAATGTGCACAAAATGTTTTGCACCAACAATTGTATATGGAAAAGCTCTGTGCAAGATGGATACCGAGTTTGCTAATAGTCAAATTGATTATAACGAACATTTCGACCGCCATTTTGGCGTTGTATGAGCGTAATCCAAGCGAATTTTTACGTCGATTCGTAACCGTTGATGAAACTTGGGTCCACCACTACACTCCTGAAACCAAACAACAATCTAAACAGTGGATTAGACCAGGGGAACCAACTCCAAAGAAGGCAAAAACAATTTTTTCGGCGAACAAGGTCATGGCTACTGTTTTTTGGGATGCATGAGGTATTATATACATTGATTACCTTGAATCTGATTAATTGTGCTGCACCCTCCCTACTCTCCAGACCTATCCCCGAGTGACTATTATCTGTTTCCTAACCTCTAAAAATGGTTGGTGGTAAGAGATTTGCGGACAATGAAGAAGTAATTGAAGCTGTAAATGGGTATATTGAGGAGCTTGACGAATCAGTCTACAGAGATGACATGACTAGACTAGAACACCGCATGCCGGAAACTTATCAATCCACCCTCGTATAACAATTATGCTTTCTTTTGAAAACCTATACTTATATATACATGTACTATGTTGTTACTCATGTTACTCATTGTTTTTACAAAAGCATGGAAAAAACAAATTTTCAGTGGTTATTAAACATTTCTTTCTGTGCGGAAAAACAATTAAGGAAACTGAAGAAAAGCTTAAAAAATATTATAAGGACTCTGCTCCATCACATGAAATGGTTCACAAGTGGTTTACTGAATTTCGTTGTGGTAGAATGAATTCAAGTAATGCTGAGCGTTCTGGCCGCCCAAAAGAGGTGACTAATCAAAATTTGGCCAATAAAATCCATGATATGATACTCCAAGATTGTCGATTAAAGATACGCGAGATTAGTAACACTGTAGGAATTTCGACTGAACACGTATTTCATATTTTGCATGAAATTTTGAATATGAGAAAACTATCTGTAAGATGGGTGCCGCGTTTGGTCACAGTCGCCAATAAACGGACACGCATTGTTGCATCTAAACAATGTTTAGACATGTTTCAGCGTAATCCAGCCGAATTTTTGCGACGTTATGTTACTATTGACGAAAAGTGGATTCACTACTATACGCCAGAAACGAAACGGCAGTCAAAAATGTGAACTGAGCATGGAAAATCTGCTCCGGAAAAAGCAAAAACTGTTCTATCAGCCGGTAGGTTATGGCCACAGTTTTTGGGACTCACGGGGTTAAATAATAATCGATTACCTACAGAAGGGAAAAACAATTACAGGACAGTATTATGCTTCAATATTGGATAGAGCACCAGCTCACACGAGTGCTATAGCAACAATCAAATTAGCAGAATTACGTTACGAATTACTTCCGCATCCACCGTATTCTCTAGATTTAGTACCGTCCGATTATTTTCTATTTCCAAAGATGAAAACTTGGCTTGGTGGTAAAAGATTTTCATCGAATGAAGAGATTATGACAACCACAAATGATTATTTTGAGGATTTCGACAAAAGTTACTTTTTGGAAGGCTTAAAAAAGATTGAATACCGCTGGAATAAATGTATCGAGTGGGGAGGGGACTATATTGAAAAATATAAAGAAAATTGTTTAAGTCAATTGTTTTTTCATTTAAAAGTTACAGACTTATCAAACCACCCTCGTACAATAATTACAATACCATTCTAAAGGTAAAATATTTGTATCTAATCATTCCGCAAAAGGTAAAAAAATATATAAATTTTCAAGTAAAAATGCGATACAAAGGTCCGAACAATATTTGTAGACTGAGTTTAAAATTAATTCCTAAAAAGTGTAGTTATAGAATTATATTTTATACATAAAATACACACGGACATCACGGATTTACTATATATATATATATATATATATATATATATATATATATATATGCATATTCATATAATATTTACTCTTGCTATGTGTATAGCTGACTTGCCTACATCGCATTACGGTACTCTTCGATATATATGTGTTGTCTGTTTCGCTTTTGTTTTAAAAATCTTGCTGCTCGTGTAATTTCGCTTTGTGTTGAGGAGGTAGCATACGATGTCCAAATATCCAGAAACGACTTCTACTGGTGTCTGGGTGTTCGAATAATAGAATACGAATCTCTTCATACGAAGTCGTCACGCCATACCTGGACACGTCTTCTACCGTCGAAACACGCAACTCATCGTAGAAATTATTCTGAGGAACCTGGACATCTTATTCTGTTATTCAAATACGAAAATCCTGATAGAATTCGTCCCGTCATATCTGGACATCATCTTCTACATACCGAACACGAAATTCTCCGGAGAAGTCGTTCCAAAACACCTGGTATCATTATACTGTCCCTACACGAATCATCCCATAGAAGTCGATTTCCTCATACCTGGATGTCATTTTCTTCCAACTAAATACAATATTTCCCGTAGAAATCGTTGAAAGACATCTGGACATCGCATTTTATCATCTAAACACCAAAATTCCCAATAGAAATCGTTCTGAGGCAACGGGGTATCATGTTTAACTGCCCGTACACGCCAAAACAATATTTCTCAGTAAAAACCGTATTTCAAATATATATATATATATATATATATATATATATATATATATCGAAGGCCTTCTTGTCTGTTGAAACACGGTGCAAGACTGACGCATTTGTCACCACGTTCGTACGTTGTCTCAGCTACGCTGTAACCTTCGAGTATAGCCAGCCCCGCACTGTGAGTGGCTCGTGTGTGCTGTAACACATCAACCAGAAGACGATTTAAAAAGACAGAGAGGACCTCGCGAATACTGTGTTCCAAGCCCTGGTGGTTATCGTCGCAAGCAGTGTTCGCATCGGGAGAGCGAGTAGCTCCCCGACCGCCATTACACCACCAACACCGCCGCAGCCGCGGCCGCCTGCACGACCGGAGTCGTTTGCGATCTGACGCCAGAGAGCCCATGCTCTCCTCCACCTTCACCACTAACTAACCGACGGCCCAGCAGCAGCAGCAGCAGCATCTCCAACGGCCTGCCCAACGGGAGCCGAGCAGCGCGAGAAAGCGGGCCCCGCAACGCTACCGCCGCCGGCTGCCAGACTGGTGTCAAGCAGAAGAGAGAGAAAGAGAGAGTGAGAGAGAGAAAGAGCGACGGCCACCACGTCCAGCAGCCCGTTCCGGAGGAAGGTCCAGATCGCCCCGCGGTACCCGACGAAGGCAAGTACTTGACCGCTTAGTATGCTAGTAAGTAGGTTTGCCGCAAACAATAATGTGAATGGAAGTGTCGCGGAATCTAATAAGTGTGAGAGTTTGTGTGTTATTCGATAGCGTGTGGGTGAAGTGTCGGTGTAACGGATGTATGTGAGTGAGTGTAAATAAATAAAAGCGTGAAACGCGTGGTGATCACCGTAATCTGCTTTCTATATTTTACTTTCTATATTTTACGCCTCAAGGTAAGTGGACGGAGCGAAAACGCCGTTTCAAATGGCGCCTATAGCGTAAGGCCCGCGAAACATACATGCGTGTGTGAAAAGTGCACGCGCGTCGAATTCAGCGGAAAGAAGATGCCGCGCGGATATTTTGCTCGCGGATATTGTGCGCGTGAAAGAAAAATCCTTAGAAAACCCCTACCGAAAAGAAAATTCCCGGGGGAAATAAAGAAAAAGAAGCAGAGAAGGACTGCCCGCTTGACTACGTAGTCAGACGGTAATTTTGAACCGCGGGTACTGATATGCGCCGTAGCAGCAAGCGGCTGCTACAGGAGCATTGAACTGTGAAATATAAATCAGATTTCACAGACATCTTTTTTATGTTATTTTTCTTTCTTGCCTTCCCTCCCGGTTAACGTGAACCCCCGTACGGAAAATGCGGCAGAAGGAGTCACTTAGTGATAATAATAGGCATGTAATATTAGGAGTGTGAATAAGTCTTTCCCGTTTTTTGTAAGAGATGGCGCCACCAATACTGTCCGAGTATTCAATGGTTACATATGTCATAATCAAAGCTTATTCATATGTCAACAATTCCATACTAACACATTAGTTAAAATTTTTTCGCATCATAAATTTTTGATATCGTGAAAATGTCGAAATTTGAGCCGAGTCGACGTCATTTGCGGGAAGTTTCACTTTATTGGTTCAATTTGAAGAAATCTGCTGCCGAGACGCATCGATTGCTTCAGGAGGCTTATGGAGAAGGTTGTGTCGATGATTCAAGTGTTCGCGGATGGTTTCGACGCTTCAAAAGCGGTGATTTCGACGTGGAAGACAAGGAGCGTTCCGGGCGGCCGCAAATCTTTGAAGATCGAGAATTGGCGACTTTGCTTGATGAAGATTCTTGTCAAACGCAAGAAGAACTTGCTGAAGCATTGGGAGTTGACCGAACAACCATTTCCAAGCGTTTGAAAGCCATGGGAATGATCCAAAAGCAAGGAAATTGGGTGCCGTACGAACTGAAGCTGAGAGACGTCGAACGGCGTTTTTTCACTTGCGAACAGCTGCTTCAGCGACATAAAAGAAAGGGTTTTCTGCATCGTATCGTGACTGGCGATGAAAAGTGGATACGTTACGATAATCCGAAGCGAAGAAAATCATGGGGACTACCCGGCCATGCATCATCATCGACGGCCAAGCCAAATATTCATGGCGCCAAGCTCATGCTCTGTATATGGTGGGACCAGCTAGGTGTGGTTTACTATGAGCTTCTGAAACCGAATGAAAGGATCACAGGCGAGGTCTATCGACGACAATTGATGCGTTTGAGCCGCGCACTGCGAGAAAAACGGCCACAATACTCCGACAGGCACGACAAAGTTATTTTGCAACATGACAATGCCTGATAATATTACAAGTTATTGTATGATTTAGCATATAATAAGGTGTAATATTATAGTAACAGAACTTCAAATCTAGATTTTAGGAGGATGATAAACAGTTAGCAGAATAAATGGTAAATAACAAAAAGTCTGCGTTATTAATTGTGCAAAAGCTGTTCTGAGAGGTAATTAACCTCTAGCATTAGCAGTAAGTAATCACTTACTTAATAACAAAAAGCAATTATCTGTTGTATTTATCGTCCTGATCTTAGGTATATTAATGCTAATATTAGTTACATGCTATGTGATGTATATCCAACGTAAATGTGTGTATAGGCTCGCTTTTATTTTGTACATGAATATATTTGTTTTACATACATTTAATATTTAATCATATATGTATAACATATATATTTAACACACAGTGGTTATACGTGTATATATTGTAACCGCCCGAACGGCGGCTGTAGGTGAGAGCGCTCGTATGAAACCGCGAGTGTTCGGGCGTCTCCGCGAAACGATACGCGCGAGCCGCGAGGGCGCTAGAAGCGCTATAGGAAGTAGGAAGTTCGGAACGAACTTCGCATTCTTGATTTGACCTTCGTCAATTCGCGTTCTTGAGTTGGCTTTCGTCGTTCGTAGTCCTAAATTTACACCTTTTTCCTTTCGTCCCCGACGCACTTTTATTTCATTCCGCTTTAAAATACCGTGGTATTTTCCGTTCGCGATCGTATTGCGAATCGTAGAGTTAAGGCCGCAGTTTTTGCGCCTTTCGCGGTAACGTGTTACAAGTTTGCCCTCGTGCAAACTCCGTGCGAGCGCATCGGTGTCGACGAGGAGAGGACACGCGGCGACATCCTCGCATCAGCCCCGGACCGTGAACGAAAGCTACGAGGCAGCGTGTACGCGTTACCATACGTGTACCTTCGTGAGCCAGCGACGCCATCAGCGGCTACGAGCCGCAGCCACGCGCGACCGCGCAAGTCAGCAGCCAGGAGCAAGAGAGAGAGAGAGAGAGAGAAAGAGAGCGCGCGCCCGGTCTCCCTGACACCGGCGAGCATCAGCGAGCGCCAGCGACAGTATCAGCGAGCGCCAGCGACAGCATCATCGTCGTCGGCGGCAAGTAGCTTTTTGCTTTTATTGTTAAGTTCATCTGTGCGTATAGCTAGGTCCTGACCCGCCGCCGCACCCGCGCGCCGCGATCTACCGAATATATAGCTTCGCGGTTCATCTGTAATAATATGTATCTATCGCGCGTAGCCAAGTGATAATTTTCGTAATTCCTTTTTACAATATTGTACTGTCATAAATGCGTTCGCGTATAAGTAGTTTGTTAGCATATAGTATGTGATGTTATACCGTTGTTCCCACGTGTTTCGTATCGAGAGCGTCCCGTTCCGTTTCCCCCGTCCCCGTGTATGTTAAACGAGTGCATAATTATATAAATAATTGATGTAGCGTCGCGGAACCCGCAATCAGTACATAGCGTATGTACTACTTTATTATTGTAAATAGATCGTTAATGATAATAAACGTTAATATTGTAATAATCTGCTAAAATTACCCACGTGGTTCATTTTTCGTTCCCCGTCCCCTTTCAGCAGAGTGCACGACCAGCAGCGTGGAGTCCACACACACACGCAAGTGAACCGTAAGTAATAACCCGATTTCGGGGTTATAATATATATATATATATATATATATATATATATATATATAGATATATATGATTTTCTTTTATCTGATTATATACATATGCATCTTGCTTATATACTCATTTACATATGTATAATATACGCATTTGATATATATGCATCATACGTGTGCATATATATTTTCTTTATTTACTCTCTGAACACATATATGTCTTACTTATATTTTATATTTCCTCGCATATATATATATATATATATAACATACGTATTTAACATATATTCAGTATACATGCGGATCTTTACATTTTCTTCTTCATCTTGTTGTTTATATGTCTTACATTCATTCTGTATTCTTTTATATTTATATTTACAACATATATTTGACGCATATTCATTACATATGCATATATTCACCTTTTTATTTGACATTTGATTATATAAACACTAACATCTTCATATAAACATCCTATAAACATCGACGTACAAGGATACTGTCCCATCAAACAACGGGTACGTCGAATCCCAGACCGGTTACTAAAACAGGCGCACAACGAAATAGATCGGCTGCTAGCAGACGGCATTATTGAACCATCAACGAGCGCATGGAGCAGTTGCTCCGTGATTGTGCCTAAGAAAGACGGAAAAATTCGCTTCTGTATCGACTACAAGGCGGTGAACCATGTAACACGGAATGACGCATATCCACTGCCCCACATGGATGTCTTATTAGACAACCTAAGGGCTCGGTATCTATCCAAGATAGATCTGAGACAAGCGTACCATCAGATCCCCTTAGACCCAGGCAGCAA
Source organism: Sycobia sp. Sy_11 (assembly GCA_018907035.1). Taxonomy (NCBI): domain Eukaryota; kingdom Metazoa; phylum Arthropoda; class Insecta; order Hymenoptera; family Epichrysomallidae; genus Sycobia; species Sycobia sp. Sy_11. Next base: position 1,094,268 of record JACCIC010000184.1, on the reverse strand, counting down.
GGAAATCACCGCTTTCGCAGTCCCACAGAAGGGGCTAATACACTCGATTACCATACGGGCTGACTAACGCCCCAGCTAGCTTTCAAAGTATGGACCTTATTTTCGGGCCGGAATGACAGTCGACCGTTTTCGTCCACATGGACGACATAATAGTCGCTACTAAGACGTTCGAGCAGCACACTCGGAAACTAATTGCGGTGCTCACCCGCCTCAACGTTGTCGGATTACAAATTAATAATGATAAATCCAAGTTCTGCTGCCCGGAGGTTAAATACCTAGGCTACATAGTAGACGAAAACGGCCTACGCACCGATCCGGATAAATTTCGCCCGGTCAGCGAATATCCAAGGCCTACCAACTTAAAACAGCTGCGGGCCTTTCTAGGAATGGTCGGATGGTATGCCCGTTTTATTAAAGCCTTAGCTGAGATAAAACTACCACTCACCAAACTGTTGAAGAAAAATGTTAAATGGCATTCGGGTCCGGCCCAACAAGAATCATTTGACAAATTAAAAATACTCCTAACACAAGCACCCGTGCTTGCGCGTCCTACGCAAAACAAAGCGTACACACTCCAAACAGAGGCAAGCAGCTACGCACTGAGGGCCGTGCTCAGCCAAGAGAGCAGCGGCGAAGAGCACCCCATAGCATACGCGAGTCGAACTCTAAATCAAGCAGAGTCGAATTACACTGTGACGGAAAAAGAGTGCTTACTGTCTTGTAGGCGGTGGAGAAGTTCAGAGGATACTTGCTAGGCGAAAGATTCACGGTCATAACAGACCATAGTAGTCCCAAGTAGCTACACACCCTCAAGAACCCGACGGGCCGCCTAGCAAGATGGGCGACAGCACTTCAAGGGTACAACATGGAGATTATACATATAAAAGGAGTCTTACATCATGTACCAGATGCTCTCTCTAGACTCCTCCAACAATCCCAGTTTCCTACCGCACCGATAGCCTCTATTGAGAGAGACAGATGGTATAATGAGAAAATTGACAACATACAGAGAGATACCGATAAACATCCAGACTGGACAGTCAGAGGAGACAAGCTCTACAAACACCGCTCGAATGAGCTCACCAACATCATAGGCGAAGGTCCGGATGACTGGAAACTAACGATACCGTATAAAGATAGAGAGCGAGTCTTGTATGAGTGTCACAACACTTCAACATCCGGACACTTTGGTGTCGAGAAGACTGCGCACAAAGTCAACCAACATAACTACTGGCAGGGGATGCGTAGAGACATCCACGCTTATGTCAAGCACTACCCCGAATGCCAGATACATAAGGTGTCTCAGAGAGCACCGGCAGGCTTGATGGCCCAGCGAAACTTAGAGGGCCCATGGGCCAGTGTGGCGGCAGATATAATGGGGCCCTTTCCCACCAGTAAAGGCCAGCACAAGTACCTCCTAATATTCGAGGACTAAATATATAGAAATACGACCCCTACGGAAAGCCACAGGCGAGGCAATCACCAAAGCGCTCGAAGAACTAATTGTCTTCAAGTGGGGATGCCCAAAATATCTTATTACTGACAACGGCACTGAATTCGCCAATAACCTGCTTAAGAGCAAGCTAAGCGAATTGGGCATCATCCACCAATATATAGCGCCTTATCACGCACAGGCAAACCCCGTAGAGCGGGTTAACTGGGTGGTCAAAACTATGGTCTCCATCTTCATAGGAAATGACCACAAAAATTGGGATTTGCACCTCCCTGAGTTCGCGTTTGCGGTTAACACCGCCGTACATGCGGGTACTCAAGCATCGCCAGCATTTCTAAACTTTGGCCGACAGCTAAGAGAGATGCCGACGTACAGGGAAACTCAGGGAGAAACACCGCAATTGCAGACACTAACGTCCTCTGACTGGCTAAACCGAGTCAAAAGACTGCCGGCCATCCACGAAATGGTCAAGAAAAACTTGAGTGCAGCCGGCGAAAAACAAGCCAAATATTACAATCAGAGGCGAAGACAGGAACCGTTCGACATAAACGACCAAGTATGCAGGCGCAACCATGTAATTTCATTGGGTCCTGAAAAGTTCTCCGCGAAGCTAGCGCCAAAGTTCGTAGCCTCTTGTCGAATAACCAGGAAAATCTCGCCCGTAATATTTGAGGTAGAGGACATGAACAACGGAAAAAAGACAACGATACACATATCCGACTTAAAGAGGTACTACCTTCCTAATACTAGCCTAACATTCTCCACAGGGTCCAACAACAACAATAAGAACAATGGTGAGAGGCATTGGCAGAGGCCGAGGATTCCGGCGGCAAGATATGCCCTGACTCACCAGACCCGGGGAGAACTATACCTCCGAAGACCAACCCCCCAATCTAAATGTAGCTCAGGATCTAACCCCAACAAACGCGAACGCACGAGCTGTGCAAGCGCGTCCGAGTATCGCCAGGGAAGTGACATAGGCATTAGACGGGGAAGAGTTGGCAAAAGCGCTGAACGAGCTGCAAGGGGACTTGATACAATTCAGTCCCGACTCGACCCAAGAGGTCGACGAAAAAGAGATATCGCCGAAGAATTGAATACCGGCCAGCGAAGCATCGTTCGCGCTATCCCTGTTGGACACGAGCGTGCCCAGCTGAACCAATATCGAACAACAAGAAAATCACACTCCCCCTACCGCTAGTACAGGCCCCCCTCCGCTACGACGTAAAACTACCATAACAACAACAACAACAACTGAAGAGCCGAGAAGCGAAGAAGAACAGCTGATATATAACCACTTCGTGGAAAGATATGAGCTGCTGGAGGGTAACAACGAGTACGTCTTCGATGGAGCGGCGTCCCACAAGACGGGACCGCTCGAGGCGTCTAAGCGTAAAGTGCGAATGCAAAAGAACGCACTAAAATGTAACTACGAGCAGATACGCTCAATCAGCCCGTCACCATTTCGACCAGGACGAAGATTCCACCGGCGGTCAGTCCCAATAAGACAGCCCGCCCGGAGGCCGGCTGAAAAGATAGTTAACGTGAGTACGCCAGAGGATGGCGAGGTAAGATTGAACCGAGGCGACCACTGTGCGTTCATGCGCTCGGTCGCAGTACAAAAGTCAGACCGGAAAGGATCCCGTCCATAAGCCTCAGCTGCTCAGGACGCAAAGGACAAGGAGAAAATAATTGTACCATCGAAGTACAAGACCTTCGGTGACGACAAGACCTGCGTCGACAATGAACCTCCCCAGCCCCTATTGCGCCCACTAAATACCCCCGCCTCTAAGTCAACAGAATACCGCCCCAAATACAATCCGTTCAGATTAGACACGGAAACTGCGCCAGAAGCAAGCCTACGTGAGTCATACAGCAAACCAATGGACCTAGCAGTAGCACTACCTCCGAACTTCACCCCTCCCGCAAAACCCCACCGCTCACTACCAACAACGCCACGGCCAGGATTGAGCAGCAAGAAGTGTATACCAGCTGCTCAATCCGCAAATGGCCAAAATGATTCCGTGCGTCTGCCGACGAACGGAAATGGCGCTGCCCAGGGTAAGAGGGAAGTAACTCCAGAACAGTCATGCTGGAACTGCGGCGAACAGGGTCATCGCTACTCCGACTGCCCGCAGCCGCGCAGCAGACGCTTCTGATACCGGTGCGGCAAAGATGCACATGACGTACTGTCGTGCGCATATTGCCCAGGATGTTATACGCCTGACGTATCGTCTTGGAACGGCGAAGTTCCTGCGGACATTAAGGCGAAGACGACACGACAGGCGTCTGAAAAGACAGATACGGGAGTTACGGCGCAGCAGCGGACCCGAATATGATGGCACAAGTGATGCAACAGGTCGCTGGTGCCTTCGGTAATGGCCAGCAGCCAATTGTGATAGTGCTGCCATTCTATATGAACAAATAGGTTGATGTAACGAAGCAGCGCAAATGGCCCCGAAGAAGCGGTTTAGCCGAAAAACTTTCCCTACCGAAATCCCCTTGATCTACCCCTTCCGCGAAAACGAAAGCACGTTCCGACCATCCCCATGGGAAGCAGATAGAGTGACGAACAATACCACTCAACGGGAACGTTGTAATCGCGACGTATATAGAAACAAGCTACGAGATTCACGGGAAAGAGAAGCAAACGATACGTAAAACACGCGAATAACTTTTTTTTTCTTTTCATTTCACCCAATCATTCGACGACTACGTCACACTAATAATCAACATATCAAATCAAAAAAGGGCACAGCGTCGAAGGGCGTGGACATTTCACTGCAAAGTACTGATTGAAGTGAGTATGCTATGGCTCCTGTAAAAGATCAACTACTTGCCCGTTCTACCAACGCTGCACCCATGTTAAAAAGATACCGAACTTCCATAGGTCCCACTGTTTCAGCAACACCTACCGAAGATCACTACGAAAGAACCAAGAAGCCACGGCTCATCATGACGAAACACCGATCAGCGACATAACCCATCCACGATTTTCCTTCCCTATTTTTTGTATTTCTTCTCTTATATTATATCTAGTATTAATTATATATATTATACTGTACTATATTATATTATATTATATTATATTATATTATTATATTATTTTTATATCTTAGGCTTATATCGAGTCACCGCAAACAGCTACGACTCCTGTGAGCACCAGCGGGAGTCTCGTGTAGGTTAAGAAAAAAAATGTCATTTTGTCCAGTAGCATGATAGTATCGAAAACGCCACACTTCCACGACGTATTCATCCCTATATAATATGTCATAAATATGTATCATTTTTTTTTCTTTTCCCTATCGTGTATCGTCCGTCTCCTCTCAACGTTACCAGATTTAGTTTGTATTTGTTTCCACGCGCCCACGTCGGTTTTAGGAGGGAAAATTTATAAACCGTCCCGATCGACGCTCCCTGCGTTGAAAACCGCTTGCGCGCGTAAGCGCAAATAATACAGTTGCGCTGCCAAAAGGGCGCGTGTGGAGCGCTGTGCAACGCGACGCTCGAACGAGAGAAAAGCGAAGGCCTTCTTCTCTGTCGAGACACGGTGCAAGATTGACGCATTTGTCACCACGTTTGTACATTGTCTCAGCTACGTTGTAACCTTCGAGTATAGCCAGCCCCGCACTGTGAGAGGCTTGTGTGTGCTGTAACGCATCAACCAGAAGACGATTTAGAAAGATAGAGAGGACCTTACGAACACTCTGTTCCAAGCCCTAGCGGTTATCGAAGCAGCTAGTGTTCACATTGGGAGAGCGAGCAGCTCTCCGACCGCCATTACACCACCAGCACCACCGCAGCCGCGGCCACCTGCACAACCGGAGTCGTGTGCGATCTGACGTTAGAAAGCCCCTGCTCTCCTCCACCTTCACCACCAACTAGCCGACGGCCCAGCAGCAGCAGCACCATCTCCAGCGGCCTGCCCAACGGGAGCCGAGCAGCGCGAGAAAGCGGGTCCCGCAACGCCGCCACCGCCGCCTGCATGACTGGTGTAAAGCGGGAGAGAGAGAGAGAGAGAGAGAGAGAGAGAGAGAGAGAGAGGGAGGGAGCGCAACGCCCACCACGTCCAGCAGCCCGTTCCGGAGGCAGGTCAAGATCGCCCCGCGGTACCCGATAAACGCAAGTACTTGACCGCTTAGTATGCTAGTAAGTAGGTTTGTCGCGTCCGCCGCTGCCGCGCCCGCGTCGTGATTAACTTAGCGTTCTAATGTGATTGTTCATCTGCGTCCCTATCGTATGTCCCCGTCCTGCGTGTTTAGTTTGATTGTAGTCCGTAATGCCGAAAATAATGAGAATGGAAGTGGAATAATGTGCGGAATCTGCGTAGTCTAATACGTGTGTGAGTGTGTGTGTGATCCGATAGCGTGTGAGTGAAGTGTCGGTGTAACGGATGTATATGAGTGAGTGTAAATAAATAAAAGCGTGAAACGCGTGGTGATCCCCGTAATCTACTTTCTGTGTTTGCTTTTTTTCCCTGCCGACTTCCCCATTCCGCTATAGGTAGACGCGGAGTATCAGCGCGTCTAGCAGCACCGCCTCAAGGTAAGTGGACGGAGCGAAAACGTCGTTACAATATATATATATATATATATATATATATATATATATATAATATATATAATATAATATATATAATATATAAGTTTAGAGGTGTTGGTAAAGCACCCTCTTAAACATATTCAAATATTGTCAATTGTAAAATTAATACAACGTATAATAACAAAAATCTAATTTGTCGTCACAAATTATGTTTACTATGATTTCGCATACACAACCATTTTATAGGAGTAGACGGAGAAAGTAAGAGGGAGAGAGAGAGAGCGACAGATTTTCTCATGTAAGAGAATTAAAATTTGCAAAAATCAAAAGATATCCATAAGGTGTGAGAGTGTGTCAGATAAACCTGGAGAATAAAAAGGGTAATACCGACTAACGTCACACCTTCTTTAGCGGACTACTTTGAGTTGATGTTTGTGATTCAAGACGCCTTTTTTATTCAAGATACATTTTTATAGATTACTCTTTGAAAAAAAGATTTTACGATCTGCGGCTCCGTATCCCCACGATTCAACGTTTTCAGAAGTTGTTGGCTATATTAGATGTATAAAAAAAATTTTTTGTTAATGAAAATTCAGCTGTTGAAAAAAAGTAGCTCTGGGGGACAACAGGGTACCCGGGTACCCACTAGAAAATAAGTGATGTATTATCTTGGACATGAGCAATGTTAATTAAAAATATGATAATTATATAATAAAGGTTTATAAATAAATAATTAAAATATTTATTAAGTTAAACGTAATTGATTTATTAATAAACGTAATTTAGTAATTCCAATGTTGAAAATGAATAATTTTACAGTTAGTCAACGCAATCAGAGCACAATACTTTTGTTGAAGAATGTTCATCGCATACGCGTTTCTGAGATTCTATGTAACTCTTTCTGGTCTTTCTACGTTTTTGATTGTCAATCTATAGAAAAGATGACAAGAGCCTGTTACTTTCAATCTACCAGTAGTATCGCGAGGCTCATCATCTCTTTTAGCGGCAGGCATAGTACCGACGTGAACTCCGAGTATTTCCTCGACTGCGTTCTTCGTTGAGTGGTGGCGCATGATTTGATTGTTTAAAGAGCGGTCTTCAATCGAAGGCTTACATAGTTCTTCACTCAATTGACGTAAAAAAATACGACGCTGATGGGTCTTTTTCCTGAACATATTATTTTCATAGTAAACTATATACGTTGTTTTCATAGTAAACTATATACGCTGCAAGTGCAGCAATGTCTAAAATGTTAAAAAACAAAGCGAGTGGCCACCTCTGAGTGCATCTGTGAGTGCTATATCTGCCTACCATCTGATTCATTGTATCAACATCAGCTTTGTATTTATTATAATAAGTAATCATGTGTGGCTTCTTTTGCTCGTCATCATTTACAGCAGTATCGGAGTGCATAGTAGAAAGTAAGATAACAGCTTTTTTCTTTTTCGGTACATATGAGCAAATAGTAACGTTACATTCATGAAAACCGAAAAGAGAAGAGTATTGTTCTCGAGATTTATTAGGAGCCATTTCATTAGGAATGTAAGGCTTATTTTTTTTCAAGGTACCAGTGGATGGAATGTATACTATAGCTAATTTAGTTATGGAACTTTTCCATAACTAAATTAGCTATAACCGGTGACAAAGGCGACCCCATTGGACATCCGTATTTTTGTTTATAAAATTTATTATCAAATGAAAAAATTGTGTTATTAAAAACCAAATTAATTGCTTTAATAAATTCATTCATTGTTAATTTTGTATGCAAATTAATTTCATTCCACTTTTCCTGTATAATATCATTTAACAACTCTAAAGGTACATTTGTAAACAAAGATACTGCATCCAATGAAATCATCTTGTAGTTTTTCGGAATAACAATATCATTCATTTCATTGTAAAAACACCAACTATCCTTAATGTAAGAACTAGTTCTTCCTTAACCAATATATTAGACAAAAATCTAGCAATATTATAAGTTGGGAAACCTATGGAAGATATTATTATTCTAAATGTCACATTTACTTTATGAATCTTAGGAAGCCCATAACATTTTGCTACAGTTCCATTTTCACATTTTAAATACTTATATGTAGTATCATTTATATATTCATTTCTTTTCCAATTATTTAATAACTCTTTCAAATTATTTTGTAGCTTAATGATATGTGGATTGCCAATCTTCAAATAAGTACTATCATCATTTAATATATTATTTATACAATTTATGTAATCAATTTTATTGGAAGCTACAGTTACATTACCTTTGTCGGCCTTTTGGAAGATTATATTAGGGTTATTTTTCAAAAAATTCTTCGCGGTAATTAAATCATGTATAAAATTACTATTTAAAAAATTATCAAATTTATTTTCTCTTTTAAAATTACTAATGACATTAACTAAAGATGCCCTACATTCCTTTTTTACTTCATCATTTAAACCAAAAAGATTACTTTCAACCTCCGCGATGATTTCTTTGATCGGGAGATTATTTTTACAATATAATATTCCATGTTTGGCACCTTTAGACATGATGTTTATTACTTCATTTAGTATCTCCTTGTCAGTTAGATTCCTAAACATAAATTTAGGAAACAAAATTGGAGCATTAAAAGGTGTCATTGACAGAGCAATTAAATAAATTGACACATAAAGATTTTAGACAAAATAATTTACAGATAGTAAGGTTTAGGAAGTTTAGTAAGGTTTAGGTTCTAATGTAGGGTATTTTTAGTTAATGTCATTAGTAATTTTAAAAGACAAAATAAATTTGATAATTTTTAAATAGTAATTTTATACATGATTTAATTACCGCGCAGAATTTTTTGAAAAATAACCCTAATATAATCTTCCAAAAGGCCGACAAAGGTAATGTAACTGTAGCTTCCAATAAAATTGATTACATAAATTGTATAAATAATATATTCAATGATGATAGTACTTATTTGAAGATTGATAATCCACATATCATTAAGCTACAAAATAATTTGAAAGAGTTATTAAATAATTGGAAAAGAAATGAATATAGAAATGATACTACATATAAGTATTTAAAATGTGAAAATGGAACTGTAGCAAAATTAATGTAATTAAATATACTAATAATAAGGTAAAACTTAATTGGTACAGAAAGCCTACTTGGTCAGGTAGGTTTTTAGATTTTAATTCACACCACCAATTCGGAAACAAAATTGGAGCATGAAAAGGTGTCATTGACAGAGCAATTAAATTGTCACATAAAGATTTTAGACAAAATAATTTACAGATAGTAAGAGAGACTTTCATTAATAATGGTTATCCAATTCAATTTATTAATAGATTAATTGCTGAGAGATTGTTTGACATTTATAATACCGAAAATAGACATAGTGCAGGAATTGATGTTAACGGAGGCAAAATTATTGTCTTGCCATATGTTCGAGGATTGTCTGAAAGAATAAAAAGAAATTTTCGGAAATATAACATTCAAATTTTCTTTAAAAATAGCAATAATTTGAGTAGATTGTTTAATAATTGCAAAGATAAGGATGATTTATGCTTAAAATCAGGAGTTGTTTACAAGATTAATTGCATGGATTGTGATAAATACTATATTGAACAAACAGGTAGATATTTAAAAAAGAGAATTTATGAGCATAAATATAGTTTACGTAGCTCACATATTACTTCTGGTTTAAAAGAGCATTGTTTAAAGTTTTTACATTCTTTTGATTTTGTGAATGTGGATATTTTGGAACATGGTATTAATAATAGATATAAACGGGAGAGTCTTAAAAGTATTCACATTTCCAGGAATCGAAATAATGTGAATTTAATGTTAGAGTCTGGTAGATTGGACAGTGTTTATCATTCCTTATTAAATTGATTGGTTTTGGACAATTTGTGTAGAGGGGGAATTTATATTTAATTTACTAAATTTGGTGGTGGGGATGGGTATATATTGTTACGTCGCCATGAAAAACAAAAAAAAAAAAGAAAAAGAAAATATTTAAAAGCCGAGCCGGGCCCGGTGCAGCAGCTTTCGATATCGCGGCTCTGCGCGGCGAAGCACGGTTTTGTCGAACTCATACGGAAATAAAAATTTTTCCATGAGACACCGCTAAGCATCGACGAGCCGAGCCGCGTTATCCTGCTCTTTTCACGCGCAATACCTGGCACGGCTACCGAAATTCTTAACTCCGAGATGTGCCCTTATCTGCCCCACATATTTTTAGACAGAGTCAACAGATTAGAGAAATTACAAAGAACTTTCTCTCATCTTTTGACTCCAATTAGAGAATTATAAAAATAAAAATATAATTCAAATCTAGCTGTATATATACTTATATTATAATAATAATGTCACATAGACATGTTTTTATGTTGCAATTACAAGGCTCAATTGCACATACGTATATGGGTATGTCTCCATGCATGTATGTGTATGTGTTTATACGTCTATATATTTATATGTATATATATGCATATATATACATATATAATAATAATTATAATAATGTCATCTAAACATGCTTTTTTATATATCACAATGCATAATTGCACATGCGGATATAAGTATGAGTATATATTATATGCATGAATATATATATGTATATGTGTATATGTATGTAAGTAAGCATATGGCTCTATGTATATATATGCATGGAAAAATAAGTAAATTATATACGTACAATGTACATATATTAATACATATGGATTAGGTAATACACATACATATATATATATATATATATATATATATATATATATAAATATATATATATATATATATAAATATATATATATATATATAATATATATATATATATATATATATATATATATATATATATTTACATACATGGACTCATGTGCCATCCCACGTGAAGAAAATGTATAAATAGATTTATAAATATAATAAGTTTAATATAAATCCCTGCGTACATTTATATTTAATAGAAATTAATAATAGAAATAAATATATAAGATACATACATAAAATAAGTAAGTAAATAACCATGCGAATTCCTGTACATGTGCAAATGCACATATATTATAAACTATTAGATTAAAATAAGAACATAAAAAGAAAAAAAAAACAAACTTTTAAAGGAATCTGTAGTTGCAATAGTAACATTATTAATACTAATAATGTTCTTATTGTAACTAGAACATTTTCACCGGAAAGCGAAAAAAAATAATAATTATTTATAAAAAACTTCCAACTTGAACTTGTAATTCGATACTCCCAATGCCATCTAGGAGAGAAAGAGAGAGCACAATTTTTATCAGCTACGAGCCGCCGAATTTTCCGGGCCGCTCCACTATATAAGGAACAGGTTTCCACGCACTCGGACACACCTTTTTTTCAATCCACTCAAGAGACACGTTCTAATCCATTAAAGATACACACACCTTTTTTTCAATCCACTCAAGAGACACGTTCTAATCCATTAAAGATACACACACCTTTTTTTCAATCCACTCAAGAGACACGTTCTAATCCATTAAAGATACACACAGCTTTCCCACTTAACACAGATAATTCAGCAGACGGTCCAGTTCGCAGTTCCTCGCAGTTCTCTACGATATCCATCAGCATCAGCATCAGCATCAGTTTCAGCATCACTTTCTTTCTCTTTTTCTCTCCAGTGGACCAGGGAAAAGTAAGTAGAATAAAATTCATTTTAAATTAAAACTTTTTCTACTTTCTTTTACACACCACCCTCCTCCTATCTAGTTCTATGAGTGATCCTCTCCAATTTGGAGGATCTAAGGAACTATAATCCCAGTCACTTCAAAAGTTTTTTAAAAAACCTTTTTTTTTTAACATTGAGTTGGGGAACCTGATCATTCAGGCTAAGGCGGTTTGAATTGTTTTCTGAAAGGAAGACGATTCAAATCAAATATAAGCCTTGGACTGTGACCAGGCTTAAACCCAGTTAGAAAAATAAAATCAATAAAAAATTATATTAATATAACATAAACTCTCTTCCTAAAAAAAAAGATAAAAGTATTTAATTAATAAAGTAGCAGAAAAATCGCGCGAGATTCCCGAGCCCTTGGAGTTAATTCTTCAGGCTCAAAAACTGCTCAACCATACCTGCGTGTGTACCCAGAAAGTTGCATTCGCAGGTTAATAAGGTAAAAGGACGACGGCGTTCTAATTCCGACGTCACATACCTTATTATAAATTTTGGGGGCTCAGCCGGGATTTCTTGAGCAGCTTGCGTGTCTATCTGCTATTTTAAAATTCTTTTCATATTCATTAATTATAGGAGTAATATTTAATAAAAAAAAAAAACGTACATACTATTTCATAAAAATAGCAGTAACAAAAAAAAAATATAATAATTATATACTAGAATAACGAATTGAATAATAAAAAAAAAATAACTAAACTTTTAGATTATAAACCATATTCATTATAATAAAAATATATAATATAAAATTCATTCATTATAAATATAAATATATAATTAAAATTCATTAAGATAACTTAAGATAAAGTAATAAAATTCATTTATTATAAATAAAAATATATAATTTAAATTCATTAAGATAACTTAAGATAAATTAATGAAATAAGATTCATTATAAATAAAAATATATAATTAAAAAATTTTTTTTTCTCTCCTAAAAAAAAAAAAAAAAGGAAAAAAACACAACAAAAAAATAAAAAGGGAATTGTAACAACAACAAAAAAGGCAACTTATCTGATGATTCTCGTGTCTGCATCCGTTAAAACATTCACAACGTTGTTAATGACGCCGAGCTGGTTCAACCGTCTTCCATGAAGGAAAAAGGAACCAAACTAGACGTACGCACTCTTTATCATACAAAAAGATTTCAAACACGAACTACGAAGATAATACCGACAGCGCCACTAACGGACACTTAGAGAAACACACTCTACGTTTTCAGAGTATGCCAAAGGAAGGCGCCACTTATACCATACTAATTTCGACACAACAGAAAAAGGAATCAAAGGAAAAGAGGAAGGAGAAGGAGAACAACCTAAACAAAATTAATTTTATAAATAATAAATGATAAAAATAAATACAACAAACAAGTAAACGAATTTACAATAAATAAATAAGATAGTAAATGAAATTTTTTTTATTCCCTTATCGTAATAAAAATAAAAAAACATTATTATATTTTTTATTTAGAAGTATATAAATTAAAAATAATTATTAATTAATAAAGGAGTAAATAAAATCTCTCCTCAATACAAATAAGAATGTACAAGAGAATTAATAAGAATACAATCAACAAAGATATATATACAACAATAATAATAAATAAATACCCGAAGAAAATAATATTAATAATAAATAAATAAACAAATCGATCAATTTATAAACAAACTAACAAATAAACATTTACTAGTAACATTACTATTCCTATTAATTTGTTAAAATTAATAGGAATAGTAATGTTATTTGTTAAAATATTATTTGTTAAAATATTTCATTATTATTTTTATTTTCTAAATTGATGTCACAGAGTTATATATAGAATACTCCGAATCTATTAACTCAGTGACTCATAATTTAGAAAGGTTTTGTTAATAATAAAGGAATTCAAATTTTATCAATTTGAAGATTCTATAAAAACAATAAATAATAAAGTACTCAACTATAAAATGATAAAAACGATACTCTTTTGTCATAAATAACCCCAACCTTGACGAAAAAGGAAAATTGAGAAGATTCTTAAAGAAAATCGATCTACTCATTACAAATGAATTGGAATAATAATCAATTCAAACAAAAAAAAAATCAACGTTTCAATGCCTTACTAAGTAAAGGAAAGGATGAAGGGAGCTTACGAATAATTATACTTATATAACAGAAGAAACGATACATTACCAAACCCAAATCACTAAAGCTATATAAAGCCCAGAAAAGGGCATTTACACGAATTTCTTGTTCGGAATAGAGTCTCATGCCATTGACAAGAAGTGAGGCTAAAAGATTGGAGGAGAATTTAAAATCGAGAAAACAGGAAGGAGAAAAGGATAAAGAACAAAAGCTCCTCGAAGAGAAACAGGCTTTTGAGACACGATCAAAGATCCCGTCGGACACAGAAGGCGTTCCACCTGGGACACCCACGTCTCAGGCACAGCCCTCAACAGAAATAAAACGAAGCATAACCAGCATACAAAAATTCGACCCAAAAAGGGGCCTCCACTCCGCTCGAACTCTCATTCAGCGACTCATTACTCGCTAATAATCCAATTCAATCAGATCCACCCTCTCGTATACAATTTCCCATAGACACAGATATTGAGGATAGAACGACACAACGAGTGATTCCTCAAGGCACACTCCTTGGAACACTCAGCCCCTCCGATCAATCAACCAATTATTTCCAATTGAGTGTTCATCCAGGCAAATCAACTCTCGTGAAGCGCAAAATAAGAGTCATGGCAGAAAAAACAATATCATTAAAGGATGCCGCTAGGCTAGTACCAGAATTCGACGGTACAAATTATGAGCTCCAACAGTTCTTCGAATACTGTTCGGATGCTCAAGAATTGATTGACCCAGTCTTAGAAGAAAAAATTCACCTTGTACTTAAAAAGTCGTCTGATAGGAGAAGCAAGAAGAGCAGCTGCTGGAACAAGATTCACAACAGTAGCCGAGCTTAAGGAGCATCTCCGAGAAGCATTCTCAGCCTCTAAAACAGAAGGACAGCTAATAGGAGAATTAAGCATTGAATATCAGAGGAAAAATGAAACGGTACTATCCTACGCTAATAGATTAAAAAACATAGCATCTCAAATTTTCGAAATCAATAAGCGTACGACTCGCGCCGCTCCCACAGCCGCCTATAAAGCTACTATTGATAGCTACATCATAGATTGTTTTCGAGCTGGATTTGACTTACTCCCATGTGTAAAACAAACCGCAACTCTCGACGAACTTTTTAAAAACGCCATAGCCGCGGAAAAAGAGCTGAAGAGAAATAAAATATTAAACGAGAGAGAAGCTTATTTACCGAAACCAATCGTTAATAGACGACCGATGCAGGTCTGCGGATTGACCGAAGAATCCATTCCGAAAGACCCCCCCTGTGCTTATTGTGGGATAATGGGTCATACAGCTTCGATATGTCGTAAAAGGGTTAACGCAGATCGAAATTAATATGTCAGATCTGTAACAGGGCAAACCACACTGCCGCCCAGTGTCTTCTGATTAAATGCCAAACCTGCAATAAACCAGGCCATACCGCTCGAGATTGTAAGAACAATTATCGAGTACCATCAATAATATGTCAACTGTGTAATAAATCAGGGTATACGGCTAATTATTATCGAACAAATCAGTCAGCATCTCAACATCAACCTAAATGCCAGAAGTGCGGACGTATGGGCCACACGTACACGAATTGCAGAACCCATGATGCAGCACCAATGAATGCTAATACATCCAATAGAGCTGTCTGTGCCTACTGCAAAAACATAGGTCACACGATATCGGAATGCCGAAAAAGGCAATACAACCAGGGAAATGGCCAGAGTCTCCGAACACCGAGCGCGAACGAGGGGACTCCCATAGCACCTGTGCGCTCAAACAATACTACCCAACTGACGGAAATCCTAGGCGAGTTAATTCCATCGGAACCACAATTATAAGGAACATACCATGTGTTAATGTTCGATTCAGCGAAGAACGCGCCCTTACTTTTATGGTTAGACAGTGGATCAGAAGTCAATACCATTAGAAGAAGCGTAATACCAAAGGGAGCCTACATAGATAAAAGTAAAATATACACCCTTATCGGTGTAGGAAATACTAAGGAAGTTACGCTGGGGGTTGTATATTTCAAGATCCCTGGTCAACCAGCCGAATTCTTAATCACTCCAGATGATTCCCCAATCCCATTTGACGGAATAATAGGTTCAGAATACTTGTTAGACAACAACGCAAGAATTGATTTTAGAGAAAAAAACTGATCATAGGCGACCAAACAATAGAATTAAGTTTAGGCAACCAATATTTACAGAAACCTGAACTCGTCATTAATATACAAATCGAAAAGGACAAGGAATTACTTCCGACATTAACTACCAGGAATCCGAACGGAGGAGTCTGTAGATTCCTAATTGATACGAGATCGAATGGAAACCTAGTAAAAAAGGGAACGATACCGACACAATTTGAAATCGATGAAACACAAATGGCATATTTAACCCATTGAATTTATTTCTCCCTCAAAATTACTTGAGGCACAAGAACGAAATTCGAAAGGAAAAGGAACCGAAATCTTGCCGGATTCAGTATACGCGAATGCCTCAACTGACGATCAGAGCAGCGACAACGAAGTCAACTACGATGATCAGGAATTAAACGAACCAATGTCATATATCGGTGATGAAACCGATTGGTTCCTAAACCTTTATTACGACGACGAGAGTATGGCTACCAAGACTTTATATACACTTACGCAAGAAAATGCATCGGAGGATCAGGACATGGATCCCCAGGATGAATCAGACTCAGAAACTACAGGATCCCCAATAAAACAGCTAATGTGTACACGAACCTCCTCCATACGAGACCTAGTTCGTACTGAACACCTCAATACTATGGAAAGAGAATACGTACAGACTTTAGTTGAAAAAAATCGTGACGTCTTTTTCTTGCCTGGAGATTCATTACCGGGTACAGACATTGTCATGCATAGAATAAAAACATGTGACGACGATCCCATTAATACCAAACAGTATAAATTCCCCCATGCGTTAAAGGGCGAAATCAATAAACAGGTCAATGATCTATTAGCCACCGGAGTCATAAGAGATTCAAATTCCCCCTGGAATAGTCCTTTATGGATCGTTCCTAAACGAGCAGATTCTGAAGGCCGCCCTAGATGGCGTATGGTTCTCGATTTCCGAGCCCTTAATGATAAAACTATAAGTGACGCCTACCCTTTACCTAATATAACTGAAATATTCGATCAAGTAGGTGGAGCAAAATTTTACACGGTGCTAGATCTTGCGTCAGGATTTCATCAAATCAAAATGGATCCGAGAGATGCCCATAAAACTGCATTCAGTACACCATTCGGCCATTACGAGTTCGTTAGGATGCCTTTCGGACTCAAAAATGCACCTGCGACATTTCAAAGGCTAATGGACAGCCTTCTAAAAGGATTACAAGGTATTAAACTCTTTGTATACTTGGACGACATCGTCGTATATGCCAATACATTAGAAGAACATGATGAAAAGATGAATTTATTATTAGACAGACTCAGACGAGCCGGATTAAAATTGCAATTTGATAAATGCGAGTTCTTAAAGAGAGAAGTCAACTATTTAGGACACCGACTAAGCGAAAAGGGGCTCAGTCCAGACCCAAAAAAGGTAGAGGCTGTAAAAGGCTTCCCCCATCCCAAAACGTGAAGAACGTTAGACAATTTCTTGGTCTAGCTGGATATTATCGCCGATTCATAGACAATTTCGCTGCGATATCAAAGCCACTGACTAAGCTTTTGCAAAAGGATACTGCATTCCAATGGTCAGATAAGACGGAAAATGCTTTCCAGACACTAAAAGAAATACTGTGTAACGCACCCTTATTACAGTTTCCCGATTTTACGCGAACATTTAACATAACTACAGACGCATCAGGTTACGCTGTAGGAGGCGTCTTGTCGCAAGGAGAAGTTGGAAAAGACAGACCTATCGCATACACTTCGCGCGTGCTACGCGATGCGGAATTAAAATATGAAGTATAAGAAAAAGAAGCATTAGCCATACTACACTGTGTAAAAGCATTCCGATCATATGTTTATGGTAGGAAAATCACGATCATAACGGATCATCAACCACTCGTATGGTCCAAAACGGCCGATTTAAACACTCGTGTACAGAAATGGCGCTTTAAGCTATCCGAATACGACTATACAGTCCTGTACAAACCAGGGAAGCTTAATTTAAACGCAGACGCTTTATCTCGCAATCCACCAAATATAATAGCAATAAACGTTGTCACACGTGCCGGTTGTATTCACGAAACCATTCCGCCTCCTGCAAACAAGCTAAAGCCTAGCACACAAACTAAAAAAAAAACCTGCAGAAGAAACATCCCCACGAAAAAGAGGGAGACCCAAGAAAACGATTAAAGAAAACACACGACTAGAACCTCAAGTCAAAGAGAATAGGAAACCTACCTCTAGTAAACAGCCCACGCGGAAGGTTAAACAAACCACGCCAAACTATGCTGAGAGCGAACTGGAAGAGGAAGAATTTGAAGCTGAACCAGCGGCCCTTCCACAACTTCCGGTGCCACCAGACAGAGACACAGACACTAATTCAATTTCCTCCCTAATCAGAGGAATCAGCCTTTTCCGACGAAGAGGAAATAAGAAACAAAGAGCAACCCAGATATAATCCATTAATCGAAACCACGGAATCACTATGCCATCGAAAGGACAAGATAATCCTTTTTGTCGATTATAACGGAAACCCGTACGGTAACGGGACTAAAAAGGTCATAGAACTACATAAATTAAAAGCAAACGCGATGGAAATTTGTGAAGTTCAACAAATAAAAGGAAAAAAATGAAAAAATTACTTTCTGTTGTGTATCAAAAGCGAGCAACCTGACTCATTAAATGCCATAGAAGGAAATATTTACAAAACCCTGAATCAGATGTTGTCTAAGACAGAAGAAACAATCATAAGTATCGCAAAAGAAAAGGCAATAGAATATTTGGAGTGGTCGCACATACACGAACAATTACGAATAGCATTCAAGAACTCACACGTGAAAATCATAGTTTGTACCGACGCCCTAAAATACGTACCACAGGAAAAAAGAGACGAAGTATTTTCCGAATTACATAAATCTCCTATAGGTGGACATAGAGGTGTATCCAAAACCTATAATAGAATAAAACAGAAATACTTTTGGGAAAATTTGAAGGACGACGTCCAACGTAGAATACAACAGTGCTTGGATTGCCAATTAAAAAAATTGGTCCGGTTGAAAACCAAACAACCTATGATAATTACGGATACGCCCGGTGTGCCTTTACAAAAGATAGTGTTAGACGTCGTAGGACCGTTGAAATGCACAAGAAACGGAAACGAATACATTCTCACCATTCAAGATCAGTTCACAAAGTTCTGTATGGGAATACCACTGAAGGATACCCTGTCTACAACAATCGCTGACGCTTTCATAAAAAGATTCATTTGCATATTCGGGACACCAAAAATAATCCTTACAGACCAAGGCACTAATTTCCTAAGTAGCCTGATGACACGGATTGCCAAACGTTTCAAAATTAAAAAATTGCGCACTACAGCCTTCCACCCACAATCGAATGGTTCTTTAGAATGATCACACCACGCTTTGGGTGAGTATCTAAAACAGTATACGACTAAAGACGAGGAATGGGATAATTGGATTGATTTGGCAATGCTGAACTACAATACCTGTGTTCATGAAAGTACGAAGCACACCCCTTATGAGCTCGTATTCGGTCGACTAGCAAGACTACCCTCAACTGACCCTTTAAGAGAAGCAGACTTACTCCCAACATATAAAGGCTATCTAATTGATTTGGTAACACGGTTGAATGGTCTACAAAAAATTGCATACGAGTGTCTAGTTTCGTCCAAACTGAAATCTAAAAAGTATTATGATCAAAAATTAAACCCTAAAAACTTTAAACTAGGCGACTATGTATTCCTATTATTCGGTCCGAAACCCGGTAAATTTAATAATCATTACTCCGAGCCACATAAAATATTAGAAATCCTAACTAAAAATAACACACGGATTCAAATAAATAAAGGTAGTAAAATTGTACACGCGAACAGACTTAGAATATCACACATTAATCGAGAGTCATCAATAAAAAAAAAGGGGGGGAAGAAAAACTTTAGAAACTAATCCGTGCTAAAAATTACATAGCATAACCATTAATTTCATCAATTTACTTTCACCAACTTCATTATCTTACGACCTACTTCTATTCTTATATACTATTTTTAAGGTAATTGAGATAAGGAAACCTTTTTTAAAACATGGAAGCTAATTTTATTTTTGTTACAGAGAAGGGAAATCAAAAAAAATAAAGGAAAACATATTTTATAAAAATGTTATTGATAATGGTATATCTGTTATCACTTACCCAAACAGCGACAGCAATTATTGGCTATGATTGTGGGTTACACTAACATCACTACGGTAGCACTCACGGAAGTCGGAGAATGTTCCGTTCCAGATAATGAAGTTAACATCACACACAAATATGTCCAACTATTACAAATTAATAAATACACCGAAACTAAGGTATACCAATGTAAAATTAAAATAGAAAGAACGATTTTCTATTGCGGCTCTTTTTCACATATATCACTTGTAAGTGGGAGTAGTGCCCAATACATACGCGAAATAGGACAGACTAGCTGCGAAAACGTGCACGTGACAGGCACATTATCAATAGGTAATCGCATAATCACGGACTTAAAGGTAAATCGAACCTCGTCCCATAGTTTAACGTTAGCTGGCAATGTCAATACTGACGTCAAATGTGACGGCGCTGTTTATAGCGACCCCTATGGATCATGGGATTCCGTAGTTGTGCAGGCCCTAGCGACAATAACGCTCATCGATGGCTTGGGCAACGTAGATTTGGACAGTAATGTAATCCGTCTCAAATCTCGAACGGTATACCCATTTTCTGGCGGACACTGTATCGATCAGGAGGGAGGGTACACGTTTTGGAGTCCGATTCCTAACGATGCTTGTAAATTTAATAGATTTAGTATTTTGTATGAAGGACTCGCACGGAAAATAAGTGATCCTGAATTCGAAGAGAATGAAGTTGTGTACTCCCTCTCCTCTCGCGACGTAACATTTGCTCTTACCAGTAAAGGGCATGAATACATCTGCGGTTACAAAATAATAAGGACGGAACACCCCAAACTCGTAATCTTTGAAACAGTCAGAGGACAAACATTTGTAAAAACACAGAAAACCAACACCGCAGACTTAGATTTATTCACCTATGTAAATTCGAAATTTGTATACGTGGAGAAATATATACGCACCCAAGTGAAAAAATCATACCAAGATGTAGTTTTCCAGCGTTGTAACATAGAAAGACAAACTATTAAAAACGCTCTTGCTATCGCGACTCAAGCACCCGACGAGTTCGCGTATAATCTCATGAAAAGCCCCGGTTATATGGCGGTTCTAGCTGGAGAAGTTATCCACCTGGTGAAGTGTATACCAGTGGAAGTAAAAGTACATCATAGTTCCAATTGTTATACAGAACTACCAGTCTTAAAGGGGAATACCACACTTTACATGACTCCTAGGACACACATCCTCAAAAGCAAGGGTACCATAGTTACATGCAACCCCACTCTTTCGGCAGCATACCAAATAGGCAATCAATGGTACCAAATATTGCCTAAACCTATAGCAGGAATCAGTCCCGCCATCCTAAAACCACATTCCGAACCTACCTGGAAATACACAAGTCCTCAAGATCTTGCCACGGATGGAATTTACACTGAGGAAGACCTAGAAAGACTTCGGGAATCCATCATGTTCCCAGTCGAAAAGGCAGCATTCCTCAATGATGTGGCGAGGGAAATCAATGGACATGCAGTAGAAGAAGAAGAAGGAACCATGGAGAAACTACTGAATAAAAACGCGGTAGAGAAGCTAGTAGAATGCACATGGGGAAGAGTATGGCAAAAACTCGTCTCCTTCGGAACCACTAGTGCTGGCATTATTGGAATCTTATTCATAATCCAAGCAATCAAAATGTTAATTAGCGTTTTCATAAATGGTTACGCGCTTCACCAAGTTTATGGACTGTCACTTCATCTACTTGGAGCAGTATGGACTGGCATTACGCGCCTATTGATATCAAAGAAAAATGATCAAAGGGCAAATAACCAACAATTGGATGTCGAAGCCGCACACCCACTCGACCCTATGCCATCATCACAAACCGAAAATAAACCGCGTGGTTTCTTTGAAATAAATACATAGAACAACGTCGAGATATTGTGAAACCATAGCAAGAATAATACCTTCTCACAACATATACTATATATTTGCTCTCACTTGAATGCCTACATATTTTTCCATGTCAACCACATACTTGTAATCAACTGAGGCAGAACGGTTTTTTCGTACCTCAACCACCGTTTTCACGCTGGGGGTGTTACGTCGCCATGAAAAACAAAAAAAAAAGAAAAAGAAAGTATTTAAAAGCCAAGCCGGGCCCGGTGCAGCAGCTTTCGATATCGCGGCTCTGCGCGGCGAAGCACGGTTTTGTCGAACTCATACGGAAATAAAAATTTTTCCATGAGACATCGCTAAGCATCGACGAGCCGAGCCGCGTCATCCTGCTCTTTTCACGCGCAATACCTGGCACGGCTACCGATATTCTTAACTCCGAGATGTGCCCTTATCTGCCCCACATATTTTTAGACAGAGTCAACAGATTAGAGAAATTCCAAAGAACTTTCTCTCATCTTTTGACTCTAACTAGAGAATTATAAAAATAAAAATATAATTCAAAAAAAATATATACATATATATACGCTTATAAATATATATACTTTTATAAATTTATAAAGAAAACTGCGTATTATAATTTAAATATATACATGTGTACATGTGTCTATGTACACATAAGAGATTTGAAAATCTATTTAAATAAGGTAATAAATCTAAGATTTTTATACATATAAAAATCTTAAATATTTATAAGCATCTAGCTGTATATATACTTATATTATAATAATAATGTCACATAGACATGTTTTTATGTTGGAATTACAAGGCTCAATTGCACATACGTACATGTGTATGTCTCCATGCATGTATGTGTATGTGTTTATACGTATATATATTTATATGTATATATATGCATATATATACATATATAATAATAATTATAATAATGTCATCTAAATATGCTTTTTTATATATCACAATGCATAATTGCACATGCGTATATAAGTATGAGTATATATTATATGCATGAATATATATATGTATATGTGTATATGTATGTAAGTAAGCATATGGCTCTATGTATATATATGCATGGAAAAATAAGTAAATTATATACGTACAATGTACATATATTAACACATATGGATTAGGTAATACACATACATATATATATTGTGACGGGGAACGCAAGCACTGCGTGCGCTTGCTTTCCCCGTCCCGTTGCTCTCTCTCTCTCTAGCCGTAGCATGTACATATGTATTTGTATATTTGCATGTAGAAATGTTTATCTGTTACAGGCCGACGCACAACCACCGGCGGAGAGGTAAGTGAGAGAGAGAGAGCGGGGAGTGGGGAGAGACAGCCACGCGCGCGAAGAAGCAGAAAGAAAGAAAGCCGCGAGCTAAGACCACGCGTCGTTACCGGCCTTCTACGCACGTCGTCCGTTTGTTTTTGGTTGCTACCGCCGTGCCGCGACTAATCGCGTGTGGGAACCTGCCTTGTGCTCCAAGGTTCCCCCGTCTCGTACCTTGTCTTCGGGGAGGGTGCCCGATTTGACGCGCTTGCTGTGCCACAGTAGTGTGAGTGTGTGCAGTGCACACGCGCCGAACACGAGTTCGAGCGGACGAATTGTCGTCCGACCCCATCTATGCGGAATAACCGCCCCATCCCGGGGCTTCCGGACGCCAACGTCACCGCCGCCCCCGGCAAAGGAAGGCGCTACTGCCGGACGAGAACGCGCTGCGAGACCTACGAGCTCCGGCTCCCTGTAAGTGGCAGCCCCTTTTCTCTCTCTTCTTGAACTCCTCGCGCGCCGTCGCCTCGGCGACCCTCGGCCTGCTTCCCGCACGCCTCGTATATAGGCGCTGCATTGTATTTGTATGTTTAGCACTGCGCCATTAAAACTTATTTAAATTTTAATTATTTTTATTTTTTATTATTATCAAGTGTGCTCCATTAGCCGCCCTATTCCACGCGCAGTCCCGAACGCGATATTTTGCCCTTCGCGGACCGCCCCTCTCCCTCGCCGGAATCCTTCGGGGCTAAGCCCAGCCGGGCACAGATTTGCAACGGCCATGCCCGCCGTCCTCGTGCTCGAGGCGGACACGCGCACCGTTACATAGCGCCCAACGCGATCTCGGGATCGCACTTTATATAAGAATATTTTATATATCTTTATATATATCATTACATATATACATTTTATAATATATATGTAATGGTATATTGTATTATAGTGCCCCGGCGAATATTCGCTAGTGACGCGGATGCGCGAAAATAATTTAATAATTTTATCATAGTGAAAATTGTAATATTACAGAGTGCGAACGTACAGAACATCGCGAGTGTTTACGTTGCGAGTTCGTAGTTGTAAACACTCTCGAAGTCGGCCAAGGCCAACGGCAATTCGGCGAAAGCGGCTGAAAAGCAGCACAAATGAAATATGATGCCGAATACGGTAATATAATATTTGTGCAGTTTTTCAAACAAAACTAATTTTAAGTTAAATAGACACATATACATTAATTTATATAATACTGATATATATATATATATATTAATTGAATGTAACTTTAAAATTATGTTAAATTAAATATGTGAATTCCATCTAAGCTAAACTAAAATTAATCAATAATTAATTTTTAAGATAGCGTAATAAGAAAATATAACTGATATAAATAGATTCGCCAATATAATATAATAATAAATTGTCGCCGTTACAGGCATAAGGAACATTTAGTGTAAATGAAATATAATTAAAAGTTCTCATCTTTACACATAGTCGACTATAAATAGCGAAGTCAGCGATCTGTGTATATTCACATACACACACCACCGCGACTCTACGTTGTACATACAGTGTACATGCGACTAACGCAAATTTTTCTTTGCTCTCAATTTAATTTGATCAAAATTGATTGTTCCCTTTATACTTTTCGCTTTCTAATCTTCATTTTGATATTGTAATATCTCTAATATATTTGCAGTATAATTTTTTTTTGTTTTTCCCTTCTTTCAAAAATACAAAAACAAAATTTATTCTTTTAAAGATGCAAAATAGAATTTTTTTTTGAAAAATCGGAAAATATTAAAAAATTTTTTTTTGAAAATTTTTTTTTTTTTTTTTCGAAAACTAAAATTAAATTTTTTATTTTTTTTGAAAACTAAAAATTAAAATTTTTTTTTTTTTTGAAAACTAAAATTCAATTTTTTATTTTTTTTTGAAAACTGAAAATTTAAAATTTTTTTTTGAAAACTAAAATTATAATTTTTTATTTTTTTTTGAAAACTAAAAATTAAAATTTTTTTTCCTTTTTTTTTGAAAACTAAAAATTAAAATTTTTTTCCTTTTTTTTGAAAACTAAAAATTATTAGGAGTGTGAATAAGTCTTTCCCGTTTTTTGTAAGAGATGGCGCCACCAATACTGTGCGAGTATTCAATGGTTACATATGTCATAATAAAAGTTTATTCATATGTCAACAATTCCATACTAACACATTAGTTAAAATTTTTTCGCATCATAAATTTTTGATATCGTGAAAATGTCGAAATTTGAGCCGAGTCGACGTCATTTGCGGGAAGTTTCACTTTATTGGTTCAATTTGAAGAAATCTGCTGCCGAGACACATCGATTGCTTCAGGAGGCTTATGGAGAACGTTGTGTCGATGATTCAAGTGTTCGCGGATGGTTTCGACGCTTCAAAAGCGGTGATTTCGACGTGGAAGACAAGGAGCGTTCCGGGCGGCCGCAAATCTTTGAAGATCGAGAATTGGCGACTTTGCTTGATGAAGATTCTTGTCAAACGCAAGAAGAACTTGCTGAAGCATTGGGAGTTGACCGAACAACCATTTCCCAGCGTTTGAAAGCCATGGGAATGATCCAAAAGCAAGGAAATTGGGTGCCGTACGAACTGAAGCTGAGAGACGTCGAACGGCGTTTTTTCACTTGCGAACAGCTGCATGGCGCCAAGCTCATGCTCTGTATATGGTGGGACCAGCTAGGTGTGGTTTACTATGAGCTTCTGAAACCGAATGAAAGGATCACAGGCGAGGTCTATCGACGACAATTGATGCGTTTGAGCCGCGCACTGCGAGAAAAACGGCCACAATACTCCGATAGGCACGACAAAGTTATTTTGCAACATGACAATGCTCGCCCACATGTTGCACCGCCGGTGAAAACATACTTAGAAACGCTCAAATGGGAAGTCCTACCCCACCCGCCGTATAGTCCAGACGTTGCTCCGTCTGATTACCATCTCTTCAGATCGATGACGCATGGCCTGGCTGACCAGCACTTCCATTCCTACGAGGAAGCCAAAAAATGGGTGGATGACTGGATAGAGGCCAAACCGGTCGAATTTTTTCGCAACGGGATTCGTATGTTGCCAGAAAGATGGGAATAAGTTGTAGCTAGCGATGGCCAATACTTTCAATAATTCATTTGTAACCATTTTTTCACAATAAAGGCTCAAAATTTGAAAAAAAACGGGAAAGACTTATTCACATACCTGATAAAATTTTTTTTTTCTTTTTTGTGAAAACTAAAAATTTAAAATTTTTGTTTTTTTCGAAAACTAAAAATTAAAGTTTTTTTTTGAAAACTGTAAAATAAAATTTTTTGTAGAAGTTATAAAAGAACTAAAAATAAACTATATTTTTATTTTTTTGTTTTTTTGTGTTTTCTTTTTTTTTTGTATTTTTGTATTTTTTTTACATTGCTTAAAAAATACAAAAAGGAAAAACTATTACAATTTCAAAATAAATTTTTTTTTGGAAAATCGAGAATCCGAAAGCCGAAGTAAGAATTTTGGGAAAATTTTTGGTAAATTTCTTTTGATAATTTTTGAAAATTGTTGAGTTCTTTTTCTCTTATATTTTTTGGGTTTTTTTTGCGTTAGTCGCCCCTAATTTTTGCGTTTTCGCCCTCGCACTCCACTATCTCTTGAGATTGCCGGCTTTTAATTATTTGCTTTTAATTATTTAATCGAAAGCTTTGGCTGTAACGCTCTATTTTTCTCACGTTGTATTTTTTTTCTTTTTCCGTTTGTTCGTTTGTCTTCTTCTAATTTTCAACGGAAGAAATAAAAGATGGCAAATCCGCCAAACGAATTGAACGACTGGCTTCAAAGCCTATGTGAGGAAGAAACAAACCTAATTACAGCGGAACTAGAATTAAAAAATGAGGGTTCCCCATTTCAAAGGGCTGCTAGGCTATACCATAGACTAGCAGGAAATTATAGCCCAGGAGATTTTGTGGAATGCGAGAGTGACAGTGATAGTATAAAAACACGCGCGCGCAGAGATAAAATTCTGTTAAAGATAATCGTCACCTCGACAATGCGCGACGCAAGAAAATCTTATATTTTGGATCGAATGGAAGCAACGTACACCAAACAAGCGGACGATTCAGCTGACACACAGCAGGCTCGGGAAATTTACTCGAGCACAGATCAAAGAAATAGCACAACAGCTGTCGATCACCAAATACAAAATCTGATCGACTTCAATTTGGCCGAGATGAACAGGCATGAACCGCTCGCATGGAGCACTGCCAACGAATCGCCGATTCAGGCAGCCACCACGAGCGTAATTACGCCTCCCGACTCGGGTGTCACGAATGACACCACACGTCGAACCCAAGTCGCATCTCAGGCGACAAATAAAACAGTCGAGTCTCAACCGACTGACCTCGAAAACAATGTAAACCTTCGTCAGGGATTACATGGCTTGCAAAATATGCTGCAAACTTGGATGCAACACCAAAACTGCACTGTCCAAGATTTGCAGCAGAGGCAAAGTGAGATGCACGCTACGCTAGCCAGCATCCAGCAGCAGCTGCAGAAATCGGCGCGACGCGACCGTATCACTTTCCAAGACACGTACGATCTGCAATACTTGGAAAGTGACAAAAACCTCAACAATAATAGGTTTGTAGGGTCGACCGGCGAGCCTACAGTTTCGGCTCCTTGCCACCCTCGGTACCAAGGCCCTGGAAGGGGGGGACATCACATGGATCGAGATGTGATGAGCTCGCCCGCGAATACAACGCTATCAACACTGTCAAGCACCTTGGCCCAGCGCACGGATATTGGTAAGACCGTGCGCCAATGGAAAATTAGATTCAATGGTGCCAAGGGGAAAAGTGTAGAAGAATTTCTGCAAAGGATCGCGGAATGTCGCAGGTTGACACCGCACACGGACAAGGACATGCTCAATGCCATGAAGGAGCTCCTCGACGGTGTTGCCCTGCATTGGTACTGTCTATCCCGGAAAGACTGGACCACGTGGCAAGAGTTCTGCCACGCAGCCCGGAGCTGCTACGGCGTCGATCGACGCTTCCAAGCTGAGCTAATCAGCGAAGCGCAGCGGCGTATGCAGGCGAAGCGCGAGCCAACACGTGACTACGTGTTTTGTTTGTTAAGGATTCTCAATCGGTTCGAAGAACCATGGTCGGACGACAAACCACTCGCCCTGATCTACCGTAATCTACTCCCGGAGATACAGAAATTAGTTCCACGGGAGAAGATTACGAGCGTCAATCGGCTAATCGAGCTTGCTCGAGAGGCCGAATGCGTCCTCGATGCGGAGCGAAATTATAAGCCACCGCCGTCACCTGAGGACTGCATAATGCCCGAAGTGGCCTTCCATGCGGCAGACACGTCTCGAACGCGCCCGAAACCAAGGATCGCGGCCGTGGACGTGAAGCCCCCCAACTTCAAAGCTCTGGTGCGTGAAGTTTTGCAAGAGGCTGGCTTTAGAGCCACCTCACCTGATTTAGAGGCGCCAGGCGTCGCAGCCCTTATCCCGAAGAGGAGCGGTCGCGATTCACGCCCGACGTCGCTGCGTACAGGAAAAACCAGAGCGTCGACCTCACCTAAGTCGGAGAGGAAGCCCTCCTTCAAAGGAAAGCTGGTGCACGAGCCCCTCAGTGACAGGAACAAAGGTCGGGCAGCAGGTCCTGATCCGCGGTTCTTGTGCTGGGGCTGTAGTTGGCCTGGCCACACCTTGCGCAGCTGTCCCGAGTGTTCGGGAAATGCGAAAAAGGGCGAGTAATTGAGGTCCAACTCGCCCCTATGCTCCGTGAGACCTCTGAAGATCAGCATGCAGCTGCGAGGACACAGGGTAATGATGATTGCCCCCTCCTGTCTGTAAAGGAGGAGCATCACGACCGTGACTCCGCTGACTCAGCCACAAGTGTCGACCACGATCGGTATTCACGATGGTGGGTACAGGTAGGCATAGGCGAGTTTCGCATTCATGCACTGCTTGATGCAGGGGCTGCTCGTACAGCTGCTCGTACAGCCTGCATATTGCATCTGCCCTGGGTCGTCTAGTTCGACCCTTTCCTGGATCTGGCGCTCGACTCGCCACGGGAAGAATTGAGCCTATAATAGGCCAGGTGGCCCTTCCGTTTGCCATAGCAGACGTAGAAATGGAGCTAGACGTCATCATAATTCCAGACTTGGAAAATGACTGTCTGCTCGGTGCAGACTTCTACCGCGCCTGTAATGCGGTCATCCACCCGCGCGACAACACCATGTCGATCGAGGGTGCTGCGGATTTCGTTCCGTTACAACTCTGCACCGTCTCAGTCACCTCGGCGTATTCGCTTGCCTCTATAGGCTTGGCCGATATTGACGATAGTCAACGTCGAGCTCTCGAGGAACTCCTCGACCGGATGCTGCCTCCGGCTCATCAGCCTCTGGGCTGCACGCATCTGACCGACCACGTGATCGATGTCGGCGATGCTAAGCCGATTAAGCAGCGTTATTATCCGGTCTCTCAGAAGATAGAGCTGGAAATGCATGCGCAAGTTCGCAAGATGCTTGATCAGGGCGTAATTCGCAGATCAACCAGCGAGTGGTCTAGCCTCGTCGTGATGGTTCGCAAGAGCGATGGGAGCTACCGATTCTGTGTGGACTATCGCAAATTGAATTCCGTGTCCAAGGTCAGCGCGTACCGCTTCCTTACATGGACGTAATCTTACGGAAACTGAGAAATACGCGATACATCTCCACATTGGACCTCAGTAGCGCCTACCATCAGGTCCCTCTTCGTGAGGAATCGCGACACCTCTTTGCCTTCACGGTTCCAGGCATGGGGTTATTCGAATGGACCCGGATGCCATATGGTGTCGCCGGTGGCCCTGCCACCTTTCAGCAGTTAAGCGACAAGCTGATCGGCCCTGAAATGGAGCCGGCGGCCTTCGCCTATCTCGTCGATGTGATCATCGCTACGGAGAGCTTTGACGAGCCCCTCAGGTGGCTCGAACATACCCTGCGACGGATTTCCGATGCCGGCTTGACCATCAATCGGCAGAAGAGTAAATTCGGGCTCGCAGAGGTACGGTTCCTCGGCGTCCTCGTGGATCGTGACGGTTTTCGACCCGATCCGGATAAGATTGCACCAATCTTGACTTACGCCACACCAAAGAACCTGAAGCAGCTCCGTAGGTTTTTAGGCCTTGCGTCCTGGTATCGCAAGTTCCTAGAGAACTTCGCAACGGTTGCTGAGCCTCTCGCCCGATTAACCAAGAAGAACATCAAGTACCATTGGGGAGAAGAGCAACAGCAAGCCTTCGAACAAATCCCGGCGCTCGTCGCATCTGCACCCATCCTTTCTCGACCGTCGTTTGGAGAAACGTTCGTCATCCAAACGGATGCCAGCGACTCGGGACTAGGCGCCGTGCTCACGCAAGCTGTTGATGGCGAGGAGCGCGTGCTCTCCTACGCTAGTCGCACGATGACTGCGGCTGAGCGTAACTATTCGGTCACCGAACGTGAGTGCCTCGCCGTGCTATGGGCTGTGCGTAAATTCCGCCCGTACGTCGAGGGCTACCACTTCCAGGTGATAACCGATCTCAGCAGCCTTCGTTGGCTACACTCATTGCGCAACCCCACGGGCAGACTCGCCCGTTGGGCCTTGGAATTGCAGGGATACGTCTACGAAGTCATCCATCGGAAAGGTGCCTTGAATTGCGGAGCAGACGCCCTCTCTCGTTTGTACGAAGACGAGCCGACCTGCGAAGTCGCCTCCCTCGGCGTCACCGATGTGCAAGACCCCTGGTATTTGCGCCTTCGTAAGAAAGTGGTGAGCGATCCGACCAACCTCCCATGGCGGAAAGCCGTTGGGCAGCGACTATACTACTACCGTCCCGATCCTGCCGTCGAAGATTTAGTAGACGACCAGGATGCGTGGAAGTTAGTCGTGCCTAAAGAAGATCGTCGTACCGTTCTGCATGAATGTCATGAGGAGCCCACAGCTGGTCATTTCGGACGCCATAACACGTATGACCGAATTGCACGATCATACTATTGGCCATCAATGCACAAAGATGTGACACAATTTGTCCGTGACTGCATCGTGTGCCAATAATGTAAGGTACAGCAGACTGCACCAGCTGTCCTGATGGGCCATCGAACGGCCACCCGCCATTGGGAAATAGTAGCTGGAGATGTGATGGGTCCATTTCCGCGATCTACCCGAGGATACGAGTATTTGCTCGTCTTCATGGACCTGTTCACTCGCTGGGTAGAATGTATCCCCATCCGAAAGGCGAATGCGCAAACGATTCGCCGCGAGTTGAAAGATCGAGTATTTTTACGCTTTGGTACGCCCGAAGTATTCCTATCGGACAATGGCACCGAATTTCGTAATAAAATCATTGAGAAATTCCTTGTGGAGCGTGGGGTGGAGCATTCCACGATACCCCCTTATCACGCTCAAGCCAATCCGGTAGAGAGGGTCAATAGGACTCTGAAGACCGCGATAATCGCCTTCATTGAGGAGTCTCACAGTACTTGGGATGCGCACATCGCCGAGCTCATGTTCGCGTACAATACATCCGTACAAGACTCCATTGGCGTAAGTCCGGCCTTCATTAACACGGGTCGTCACCCCTCAGCCCCTGACACACACCGACGCCAGGAGGAGCAGCGCGCACAGATTGCGCAAGAAGAGGCTGCTCTACAACATTGGAAAGAGCGCATGGAGAAATTATCTGATCTCCATTTAAAGGCAGCGGAAAACTCGCAAAAAGCGCAGGCAAAGCAAGCTCGCTATTATAATGCGAGACTTCGCGACGTGCTTTACGCGATTGGCGATCGCGTATGGCGGCGTAATCGCATCCTCTCGTCAGGCATACAGGTCGTCAGCGCCAAGATGGCCCCAAAATTCGACGGGCCCTTTACCATCATGGAGAAACTCGGCACGAATGTTTATCGACTGATCGACTCTACGGGAAGAGATGCTGGTAAGCATCACGTGGTCGACCTGAAGCCCTACTATCGAGATCAAGACCCCGAAGATGATAGCAGTTCCGACACGGAAGAGCCTTCGGGCGAAGAGCGTGACTGCGATGCGTCGAATTGTAATGTCGAGGCGAGCGAGCGAATCCGCATTGTAACACCACTGGTGAGCGTATGGCGCTCCGACGACGCGCCTCATTGTAATTCCGATACAAGCGTGCGAAGTGATACCCCCGCGGGCAAGGCCACGCGATCTAACACCGATATCGCACCGCGTAGATTAGGGAGGCCGCGTAAGACGCTAATCGTAATCCGTCGAAGAACCCAAGCGCGAGCCCCTGCGGAGCCCGATAACAGCGGAGCCGCCTGCCATAACGACGCGCGCCTGGTGAGGCGAAAAGTAGTTCGCCCCAGGAAGCGCAGACGCTCAATCCCGCCGCGGGACCAATCCCCCCGCCGCACTCGGGCACAGGCCCGCGCCCGTCAATGGGCCGACTAACTCCCGAACTCGCCCACGGGATACCGGCG
Source organism: Sycobia sp. Sy_11 (assembly GCA_018907035.1). NCBI lineage: Eukaryota > Metazoa > Arthropoda > Insecta > Hymenoptera > Epichrysomallidae > Sycobia > Sycobia sp. Sy_11. The sequence continues at coordinate 1,061,508 of JACCIC010000184.1, read as the reverse complement.
AATCCGGCACGTCCCTCGGTTTCCACCACCCGGTTGAGTCCCCTCGTCGAGGAGTCGTCCCGGCCCAGGTTGCGCCCAGGGGGCCGTCAGATAACGTCAACTTTCCATCTTCTCCTTAGGGACAGAGAATGGCTCTCTCCCCGAGCAAGGTGGCCGCCGAGATACTCAGCTCACTATTGGAGGCCGCCTTCCAGCGCATAGAAGTCCAGGAGATGGGTCCCCCGGCCGCCCGGCCGAGTCCAGGGCTCGTGGGCCTCGAGTACGCCGCGATCGAGGAGGGCAGATGGCCGAAGACCGCCGAGCCAGACTCGACGCCCCAGGCAGGGAGCATCCGGCCCGACAGCGTCCAGGCCCTATGCCAGCGGTTGGACCGCGTGTACTTCCGGCGCCAGGAGTTGGAGGCCGAGGAGGCCAGTGCCCTCCAACAACTCCAAACCTTCGTCCAGAGGGCGACGCCCGGACAAAGAGAGCTGCTGGAGTTCGGCGAGGTGGACTACCTCGCCTGGGTGGATCACCGGCGTAAAGCAAACGCCCTACTCCACCGCTGGGAGGAAGCGGACGGAGAGGCGACCAGGTTGCTGGAGCGCGAGCGCGCCGCACGCCGAACAGTGGAGGACTTCCAGGCCGCCTGCCGCCTGGAAATGCACCGGCTACGGAGCTCGCTGATGCAGGCCACCCTGCCGTCCAACACCAATACCGTCGGAAGGACGCGCCCCTCGGTTGTCGAGGCAGCTCAGGCCCTCGAAGCCTTCCGCAGCAACACCGCTGTGGAGGCGAGACGCCTGCAAGTCCACGTCAACCGGGTGTTTGCTCTGCGGAAGACGGCGGAGGCCCGGCGCGAACAAGCGGCGTCGGAAGCACTGCGTGCGCTTGCTTTCCCCGTCCCGTTGCTCTCTCTCTAGCCGTAGCATGTACATATGTACTTGTATATTTGTATGTAGAAATGTTTATCTGTTACAGGCCGACGCACAACCACCGGCGGAGAGGTAAGTGAGAGAGAGAGAGCGGGGAGTGGGGAGAGACAGCCACGTAGAGACAGCCTTCTACGCACGTCGTCCGTTTGTTTTTGGTTGCTACCGTCGTGCCGCGACTAATCGCGTGTGGGAACCTGCCTTGTGCTCCAAGGTTCCCCCGCCTCGTACCTCGTCTTCGGGGAGGGTGCCCGATTTGACGCGCTTGCTGTGCCACAGTGGTGTGAGTGTGTGCAGTGCACACGCGCCGAACACGAGTTCGAGCGGACGAATTGTCGTCCGACCCCATCTACGCGGAATAATCGCTCCATCCCGGGGCTTCCGGACGCCAACGTCACCGCCGCCCCCGGTAAAGGAAGGCGCTACTGCCGGACGAGAACGCCCTGCGAGACCTACGAGCTCCGGCTCCCTGTAAGTGGCAGCCGGGCACAGATTTGCAACGGCCGTGCCCGCCATCCTCGTGCTCGAGGCGGACACGCGCACCGTTACAATATATATATATATATATATATATATATATATATTTACATACATGGACTCATGTGCCATCCCACGTGAAGAAAATGTATAAATAGATTTATAAATATAATAAGTTTAATATAAATCCCTGCGTACATTTATATTTAATAGAAATTAATAATAGAAATAAATATATAAGATAAATACATAAAATAAGTAAGTAAATAACCATGCGAATTCCTGTACATGTGCAAATGCACATATATTATAAACTGTTAGATTAAAATAAGAACATAAAAAGAAAAAAAAGCAAACTTTTAAAGGAATCTGTAGTTGCAATAGTAACATTATTAATACTAATAATGTTCGTATTGTAACTACAACATTTTCACCGGAAAGCGAAAAAAAATAATAATTATTTATAAAAAACTTCCAACTTGAACTTGTAATTCGATACTCCCAATGCCATCTAGGAGAGAAAGAGAGAGCACAATTTTTATCAGCTACGAGCCGCCGAATTTTCCGGGCCGCTCCACTATATAAGAAACAGGTTTCCACGCACTCGGACACACCTTTTTTTCAATCCACTCAAGAGACACGTTCTAATCCATTAAAGATACACACACCTTTTTTTCAATCCACTCAAGAGACCCGTTCTAATGCATTAAAGATACACACACCTTTTTTTCAATCCACTCAAGAGACACGTTCTAATCCATTAAAGATACACACACGTTTCCCACTCAACACAGATAATTCAGCAGACGGTCCAGTTCGCAGTTCCTCGCAGTTCTCTACGATATCCATCAGCATCAGCATCAGCATCAGCATCAGCATCAGTTTCAGCATCACTTTCTTTCTCTCTTTCTCTCCAGTGGACCAGGGAAAAGTAAGTAGAATAAAATTCATTTTAAATTAAAACTTTTTCTACTTTCTTTTACACACCACCCTCCTCCTATCTAGTTCTATGAGTGATCCTCTCCAAGTTGGAGGATCTAAGGAACTATAATCCCAGTCACTTCAAAAGTTTTTTTAAAAAACCTTTTTTTTTATTAATGAGATAGGGAACCTGATCATTCAGGCTAAGGCGGTTTGAATTGTTTTCTGAAAGGAAGACGATTCAAATCAAATATAAGCCTTGGACTGTGACCAGGCTTAAACCCAGTTAGAAAAATAAAATCAATAAAAAATTATATTAATATAACCTAAACTCTCTTCCTAAAAAAAAAAGATAAAAGTATTTAATTAACAAAGTAGCAGAAAAATCGCGCGAGATTCCCGAGCCCTTGGAGTTAATTCTTCAGGCTCAAAAACTGCTCAACCATACCTGCGTGTGTACCCAGAAAGGTGCATTCGCAGGTTAATAAGGTAAAAGGACGACGGCGTTCTAATTCCGACGTCACAATATAGATTAGAATATAAGGTTGAGATTAGTCCCTGATGAGGAGCCGTAGCGAGCTCGAAACGTTGGACATGTCTTCAATTAGGTAAGGGTGTTGGAACAGTCAGACTGCACTTTACTAACAAAGAATTTTTTCAGCTAATATTTTATTTTCAGATTAGTCTACGGGGGTGAATGTAAACAAGGACAGTCTGACTGTCATTATAATTTTAATTTAATTTTTAATTTAATTTTTATTTTTAATTTTTATTTTATTTTTATTTTTTATTTTTTATTTTTGATTTTTTTTATTTTTATTTTTATTTTATTTTTAGATTGAATCGATTGGACTGTAAGACCAATAAAAAAATATTTATTAATTCTTGTAATATTTTTGAACTGAGCTACAAGTTCTTTCACGACTCTTCTTTGGTGGAAAACATTATGAGAAGCGGCTTGATGAACATCGGGCGATGTCTTGCTCCAAATCTTTTTATATTTCGCAATGTATTCTTGGAGCGTTTCCGTACCTGCTTCTTGCCCCCACGCCACCATACCTGACGCTGCACCTTCGCCCTCGCTTTCACTTTCGTTAGAACTGGAGCTACTCGCTCCTTCACCTCCGGACGCTTCGCTGCCAATTGCGGGGTCTGATTCCGACACCGTATCCAAAGTGCTTTGAGGTAGCCAATCGTCCTCCACACTGTCATCATTATATTCCGAACTGTCCTCGGGATCTTGGAGTATATTATTCAAATAAGCCGTTTTCCTAGCACGTGAAAAATTGATTTCATGATCAACGTCTGTGGTAAAAATGGAACAAAATGCTACTCTGAAAGTATGCTCCAAAATAAGTCTTACCTTGAAAATTCATGATGTGATAAATGGTTTTGCATGATGAAAGATGATGAATATCTTCTACACAAATCACTCAATAACACTGAATTAATTATAACAACGTTCAAAACTGAAATGGTGTTAGGCGTCGATGTATATTCTGCGTAGCGGCGGCTTGATGCTCCACGGCACAGTCAGCTCTCGTTGCTATACACGTCTTTCCCCTTCGACTAGACACTCCGAACTGAGCCGCAGCTGTCCCAAAGGCCTTAGTGCTATAGTAACGCAGGTAGGCTACCCTACTACCACCACTACTAAGATTGCGAGCAGCTGTCTATCCATTAAACATGAAAACTGATCGTGCGGTACCTGCTCTGCGCTCGAAACCTCTGCTCCGATTTCCATTTAAGATTTCTCTACTGATCTATATATCATGGAAATAGCCGAAATAGTTTCTGTTTATGTTTATTTATTACATGGAATCGGTTGGGATTGATCTCAATTATACTACTACTCAATAAATAAAAAAACCAGATGTGGGTACCCGGGTACCCGGCTGCCTATCAATGTAAGAAAAGTTGGTTGCTCACATAAGCGATAAAGTGGCTAAAAATGTCGATGATTTACCAGAACGTGGCTCAATAGGAAAATTGGACAAAAAATATGAAGAAAGTATAGTGAACATGTTTTCGCAGAATCCTGTTTTAACACTGCGGCAAGGATAAGCAAAATTAATGGCAAAAGATTTGAATATATTCCATACAATTATCCGAACCCAAGTATATATACGAAATAATCAATCTCTCCTGATTATCTCTGTATGCATGGTCAGCGCATTGATACTACTCAGCAGTGGTGGGCTATGATACAGTTCTTGATTAACGCATACAAATTATACTTTTATTTTTTATAATCTATTATAGTTTATTAAAATTTCGTTTAATTCAAAAATGTAAATAATAGTTAATTATATAAATATGTAAATAAAAATTTTAAAAAAATTATTAAAAATTATTAAATATTTACGGTAAATTAAAAAATTTCTTAACCCTAATTTATATAATTTTCATTTAATGGAATTTTTTACGTTTTTATTATAAAATTTGAATAATTTTTTTCACCTGCAATATATTTGGGTAAGTGTAAATTTATCGATTATTTAATATTACATAAAGAATAATTTTGCGTCTGGAATATATTTTATGACAATATACATTATAATGAAACAAAAGATACAAATTTAATAATTGAGATATATTTCTAACAATATAATATATATTCACTCTTGGGTGATTCCACAGATTAAGCGATGTATTAGGCGAAGATAAATACTATTTTTACGTTTCGCCCTCAGTTACCTGCTGGGCTCGTCAGTAGGACGACAGGTAACCAATTCCTAGACGTACAATGCTTGCTAAAATTGATGACAACTTATAATATAAAGCCGATAAACTTGTCTATGGGAGAAGAGTATTGTATAAAAATGTGAGATTTCAAATCATTACTTGTACATATCTTAGAAAGTTAAATAGCGACTTCATGCTTCTCTAGCTATCAATAACAAATAAAATAATATTTGGTGCGCTATTTTGTCTTGTGGAATTAAATTAAATAATTGAGATATATTTCTAAGAATATAATATATATTCACTCTTGGGTGATTCCACAGAGTAAGCGATGTACAACATCGACAAATTTCTCTCATCGACGATTAAGTCATTCGAGAGTTTTTTCCCTTCCTCGACATGTGCAAAATATAACTTGTAATTTTTAAAGAATAAGTGTAAATCATTCGCCGAAGATAAATACTATTATCCAATACTATTACTAATACTAAAAATTTAATAGTATAAAAATATATTGTAAGTAAAATTTTTATAATTTTAAGAAATTTTCATACGCACATACACACACATATACACACACACATATACAATGCTGAATATTGTGAAGTGTTGCTGAGTGTGCTAAGTGCGGATGTCGCTGCTGCGTGATCGCATCTAGCGATATCAGGAACCCGTTTGTTTCGCGCGCGTGGGTCGGCGCGAGCCGGTCGAGTAAGGAGCGCGGGGATGGATGTCGGACTCACGCGCGAGCCTGATTATCTATCGTGGCTGTCTGTCAGGTACGCGTGTCGGATCGTTCATTGCCGGGATTGTCTGGAAGCACGCGGGTGAGCCTCTCCCGGGTGACAGGCAGTGCCGTAAGGAGGAGACTTGCGTCGGTTGGCGGCGGCGGTGTTTGCAATGGATAAGTCGAGCTGATGGGAATTGGAGCAAGGTCTACAGCTGGACTAACGAGAATTTAACTGTTTAGTAAGATAACTAGGTTCCGTTTAATCGTGGGAATTAAGCAGGGCTGGGTTGGACGCATCTCCTCGATCGTTTGCGGGTGTCTCAGGCACACTGGCGACTCTTGACACTATTTAGTGTTAAGTGTTAGAGTAGGTTAGGCTTATTTTATAGTAATGTGATTAAGATTACAGTTAGAGACAGAGCCCAGGCTTTATCGGAGAGCCTCTGGACCTAAGGCCCAGATAGTAGATAACGGGATATCGGAAACAAGAAGGGGTTATGTTTTGGTTATCTTGTGCTTATTTTTTGATTATCTTTTGGCTATTTTGGAGGAGAATCTTCTGGTTGTCTGAGGGTTATCTCCGTGAGCGAATCTGGGGGATAAATAACGGTTATCTTTCGTTATTTGTGCTTATCTTTGATTATCTTTGGTTATATTCGGTTATCTTACTGTTGTGTATGACTCCGGCGTTAAAAAATGCCAACTGTTTACGTCCACGTTCGTGTACCGGGGTAACGTATCCCTCATCTTTAGTGAATGGAGCATGTATGGGAGATGCGGCTAAAATACAGCAATGGTCTTTCAGAATAGGATCAAAGGAGCTTTTGACCTAACGGGCTTAGTGCACCCGGGAGTTATCGATGCTGGGAGTGGAAAATGGGCGTTTGCTTCCTAAATACGGCAAACCCGTTACAAGTGGTTCAGCGACCACCGACAGTCAAATCGATATAACGTTCTGCTTTAATGGGCCAGGGGCTTGGTTTTATCGGCTGTCCGAGAGAAGGAACTACTCTATAAAAACCCCCCTAATTTTGCATTGTATGTCAGTTGCGATAGGAGATGCATTGTTCCAGGGCAGAAAATGGGAGCACCTACAACTGCCCCTAAAATTTACACACCGTTCATTCATGAAAATCTTGTCCACTGTACGGGATGCTATAAAGCGACCTCAGTAAGTGGACGTAAGAAATTAAAAGCCTCAAAAATCATGGAACTTTTTGAAATTGAGGCCCCAGCAAGAGGATAGCCGATGCTCATAGTCTACGACGTACCCAGGGACATGCCGGCAGACGAAGTGACCTTGGCAATACATGAACAGAATGATGAACTGGCCTCAACAAGTGAAGAATTCTCGGAATTCTTCAAGCCCCGCTTCAAAACGGGCGAAAGGAGCGGCACGACCACAAATTAGGTGGTGGAGCTAATCCCTGAAATCGGGGGAAAACTGTTACAACGGAAGAGGGTCTACATTGAGTTGCTCTTCTGCAGGGTACAGGATTACCTCCGCGTCACAAGATGCTGCAAGTGCCAAGGGTACGGGAAGGTAGCAAAACATTGTAAGTCTGAGCAATGCTGCTCTCACTGTAGTCTAGAGGGACATGGCAGCAAGGGATGTACGAAAAAAGAATCAGCACCAATGTGTGTAAATTGCAAAAAGGCTAAAAGGCCAAGTACGGCTCAATGGACAACAAGTGTCCTACGTACAAAGCTGCCATGGACAGATTAGTGAACTCGACGGACTATGGCTATTAAGGCACGAACTAATCAAAGTGGAACTGTTCTGCGCTTTCCGCAACTAAATGCCAGAAGAGCGCGCAGGGTCACTTCAGAAATAAGGTCAAAATGTGTGAAAAGAGGAGTAGATATCCTGCTTCTTCAGAAGCCGAACGCAGTGGCCGAAAAGAGGGATACGGGCTGCGCACGTGAATGGTATATGTGGATGGGCAAATCCTCTGAGCAACTATAGCAGTTCTCAATCGTGAGGTGACCGTACTAAAATTAACGCACCTAAACAACATTACACACGTCGCTGTAGCGTAGGTGAGGTTGCGTTCTTTAACGATGTCTGTGATCAGTGGATCTTTCCAGCTGAGCCATAAAATAGGGGTGCACCTTACTCACTTGGTAAGGTGCTGCAGGCACTTCGAGGAAGGATGGTGCTATTAGGTGCTGATTCGAATGCCCGATTCCCCCTGTGGGATCTGATCACACCGACCGCAAAGGGAAGGAGTTGGAAAATTTTATAGCGCAATGGAATCTGCGGATCGCTTATGTGCCACGTAGTATCGCTACCGTTGGAGAGGGTAATGCGGACATAACTCTTGTCACCGCGAATCTCGAGACACTCATCACAGGATGCGCCGTCAGAGAGCACTGGACATCGTGTGATCACGTTTCACCTTATTGGAGCAAGCACACCTGCAAGTTCAGATGCTGTAAAACAGGGCCAAAAATTAAAAAGATACTACACACAGAAACCGAACTCAGATACTTTCTACGCTGTACTCACTACGCTATTCTCGAGGATGAATTGGACCAGGTCCCTAAAGAAATGCTCGGCTCCAAAATGGAGACTATAGAGAGAGAGAGAGTTTGCTCATTGGCAGCCACTTTAAGGAAAGCGTGCAATGCTGCCGAGGAGTAGAGTAGCTGTCAGGAGGGTTCCCTGGTGGAACCCTGAACTAGATAGAATGAAAAGGGCTACGAATCGGGACCGTCGAGTATTCCAGAAAGAGCGTGATCCCGTTAGATGGGAGCACCTCCAGAAAGAGTACAAAGCGGCCTGGAAGGAGTGTTTCCGTAAACTCAGGCATACTAAAGAGACTAAATGGCAAGATTTTGTCACAGTGCAGGGTAATTAGAACTTAGGGCATAGTTTGTCGACTTCAAGTATATAAGCTGTTCATCAAAGAAGTTGCTTGCAACGTCCGTCTGGATGAAACCAATGAAACTATACGACGGACTGCGTGAGTATTGCCACAGCAGTACTAGGCACTCTGTTCCCTCCAGACAATATACAGGATGAAACGCAAGAGCAAAGAGATATGAGGAATTTAACCAACACCCTCCCGCCCGGAGAGGTAGAGCGTGACTTCAATCTCGCAGAATTGGATTAGGTCATCGCCAAGATGAAGCTGGGTAAGGCCCCTGGCCCAGACAGCTTCGACTTGGACATCATTCGAACAGCATTGCCAACCATCAGGCAGGACCTGATCAACATATACAACGCTTGCTTGAGGTTCTCGGTCTTCCCCAATGAGTGGAAAGTCGGTCAAGCCGTCACAATCCGAAAGGGCGAAGACAAAGAACCTGAGGACCCTGCGTCCCTTTGCCTATTGCCAACACTTGGCAAAGCCCTTGAAGCTCTTATACTGAACAAATTAAATGGGATAATACCAAAGTAGAACCAATAGATAGAACCAAAGTTATCTTCAGGACAGTACGGCTTTAGGAGAGGGCGATCCACAGAGGACGCGATAATTCAGTCAAAGGAAATCAAGCAGAAAATACCTCATAGCAATCTTCTTGAACATAAAGGGCGCCTTTGACAATGTCTGGTGGCCCTCTGTACTAACAGCACTAAAACGCAAAGCGTACCCCAGTGGCCTCTATAAACTAATAAGAGGATGATTTGAGGAAGTACTACTTGGGATCAGTAAGGGATCCGTACTGGGCCCAACTCAGTGGAACCTTGTCCTTGATCCTCTTCTTTGGCAGCTCTCAAAACTAGGGTGCGAAGTCATTGCCTATGCAGACGAAATTGAACTCCTGGTGGAGGGAGACTCGCGTAAAGAGATCGAAAGGAAAGGCCAGAGCTATATTGAAGAAGTGGAATCCTGGTGTCGCCTCAATAAAATGAGCTTGGCCTCTCAGAAGTGTGGAATGTTGATCTTGATAGGCGGCCTTCACCCGAGAGACCCCCCCCCTCTGATCAAGATCGGCAACTCGAGGGTGAAGAGATTAGAAAGCGACGATATCTTGGACTCCACTTCGGCGAACATCTTAAACTCGGTTGCCATTTGAAAGCGGTACAGTCCAAATGTATGGATTTGTTTAATAAGATTGGACGCTTTGTTTGGCATCCAATTGGAATTTGTTTGGCCTGACAGTCAGCACTTTGTCCCATACTCCAGATCAATAATTGGGGACATGTATTCTTGACCGATTATCATTGTCTCTATTTTCCTATACATTATAACTTTAGTTTATGCTTTCTTTTCTTATGTTATATTTCATATTCATTGAAATATTTTTAAGTAATTGTAGACGAAACGCAGTTCTATGCTCCGTCCTAATGTTTTGAGCGTGTGAGAAAGAGTTATCAGTTAGCAGTCAGTCTGTTGGTTCCATATTCCCCATCAATAAGGTAATGGGATCCCATGCAAATGCAAGAGACAGACACAAAGAGAGAGGGAGAGAGAGAAAGAGAACTATATGATCATGAATAGATAATACTTTTGTCTCCTTGTAAGAATCAATAATCAGAGATAATAAGGAGCGACTGCCGATGCCATATACGAAATGCTTTCGACGATTTTCGAGTGACGATTTTCGAGCGATATTTTTTGACGATTTTCGAACGACGGGAACATATGCCCTCAATAGGGCCAGGTGCTAGACTAACGCGTAAATGTGACGTCACATTTACGTCAGAAAAAATTATTGTGCGTATTTACCTACGCCACGAACTTTGACGTAGGCAGTAAATATATATAAATATAGTTGTACGATTCTGTCCAATGCGACGTTGCTGTTTTCGTTTGAATCAGAAAGAGGCTAAGCCAAATAATATTTAATATGCGCGCCAGCATTAGAAAATAACTGAGACCCAAACTCCAATGCCAGCGTCATAATACAGACGAATTTTTCGTTCTGAAAAAAATGAAGACTTTCCTTTTTTCTATTGTAGAAATTTCAAATTGAATCTTATGATTTTATGCTAATATGGAGATTCCATAATTAGTTTACAAAATTTAATTTGAATATTTAATGCTTATATACTATTGTAGTAAATAACGCGTAGGAATAAAAGAGAAAATCAAATAATTGTCTCCAATATTATAAATATAAATAACAACATAAATCATAAATAGAAAACTAAATTCTAGCAATTATAAGCTAAAATAGCAATTCTATGCTAAAATAAAATAAAAGTAGAGAAGTTAAAAAGTTATATGTTAGCTAAATTATAACTACAAGATCTATAAAATTTGTAGATAAATAAGATTTACATTCTACAACGTTTGACAATAGGATAAAATTTATAATTTTGTATTTTCTACAATTAGAATTATCAATAAAAAAATGTATAAGTATTTTAAAAATTATAAATTATGACACGAGGAAAAACATATTTTCAAAAAATACGTGTATGACGTAGATTTTAATGTTATCGTAGTTGATCAATCCATGTCTCTGATGCTACAAATTAAATATAATTCATAAATCACATTATTCCTAGTTTTCTTCGCATTCAAACAGCCTACTTTTCATTTATATTTATTTTAACCTATTCTGTATTGTTACTCATTGACATTTTAAATAATTTGTCGAATTCCGATTTAACACAAAGATTGGTCTGAGGTATAGAGTCATTTTCTGCATAAACTAATGACGAAAATGTTTTGTTCGTTTATTTATAATATTACAGTCATAGTGGACATAACCTCACATAGGATAAAATTATCGATTGAAGAAATTGTTAAAAATAAAGTATCTGAAATACTTTTATATATTATACAGTAATTGTAATAATTTATTTTATTCTGAAAATTATAGTTTAAAATTTTAAAGAATATACAATAAATCGTTTATAATCTTAAATGTATAATATTTAATATAGATAATTGAATACAGAGCAGTTTCGAAAAAATATTCAGATGTATGTAACAAGTGATAAAAATTCTAGTTAGATAGATTCCGTATATATTTTGAGACGTTTGATTACAAATATTATACCAATTGATGACAAATAAAGGTTTGCAACAAATTGAATAAAAAAATATAAATATGATCAAAATATAATACATATATTCCGTACAATTTTTCTCTAAAAAAAAATAAACACACAAAATCGATTAAAGAGAAATAGCAGATAAAAATCAATCCAATTTAAAAAAATAGAAAAAAATCAAGAAAAAATAATTTTAAAAAATTAAAAAGAAAAATAGATCAAAATAAAATTAGTTTTAAAAAAGGTAAAAAGAAAAGTACGAAATATCGACAACGAAATATAGACAACTACTGTGGAGCTAAAACGGAGAAAATAATTTTTCGAGAAATATTATACCTTTGATATTATCACATTCAAATGGCTTCAGTGACCATATCCAAGACATCTCATCTGAAGAATCAATTTGATTTTTGTTGTTACTGCCACACATTCCAATTCAATTATATCAATGAACTTCTTTTCACGCGTTGATGACTTTTTGATTTATAGAATTGATTAAAAAGGGCTTAGTAGGACAATATGGTCGAAAATGCCCTAACGGTATTTTTGGCTATACTGTACACTCATGTAAAATATAATAATAAACTCCTTTTGTCAAATTTTGAGACTCCAAAAAGGTCCGGGGATACTCGCATATCCAAAAAGATCTGCGAAAGTTGTTTCTAAATATCTTAGCTTCTAAAATATTTAACAGAACCAACTGTACATAAAAAATTGTATTTTTAAAAGATCTATCAATCAAACAATTTTATACACAACATTAGTTTTATTCTATTAATTAATGCCGCTTATTACGATAATTTTAACTAATAATAATTCATTGGTACATTTTTAATCAGTAAACTAAAAATATCGCTAAAAATATTTATATATGTAAATCTTTTCGTAGAAAAACAAAAATAAATGTTCATATATCAGAACAATATTTATATAAAATATTTTTCGAAAATATTCCAAAATAGCTTAACAAAAAATAAATTATATAATGAAATTAGTGCTGACAACATTATAAGAAAGGTTCATTAAAAGAAATGGCTAAGTATATTTTATATGTATCCTCACAAATAACAGCATGTATAGTTTAGACAAAGATAAAAAGCAGCTTATTATATGGTAGTAGTCTATCGATATTTCGTACTTTATTTTTTATTTTTTAAAATTAATTTTATTTCAACCTATTTTTTTGAAATCGGTTTTATTCAAAAAAATATTTTTTTTATTTTTTTTAACTAATTTTTTTATGGATTTTTTTCTTTCTTTTTTAATCTGGATTGATTTTTATATTGTTGATTTTTAAAATTAACAAAATTAACAAAATATACTTGTACTGATTGTACTGACTCGTCGACGGATGTGTGTTCTGTACGCAACCGAAATCTAGATTGCCGAATCGCACTGAAAACCGCGAACGTCAAACTTATGGAATGCGGCGAAAGCTGCTCTGCTGGCCGAGGGCTAGTTTATATAAACGAACACATAATACATCTTAGGCGATCAATACAATGTACAATTTTATGTATAGTCAGTTAAACACTGAACATAACCGCCTGCCTTGCCGACTCACAACAAAATGATCATACTGGATACTACGATCATACCATTTGTATCTGGTTATAATATTGTAAGCGCTAGACTGAGTAAATATATCTCATTCAATTTATTTATTGAATACAAAATGATACTTAACTTATTAGTCGCTTAATCTAAATTATTAACATTAATTATCTTGAATTTGCGATACTGAATTTATACAATAATAAATTTAAAGGTAACTTTCAAAATGGTATATAATTAGTTTCTATAAAAACTGCATGAGTCTTTTCAGCTTTTTCATCTGGCGAAACTCTTACGAGCTTCACTATCGGACAAACAAATTCGGGCGTTGCAATCCGTAAGGTATCAACTCTTACCAAACCATTTGCGCCTGGGCGAGTTTTCGTCACGATGCCGAGAGGCGACATCGCGGGTGGTGCTAACTTCTCTTTTAGAAGCACTAGATTGTTTTCGCAGATATTAGGCTGCTGTTTCAGCCATTTGAATCGTTGCTGCAATTGGGTGAATACTTTTTTCTCCGTGTCCAGAAGGAATTACGAGTTTCATGAATAAGTTGCCACCGCTTGGTAAACGCTGATGTTAGATCCAGATTTTGCAGAGGCTCTGAATATGCCAATGGCGAAGATTCGATTCAAAAGTGTCCTGGAATAAGTGCGACTGGGTCATGAGCTTCGTTGCTATTCAAGCATAGCGGCCTGGAATTCAGACAGGTTTCGGTCTTTATAGTTAGTATAGTGAATTCCTCGTAGATAAATGAAGACTTTCCTATGACTCTTTGCAAGTGATATTTAAAACTTCGTACCGCAGACTTCCACAGGCCTCCAAAATGTGGAGATCTTGGAGGGATAAATTTTCACTCGGTAATCACAGTGATTGCATCAGGCGAATTTTCTATTACTGAGAGGGCTTATTGATGTTCTACTGGGAAATCTAATTGAATTAGCCATTCTAATTCGCGCTTAGGTAGCCATTCTGGTCCAGTCCACAACATTTCCAGTCGAGCTAGGTCTTTAGAGTTCATTCCCCTGGATGCACAATCGGTGGGATTGGCTTTAGATGGTACGTGCTACCTCTTGGCATGGGGCAGAGTAGAGTGAATTTCGCTGACTCGGTTTGCTATGAATGTTGGCCACTTTGATGAATGACTGCGAAGCCAATCCAATACCACCTTCGAATCTGTCCAAAGATTCATCGACAAAGGGATCTGAATCATACCATTTATTAAATGTTTTGCGAGGCGCACAAGTAGCGTTGCACCATAATTTCGAGTCTCGGTATAGTCTCAGCCTTTACAGGTACAATTCAAGTTTTCGCCATGAGTATAGAGATGACACTCCTGGAATGACTGCATATAATACAGCAACATAAGCTCGCTTGAAAGCATCTGCAAAATCGTGTAGATGCCACTCGGTAGAGTGTGAGACTCCCGTCCATCTAGGTATGCGTATGTCATTTAAATTAGGTAGATCGCTTCTGAAAATCACCCAGCGATCTAGGACTTCCTTGGGCAAAGGTAAATCCCAATCAAGTTGATTAATCCAAAGATCCTGGATCAATATTTTAGTCTGAATTAATATCGAAGAGATGAAACCTAGAGGATTAAATAGCCGAGAAGTGTCAGATAGTATCGCCCATTTTGAGGCGAGGGCAGCGTTTGGTGGCAAAATCGCTTCGAAGAGGAAGGTGTCCTCGCGAGTGTTCCATTTGATGCCTGGAGTAGATACTATATCTCTGCATACTATTGGAAAGTCAACGATATTCTCTCCAGATTGTCTGAGAAGTAGCTCAATAATATTGCTTGCTTATTTACCGAGAGTCATTCCAGTCGAGGCTAGTAGATGAATAAGTTCGTCTCTTTGTACTTGGAGTCGTTCTTCGTCGTCATCACATATAAAAACATCATCAACATAAGTTCGATGTCAAATCAAAAACGATGCGTAAGTGTGCGTAGTTGGTCCATCGTGAGCGAGTTGCTTGAGCGATCTATGTGCTAAGAACAGAACGCAAATAGTGCCATATGTTACAGTAAGAGCTTGATACTCTTGAATGGGCGTGGTAAAGTTCTCGCGCCAAACCAGCCGTTGTTGATCTTAATCTTCTGGGTGTACAAGCATCTGACGAAACATTTTCACAATGTCTGTTACTATTGCTACTCGATGTAGATGCCACAATGTAATCACAATAGTACCCAATTGTAGCTTCGTTCCTGGAAGCAGGATGTTATTCAGGGAAAAGCCTGAAGCACATCTCTGTGAAGCATTAAATACAACGTGAATTTTGATGAGCCTGAGTGAAATCTAGCGTGATGCGGAAGATAAAAGGCAATTATTATTATTGATTATTATTCAATGGTGGAGCCACTTGCCTGTGTCCTAACTGTAGATAGTCCTCCATAAATAAGGAATGGGCCTTTTGTAAATCGCCGTTTCGACGCCTACGATTTTCAGAACGAAGAAGGCATGGTACCGCAATGTCTCGTGAATTTGGAAAGACTTCGCGCCGGGCTAAATATAAGCGAACAATAAAGCGGCCATCTGGTGCAGCCAGTCTTTTACGAGGATATCACCCTGAAGTAATAATCTTGTTAATTCTGATAATATCAGTACTTCACAAGAGCATTCAAAGGAGGTATCTGCTTGAGAACTGATTGATATGCTGGCTTCGCTTTTTACTTGGGAAGTTTGTCCGCCTACGTCAAGAATAGAAACCGTTGTTGAACGGCGCTTTAAATTCAGCTGTTTTGCTAAGCGATTGGTGATAAAGGAGCGCCGAGCTGTTGGATCAATAAGAGCGCGAACAAACAAAGTTTTTCAAATTGATCCGATACTATAGAATTTTAGCCGTTGCGAGTAAGACCATTCATTTCACGATAACTAGATTAACAGTTGTTAAGTTTTGCGGTAAAGGGAAAGGTTCCGAACTGCTTTCTATAGTACTCGGAGCTACAGATTTTCCATCAGTATGAAAGTGAGTATGATGTTTTTGTTTACAAACAGAACATCGAAACGTAGATTTGCAATCGATAACCTTATGTTCTTTACGCAGACAATTCAAACAAACCTTTGATTGTTCATAACGTTGACGTACTGACTTCGCATTGAATTGCTCGCAGGATTTTAATGAATGTTCAGATTGACACAAAATGGAAGTCTGATGTCTTTTATTTGGCACTGGCTCAGCATATTTTTGTACCATACCGCCCGCCATAAGAGATTCGCGTTTTTCCATTTCCGATTCCAGAGAGTTCATTCGACATTCAAGGAGATTAGATCGGAAAAAAAATAAAATCCTTCTTTATATTCGTCGGAAATTTTCCAAGTTTCTTTATCACATCCAAGCTGTTCAAGAGCGCGTACAGTACTTTGACTTTATCCAATAAATCGGAGATATCTTGAACATTACGCTAGCGAGTCAGCTTTAACTGAACTGTATCAAATTTTCGAAATGATTTTCTAAAATCCGCCTTGTTTACGTATCACTTTTCTATTAAGTTTCACGCAACTTGCAAGTTTTCTGTAACGACTTTAAGATTTCCCTTACCGCTTAAGGAGCTCAAGAAATACTGGAGTTTATCCATGTCTGAATGTTCGTGCGTATTAACGATTAAAGATGTAAATCGTTGTTTGAAAGACTCCCATACACATGGGTCGCCCGAAATTTAGATAAGCTTATACCCGGAATTTTTACGCGATTTTTAGCCTCAACATAGCTTGCTTCTGCTAATTTAAAGCCGTTTTTCTTGAAATACTCGTGTTCATTATTTTCGGCTTCAAATTCCGTTATAGAATGCTATGATTTAAATAGATCGTTGAAATATTTATGTAAGAGCTGCAAGCGTGCCTCAAGATAAAACACAGTAAGTGCAGCAACCCTTTTCTTAGCTTTAGTTTTTTTCAAAAAATTACTTATATTATTTAAAGCACACACTGTAATTGCAAGTATTTTTTCAGACATTTTGCTCTATAGTTTAGCGACAAGCTTTACCAAATCGTTTGAATTGATTTCAAGAGTTATATGAAAATATTAGAATTCTAATAGATTTAATTGAAGTCAATATATATAATATTAGGAGTGTGAATAAGTCTTTCCCGTTTTTTGTAAGAGATGGCGCCACCAATACTGTGCGAGTATTCAATGGTTACATATGTCATAATCAAAGCTTATTCATATGTCAACAATTCCATACTAACACATTAGTTAAAATTTTTTCGTATCATAAATTTTTGATATCGTGAAAATGTCGAAATTTGAGCCGAGTCGACGTCATTTGCGGGAAGTTTCACTTTATTGGTTCAATTTGAAGAAATCTGCTGGCGAGACGCATCGATTGCTTCAGGAGGCTTATGGAGAAGGTTGTGTCGATGATTCAAGTGTTCGCGGATGGTTTCGACGCTTCAAAAGCGGTGATTTTGACGTGGAAGACAAGGAGCGTTCCGGGCGGCCGCAAATCTTTGAAGATCGAGAATTGGCGACTTTGCTTGATGAAGATTCTTGTCAAACGCAAGAAGAACTTGCTGAAGCATTGGGAGTTGACCGAACAACCATTCCCAAGCGTTTGAAAGCCATGGGAATGATCCAAAAGCAAGGAAATTGGGTGCCGTACGAACTGAAGCTGAGAGACGTCGAACGGCGTTTTTTCACTTGCGAACAGCTGCTTCAGCAACATAAAAGAAAGGGTTTTCTGCATCGTATCGTGACTGGCGATGAAAAGTGGATACGTTACGATAATCCGAAGCGAAGAAAATCATGGGAACTACCCGGCCATGCATCATCATCGACGGCCAAGCCTAATATTCATGGCGCCAAGCTCATGCTCTGTATATGGTGGGACCAGCTAGGTGTGGTTTACTATGAGCTTCTGAAACCGAATGAAAGGATCACAGGCGAGGTCTATCGACGACAATTGATGCGTTTGAGCCGCGCACTGCGAGAAAAACGGCCACAATACTCCGACAGGCACGACAAAGTTATTTTGCAACATGACAATGCTCGCCCACATGTTGCAGCGCCGGTGAAAACATACTTAGAAACACTCAAATGGGAAGTCCTACCCCACCCGCCGTATAGTCCAGACGTTGCTCCGTCTGATTACCATCTCTTCAGATCGATGACGCATGGCCTGGCTGACCAGCACTTCCATTCCTACGAGGAAGCCAAAAAATGGGTGGATGACTGGATAGAGGCCAAACCGGTCGAATTTTTTCGCAACGGGATTCGTATGTTGCCAGAAAGATGGAAAAAAGTTGTAGCTAGCGATGGCCAATACTTTCAATAATTCATTTGTAACCATTTTTTCACAATAAAGGCTCAAAATTTGAAAAAAACGGGAAAGACTTATTCACATACCTGATATATAATATATAATATATAAATTTTTTTCAATTAAAATTACATGTAAGCAATTTGCCCGATATCAAAGGAATTTTTTAAATTAATTACTTAGTATCTTATAAGTAATGAATTATACCTTCATTTGTTTTAACTAAATTTACGTACGACTTTTCGGTACTGAGCGAAAAAACCGTGTAGTAGTTGAAATAATTTTCAAAATGTTTTAAACTGAGATTTGTCCAGCGACTATTCGGCATGGCTACGTCGCTGCGTATCACGAAAATGGCGGCAACGATACAGTATGAGGAGTACAGGAAATAGGCTGAGGAGATGTTTGAATGTGATCTCTTCTTAGCTGGAGACCACGTTGTGCTACCAAAAATGTTAACTTTTCGAATGCTTAATTCTAAGATTCATCGAAAAGGAGCAACTAAAGTGAAATAGCGTTATGACTACGGAAGGAGATTGAAACAAATTATTCCACTATGTTTGTATGTAAATAAACAATAAGCAAATTTGTTAAAATTACCAAAATGAACAAAATATAATTATGTACGCAATGTAATTGTACTGATTGTACTGACTTGTCGACGGATGTGTGTTCTGTACACAACCGAAATCTAGAGTGCGAAATCGCACTAAAAACCGCGAACGTCACACTTATGGAATGCGGCGAAAGCTACTCTGCTGGCCGAGGACTAATGTATATAAACAAACACATAATACGAGCTGTGTTCAAAAAATAACGAGAATTTTCGTTTTATGAAAGAAATATGTATTTATTCATCAATATATATTTTGTCTCTTTCAAAGTAATCCCCCTCGAATATAACGCTCTTGTGTGAACGATTTTTCCAATCCTCGAAACACTTTTGAAACCAGATCTTTAGCTTTTAGCTCGTTTAGTAATAGGGTTTAGCTCTTTTAGCGATTGGCTTTTCATATCATCTATGCTTGTAAAACGACGGCCTTTTAATGTTTTCTTTATTTTTGGAAACAGAAAAAAGTAACTGGTAAGTATCTGGCGAATATGGAGGCTGAGGCATTGTTAAAGTTTTGTTTTTGGCCAAAAATTTATGAACAAGCAATGAAGTATGAGCAGGTGCATTATCGTGATCCAAAAGCCATGAATTGTTTTGCCACAAATTCAGGTATTTATTTCGTATTGCTTCACGTTGAACTTGTATGTAGTACTCCTTATTGACTGTTTGACCTTGTGCAAAAATTCGTGATGCACTATGCCATGAAAATCGCAGAACACGGTGAGCATAACCTTCAGATTCCACCGCACTTTTCGAGCCTTTTTCGGTCTTGACGATCCAGAATACCTCCACTGGGACGATTAAGCCTTAGTTTCGACATAATATGCATAAACCCATGTTTCGTCAACTATTATAATACGTTTTAGTAGTTCTGCATTGTTATTAACTTCATTCAGCGACTCCTGCGCAACTTTGATTCGCCGCTGTTTTTCTTCGAAATTCAACAATTTTGAAACAAATTTTGTTGCAACACGTTTCATATCAAAATATCCGAAAAAATTCCATGACATGAGCCAACTGACATGCCAACATCATTAGCGACTTGTCTGTTTGTGACTGGGCAATCGCTTATACCACTCATAAATCCTTGTTTTACTTACAGTAGACACACCATATGCCTTTATTAACATTTTACAAACTTCAATACAATTTATTTCATTTTTTACGCAAAATTGAATACAAATTCTTTGCTCCATTTTTTTTCACAAACGAAAATCGCCGTACTTGAAAAAACGCGTCTAACGTTAGCGGCTGACACTTCAAAACTAAGCAATGAATATTGCCGAAGATTTTATCATAATTCAGGGGCATTCGTACCAACATAATAAAAAAATTTTTATACAAGCGAGTGCTCCAAACTCGAGAAATTGAAAAATTCTTGTTACTTTTTTAACTCACCTCGTACACCTTAGGCGATCAATACAATGTAAAATTTTACGTATAGTCAGTTAAACGCTGAACAATACTATAATTTTCAAAATAAATTGAATATGGCAATTCCGCATATATAAGTAATTCAGATAATTTATTTTTAACAATTTCTTCAATAGATAATTTTATCATAGGTGAGATTATATCTACAATCACTATAATATAATAAACAAACAAACAAAATAATTTCGTTATGAATTTAAACAGAAAATGACACTATGCAACAAACCAATCTTTGTGTTAAATCGGGATTACACGAATAATTTAAAATCTGAATAAGTAAGAATACAGAGTAGATTAAAATAAATATAAAGGAAAAATATGCTATTTGAATGTGAAGGAAAATAGGAATAATGTATGTGAATTATAAATTATATTTAATATGTAGTATCAGAGACATGGGTTGATCAACTACGTTAACATTAAAATTTACGTCATGCTCGTATTATTTGAAAATATTTTTGCTCATGTAACTTATAATTATTTAAAATACTTATACATTTTTTTATTGATAATACATATTTGCAATGAGAATTGCCGTAAACACCACCTGCAAAGGAAGAGAAAAATAAATAAAGGTAAAGCAAAATTAAATAAAGAAAAGTTGCATGGATGCATGTAACAAACCAAGATACAAGTAGATGAGAAATATACATATACATGTAGAATAAAAAGAAAATGTAGGAAGCGAGAAGGAGCAAGAAAAGTGACAGGTACGCACAGCAGTGAAGGGAGGTAAAAAGATGTATAGATAAGAAAGAAAATTATGCATGCAGAAGAATCAAGAAATAAATACATAGAAAAGATATCAAGAAAAGTATACGCAGAGAAGGAAAGGAAGACAGAAGGAGAGAAATAAAGTAACATATGCATGCTGAAAAATAAAGAAATATATATATAGAAAGAATATTAAGAAAAGTATACGCAGGGAAAGAAAGGAAGATAGGAGGAGAGAAATAAAGTAAACATGTATCTAAAGAAGGAAAGCAAATACACATACATAGAGAGATGGAAATAATGACTTAAATATTAAGAAAGAAAGTCAGATAGGGAGAAAGAAAACAGAGAGATATAGATGGACACGGACAATTAGACATATGCAGAAGAAGATAGACTGAGAGAGAAAGAGAGGTATATGGAAGTAAACAAGGAGCGAGAGGGAGAGAGACAACATAACCTCGAAACGGGAAAATAATGCTACGAAATTCGGAAGGTAGACATGAGTGGAAAAATGAGGATAAATAAAATAAAGAACAACGCATACGTGGCGAAGATCCAGAAAGCATGCGGACGCCGCAAATTGAAAATGGAAGATCGAAAGCACGTGGCCGCACGGGGTTATATGCGACATGCCGGACGCGGCAGGGGCTGCTGTCGTAACCATCTCAAGGAAGCCGCACACGGAAGAAGAAGGCAGAAACGGCGATATTCGCACCGAGCTCAACGACATTAGCTCAACAAGCAGGAAGGGCGCGTGGAGACGCTGAAAAACACAACCAGATTAGTAAGAGTCGGAGAGATACAGCGTGCGACGTCTGCACAGCAGACGACCACACTGGAAGTAGCAGCCAGCGTGAAGACGGAAGTCGCCGCGGAGAAGGAGCGGCCATCGCTCTTAGCGGCGCCGCACCAAACTACCGACGGGGAGATATATATAGATATATCTCCCGGGTAAATTTGAAATTGGCGCGCGGCACAAGTCATAAAAAAAGACATTGTAGACCGATAATGTCGGTCGAAACGGTATTAAGCTTACGGAAGAGCCAGAGATTGGCGCAGATCAGAGAAGACGTACGATAATTGGTACAAATTGGGGAAGAAGGCTGATGATTGGAGCATAACGAAAAGAAGAGCTGCGATTGGAGGATCGAGGATGAAGACGAAGAGGACTTAAGAAGATTTTTGAAGCCTGTAGAAGATACACGTGTCGCGGCCATTGCAAAACTTTTAGCTTTCTTTTCGGCGTAAATTAAAAGACGGAAGGGAAGTTGCGCGAAGGTGGAAGGACGGGCGTGATAAAATCGTGGTCGGAAAGTGTAAGGACGAGGACTCCGTAGTGCGAAGTGTGTTGGACTGTATAAACTGTGGTTTTATTGAACACTGACTCTCTCTCTCTCTCTCTTTTTCTCTCTCTCTCCAAGGGAGACCACCGCGGAAGAGAAGCCGGCAGCAGCAGCGAGCGCACGAGGGGACGCCCTCAGAATTAGCGGCATCGGTCAGTGGGCCTGCGCGCCCTTAAAGTAACTAAATTCCTTTATGTAAATATTGCGAGCGGGGGAAAACGGGACGCGGGAAAAATCAGGTAGCGGCGGCCACCAAACGAGGAAGTAAGGGTCGTTCTGCGAGCGTATATGCGAGATGGCGCGGAAGATGGCGGACGCCACAATTCGGCACATGTAATTTTTCTTGTAATAAACAAAAGTTGGAAATTGAGTTCAGTTCAATTTTTTTTTCTCCGTAAGAACCAAAATCTATATCTATATAATACATATAATATAATATTTATCTATGTAAAATATACACATGACAGAAGAAAAAAACACATCAAAAAAAAGACACATCAGCCCGAGTTCCCGCCCTGGAAGTACACAGGAGGAAAAGGCGGTAAGTGGCAGTACGTGACGAGCGGAAGCCCGCACAACGTTACATATTGTAGAATATACAAAATTTCAAATTCTATCCTATTGTAAAACGTTGTAGAATGTAAATCTTATTTAAAATTTAATAAATATTTTTTTATTGGTCTTACAGTCAAATCAATTCAATCTAAAAATAAAAATAAAAATCAAAATAAAAATAAAATAAAAAACAAAATAAAAATAAAATAAAAATTAAAATAAAAATTAAATTAAAAATTATAATGACAGCCAGACTGTCCTTGTTTACATTCACCGCCGTAGACTAAATTGAAAATAAAATATTAGCTGAAAAAATTCTTTGTTAGTAAAGTGCAGTCTGACTGTTCCCAACACCCTTACCTAATTGAAGACCTGTCCAACGTTTCGAGCTCGCTACGGCTCCTCATCAGGGCCTAAACCAAACCTTTTATTCTAATCTATATATACCTTATCCCCACTACCAAATTTAGTAAATTAAATATAAATTCCCCCTCTACAAAAATTATCCAAAACCAATCAATTTAATAAGGAATGATAAACACTGTCCAATTTACTAGACTCTAAAATTAAATTCATATTATTTCGATTCCTGGAAATATGAATACTTTGAACTATTCCTTTTATGCTTATTATTAATACCATGTTCCAAAGTATCCACATTCACAAAATCAAAAGAATTTAAAAACTTTAAGCAATGCTCCATTAAACCGGAAGTAATATGTGAGCTACGTAAACTATATTTATGTTCATAAATTCTTTTTTTTAAGTATCTACTTGTTTGTCCAATATAGTATTTATTACAATCCATGCAATTAATCTTGTAAACAACTCCTGATTTTAAGCATAAATCATTCTTATCTTTGCAATTATTAAACAATCTACTCAAATTATTGCTATTTTTAAAGAAATTTATTTTAATTCTTTCAGGTAATCCTCTAACATACGGGAAGACAATAATTTTGCCTCTGTTAACATCAACTCTTACATTATGTCTATTTTCGGTATTATAAATGTCAAACAATCTCTCAGCAATTAATCTATTAATAAATTGAATTGGATAACCATTATTTTATAAAGTATATATTATATTATAAAGTCTCTTTTACAATCTGTAAATTATTTTATCTAAAATCTTTATGTGACAATTTTATTGCTCTGTCAATGTAATAATGTAATGACACCCTTTAATGCTCCAATTTTGTGTCCGAATTGGTGGTGTGAATTAAAATCTAAAAACTTACCTGACCAAGTAGGGTTTCTGTACCAATTAAGTTTCACCTTATTATTACTACATCTAATGACATTAATATCCAGAAAACTTAACTGATTATTAACCTCAATCTCCCTTGTTAATTTTAGATTAGTTTTTCCCTTAATTTTCAGATTAGTCGACGAAGGTGAATGTAATCAAGGACAGTCTGACTGTCATTATAATTTTTAATTTAATTTTCATTTTAATTTTTATTTTATTTTTATTTTTATTTTTAGATTGAATTGATTGAACTGTAAGACCAATAAAAATATATTTATTAATTTGTATATGGGCAGTCGACATAAGTACAATTAAATTGTTTTAAATCTTATTTATTTACAAATTTTGTAGATCTTGTAGTTATAATTTAGCAAACATTTAACTTTTTAACTTCTATACTTTTATTTTATTTTAGCATATAGTGGCTAGAATTTAATTTTCTATTTATGCTTTATATTAGTATTTATATTTTTAATATTTGAGACAATTAATGGATTTTCTTTTTTATTCATACGCGTTATTTACTACAATATTATATAAGCATTAAATATTCAAAATAAATCTTTTAAACAAATTATGAAATGTCCATATGAGCACAAAATCATAAGATTCAATTTGAAATTTCCACAATAGAAAAAAGGAAAGTCTTGATTTTTTGCAGAATGAAAAATTCGTCTGCATGAAACTGGCATTGAAGTCTGGATCTGAGTGTTCTGATGCTCATGCGCATAATAGATATAAAACAGCAACATTGCATTAGACAAAATCGTATAACTATATCTATATATATTTATTTCCTACGTCACAACTGGTGGCGTAGGAAAATGTGCACACTAATTTATGCTGACGTAGCTGTAACGTCGCGTTGGCGCGTTAGTTTGGCAGTTGTCTTTTATCCCTCCTTAATCTCCCCTTATCATCTCTGGTTTTAAATATATATTTTTTAACATAAGTATAAAATATATGATATATGCAATCAAAGGACTTATACTTAGAGATAAATAAAAGATTCCCCTAATTTTTAAAAATACATTTATTGAATTCAGAATTACAAATTTATGAATGAAATAGGAGAATTCGATAGTACATGAGTTTTGGCGAGTGTAGTACTAAACAGAGTAATCAGAATTTACATAACCATATGTCCTGGTTGTTAAAAGCAATTACGTTTTATATTTTTCTTTCATTAGCTTATCTTAGAGCACTATATGATTTCGACCATTGATTAAAGAGATTTACACTTCTAACAATCCTTAACAACGCTAAGAGGGTTAGTAGCATTGAGGTGTTCACAAAACAGCAGTCCAGAGACATTTTCACAACAATGTCTTGGTTAAGATCAACGGTTCAATCTTCGGTAAAATTTTCTCGGAGGCTTTAAACTGAATTTCTTAAATGTCTATTCTTGCACCTTCATTCATATGCAGGAAAGAAGCTTTCTCTACACAAGGTGAACACCTCAGACGAAACTCTATTTTCGAAAATAATAAATAAAGAAAAGCTTTTTTACGTTTTTTTTCTAGATCACAATTGCCTAAAGTTTAATTTTAGTTGTATTAAGTATACGTCGAAAATGAACCTGCTTCGTCAATTTCTTGTAATGGTGGTAGACGATAATTATCGAGAATCCAAGAATTCAGTAGATGTCTTCTGTACTGCACATACTACATTTACCATTATTTATAGTGAGTGCGGTACTTATATTCACAAGCTTGTAATTTCTATAATGGAAGATACTTTAAGTCTTCGAGATTTTTAACATTGTCCGCAAATTTTTCCGGAAGTACCTTTTTTTTGAAGACGTTTTACATAGATCGTCCGAGCATTTTTTAAATAATTACTCTGATGGTTTTTCTATATTTTAATATGCTGTATCACCTGAATTCCACGGTACCCCATGATAATTACGTTCGAACGATCGATTCTCAGTCTTCTTAGAAAGGTTACCCATTTTTTCGGTCCTTGAAAAATATAAACTATTGGCGCTTCATCCTCAAGAGAAATTATCACAACTTCTAAATAAAATTCATTCGTATAGCTCTTGAAGTCTAGCAAGTCTACAATGTACTCCATAATGAGTAAGAATGATTTTTTTTAGTTTTGCTATTGCTTTTATAGGTAAATAAATACTCCCACCATTTTGTAATGAGTACATATGTGCTATTCATACGAAGTCAGATAATTAAGTAATGAGACTGATTTTATTTCTCGGCCTATGGTAACACTGTGAACCTGCAGCTCTGCCACAGTATTAGTAGATCCCTACTTTGTCAATTGAGACCTTAATAACCCAATTACGATCATTTCTTCGCCAGCTATTTAGTATTTTGTAACAACGCGCGAGTAGTGCATGTCACGAAAATGGAAGAGAGAAATTTAGAGCAATGATGCGCGATAAAATTTTGTGCGAAACTCGGCGAAGCCACGACAGAAACTTATGATAAAGTACTTAAAGTGTACGGTAGTGATACCCTCAGTCGTAACCAGGTATTTCGGTGTCATGTCGATTTTAAAAAAGGCCGTGAGAGTGTCAAAGACGAGGCGCGGATCGGAATGCCAATTCAAATGCGAACCGACGTGATTGCACAGCGCCCTTGTTCGTCCAGACAAGCGACTCATCATTCGATTGTTGGCAGATGAGCTGAATATTAACCCGGAAACAATTAGAAATATTTCAAGCGAAGATTTTGCCATGAAAAAGCTGTGCTTGAAAATGGTACCGAAGAACCTTTCAGATGAGCAAAAAGCCCAACGAATGAACATCGCTCAAGATTGTCACGAACAGAAACTGATCCTATTCTTCTCGATAGAGTTATTACTGGTGACGAAAGTTGGTTCTTTCAATATGCTCCCGAAACTAAAGAACAAAACTAACAGTGGCTGTCTCCTGGAGCGCCAAGGCCAAAGAAAACAAGAGTAAGCAAGTCCAAAGTGAAAATCATGTTCATTTGCTTCTTCAACAGCAAAGGGCTTCACAAAGAGTTTGTACCACCTAGACAAATCGTAACTCAAATATTCTACCTCAATGTACTGGAAAAATTACGAAAAAGAGCGTTTAGAGTGCGTCTAGAGATATGAAGACTTGGGTTTTGCATCACGACAAGGCTCTCTGTTACAGTGCATTTAGTGTCTCTTAGTTTTTGGTTTTTAAAGGCATCACAACGTTACGACAACCGCCATATTCACCGGGCATGTCACCTTACGATTTTTTCCTATTTCGCCATTTGAAAAAATTCGTCAAAGGTCAGTGTTTTGACTTCTTTGAAGACATCCAAGAATCTGTGACGAGGTTACTCGGAGAGGTCTCACAAGAAGTGTTCCAGAATTGTTATGAAAACTGGAAAACTCGCTGGAATAAATGTATACGTGCGGGAGGGGACTAATTTGAAAGGCGTCTCAGCGATGTACATTAATTTTTACATATACTTGATTTTTGAATTTGGACGCATTATGTAAT
The DNA here is from genome assembly GCA_018907035.1 of Sycobia sp. Sy_11. Taxonomy (NCBI): domain Eukaryota; kingdom Metazoa; phylum Arthropoda; class Insecta; order Hymenoptera; family Epichrysomallidae; genus Sycobia; species Sycobia sp. Sy_11. The sequence goes on along the minus strand of JACCIC010000184.1, from coordinate 1,033,646 downwards.
TGTCTGACCTCGTATAGTATATAGATTACTTTTTGTCACATATATTATATGTTTCTTTTCAGTTATATTTTTATATATAGCTTTAAGTTAGTTTTTCTGTAAACTATGTAATAGCTATATTTTTTTATTTAAAATAACTATCATCCACTCTAATGGTAAATGAAATTTTTCATCACAACAGCGGTACATACTGATTTTCTTCTTCTATAGGAAGGGTGCCCATAACAAAAGAAATTACCCAGCAACTTTTTCTGATATTGATTTTCTTCGGGCTTTTCCAACTATATAGTAATTAAAAAGTAGAAAAACTAGACAGTATAGTTTTCAAACTTGAACTGTTGCAGCTTTTCTAATTGTATCGCAATTACGAAGCAGAAAGTATGGAGGGTATAGTTTTCGATCTCGAAGTGTTTCAAGTTTTAGTATTTCCATATGTACATATATATATATATATATATATATATATATATATATATATATATATATAAATGTTTATGTGGCTGGTTTCTATCTATTTTGTGGGTGATATTTATGTGCTAACATTATAGTAGAAACTAAATTATAATGGAATATTTACAAATGCAACCTAATAAAAGATTGTTCATACATTACACTACCTAAAGTAATTGAAAAAAAACATGCACGTGTGAATGTAAAAAATATTATATTCTTAAGTTTAAGTATATTGAATTTTGAATGAAGACGAAAGATAGTTTGAAAAATGTAATCAATATATTTCAATTAATTTCTATATGCTATAAAAGAAAACATGTGTATGATCTCCATGTTATATAATCGATTATATTGTAACGCTCCGTCTCCACTCTGTTTATAATTTTTATTATACTATTAGGGTTCAATTGAAGAAGGAGGAGCGTATCGGGATTGATAGTCTGAAGATTTAGGTGAATAACTTTAACTCATAAAATTTTAATTACATTATAATATATAGTATATTCTGTTTAAGTAAATACAAAAAAAATGTAAAATAAATAACTAAACTATTTATCAATCGCGATCTCCGTGTAGATTCCCTGCAACATGTAAATAAATAAAATAATAAATTATTATTTCGCTTTTCGAATATTCTATAAATATATACATATATTTACAAAGTATCGCGCGCTAATCCAATTATTTCGGGTTCCGAGATTTCGAATGGCCTTCACCGATATTCTTTCTCTTTCTACTATTTCTATATTTCCGTATATTTATCCATACGGCCCGGTTCGTCTACTTACACGAAACCGAGTGCGTTTTGACAATTGTATTTCGCAACGACACTTGTTCGTTTTTATATTACTCTAAGGTGTGCCTTATCAATAATATAAAAAGGTCGAAATTTTAATGAGGATATATTTAATTCTTATTATAATAATCGCTTTCAAGTGCGTGTCACATAAATTAAATAATTTATTTACTCAGCTAGTTCTATTTACATGACTTGCATTTTTAGTTGTGTGTCTGGCAGACCTTTGCCGGTTATTATAATAATTTAATTCGGAGAAAAGGAGCATTTTCTCCGACTAAATTATATTTTGTTTCGAATTTAAATTAAATTTAAATGCTTTTATTTCGCTGATTTTTTCTTATGTCTTTTTCTAGATGAATTAAACACTACCTTTTCAGAAGTCAGGCGTGCCTGTTGTCCCGAGCTAGCAATTTTTATTAACTACTTTTTACGAGTAAATGTGCCTTCCTTTTGCCTCGAAAACGAGTTTTTCACCAGAAAAAGGAAAGAATTGATCAGTCGAGGGAGTATCGATTTATTTCGTTACTCGAGAGGTATCCTTCCTCAACGAGTACCGAAAGTAAATCACTTTCGTAAAAGGATGTATCGGTCGGAAGTTTTGATTCGTGTCGTTACTCGAGAGGTATCCTTCCTCAACCAGTACCGAAATCGAATCTGCCCCTAGGAAAAGGAGAATCGGTTGGAGTTTTGTCGATTCGTTTCGTCGCTCGAGAGGTATTCGTCCTCAACGAGTGCCGAAAGTGAGTCGCACTCCAGGCAAAATTTAGCGCACTTTTATACTTGGTAAAAGTACGTTAACAAAAATCTGAGTGGCTACTGTTTATTTAAAATAAGTTATGATAATATTATTTCTATTGGTTAAACTCATATACGATTAATTTATTCTATCTATTCTACTCTATGTTTGTATTGCGCATATATCTAACTGTTATAATAATTTAGATGGTTTTCTTTACTTGTAACTCACGTTACAATATCAATAAAAAAGTTTAAATACAAGCGTTAATAATGATGATCTCCTAGCTCGTTATTACTATGTTTATTTTATAACAGCGATCAAATGCATATATCTATTGAACATCAAGACTTATGTCTTTTCTATTGTCACTTATTTAAAGATATTCGATATGAGGTGAATGTAATAGAAATTGATAGGTGTAAAAACACTGGAATTATGAGCTTCATGAAAGGTTGAATTTCTTTAAGTCTGAATCAAAATTTAATAACTGAAAATGGAGGGTGGCTCAATAATTTAGACTATTTTGACGCATCCCTCCCCTCAACATGATTTTCAGTTTCGCTGAAGGTTACCGGAAAATTATAATAAATGCAAAATATGAACTTGTTCTTATCAGGTCACGTGACGATTTAAACATTGTTATGCAAACAGTAACACTGAGACCAACTGATAACGGATAAATATATGAAAATGTCAACAAAAAATTAAAAAGAACGAGTGGCTGATGTCATTACATCATAGTATCAAATGAATACAAGCTTCGACTACTAAGACAGTTGGAAAAAGACCATCCGATCTCCATGTGTTTTTCTACTTGGCAGCTCTATTATTACCCACTCTTTCCTACTACATCTAAGCATGTATGGACAGTGAAAAAGACGAATCAATGGAAAAGCCACGATTCGCCATTCTGGGACTTCAAACCAGTAGATTCTAATCAAATAAAACATGAAATAATTCAACAAATAAATTCCTTTCGCTTAGACCATTGTGATATCAGTAATGTTAAATTTTTTCTTAATTCTCAATACTATTTGTATGGAAATTTAAATATTGATATTACTAAAAATCAATATTCGATATGCGACGATCAGGCTGTATTCTTCATACAGCCTAATACGCGCAAAATTTTAATTTCGAATTTAAAATAAAGTTTCCGAAACTGAAATAATCAGGCAATGCTCCCGATTAGCGGTCAAACGCACAATAATCAAAACAAGACTATGGCTCGTATGAAATATACCTGCCTCGCGAACGCAGGACAGGAGAGAGCGGAGGGGAACTCGCGCGCGTCGCGAGAGAGCCGCAGCCGTGCGGCAGACAGCGTCGAAAAGGTGTCCCGCGCCCCCGCGCTCCCCGCGCCAGCGAACTTGGGAGACAGCAAATACACTTGTCGCCGCATTTAAAAATATTTTATTTTTAAATCTATTTTTAGAATACAAAAATAATCGAATATATAGAACGTCCTAAAGGACAAAAAATATATATAATTAATTGTATTTTTAGTAAAATAATTATAATGCGTAATTATTTTATTTAAGCGTTATATTTGAATGTTTATAATAGATGAATAATAAATTAATTATTGCCTAGTATTAAAAGAATTATTATTGTTTACTACTAGGATGATTATTATTATAGTAATTATTATTATTTAGTAATAATAATTATTGTCGTTAATTAATATTAAATGGATTAATTTATTGTAATAATATCATCACCAAAGGTATTATTATACCTGGATATTATTATAACACGAAATAATTAAATCAAGGAAAACGTAGCCAGAACTAATATAATATAATTTATATTTAATACGAACGTCGCCAAGGACGCAAATGTCACTTGAATTATTATTTTAACAATGATTATTATTATTATAATTTGTTATAATAATAATTATTCTTATTATTGTTAGTATAAACAATAACCCAAGAGAACTAAACTACGCTGAAAAGAATATAACAGTACAAGCTCTCTCAAGGGCAAATTAGCAAATTATCCGTATAAATAATATAGGTTTAATTATTTATGATTATTATATTGTAAAATTATTATTATTATTATTTTTCGGCGGCTCGGTACGAAATTAGTCGAACGGTGGCGTAAACACTCGATCGACTAATTTTTCGTGTATAAAAGGGCGAGTTTTCCGCCTCAAAAGCAGTTCTCTCGACGATACGGCCGAAAGAAGCTCCCTAGAGCTATCCTTCCTCCAGAGCTCTAGTAAATCCTGCCTGTCCGAAAATCCCGAATAGTAGAGTCGCGATCCTGGTTCCCCGGCGCTCCGTTAAAGACCAGCAGGCTCTACTATCCCGTCCGAATCCTAGTGAAGCTTGATCTTGGTTGCGTGGCGCTCCATTAAAGACCAGCGGCTTCACTAAAAACTCCTCTCTTTTTCCTGGTGAGACTTGATCCTGGTTGCGCGGCGCTCCGTTAAAGACCAGCAGCCTTACTATCCTTCAAAGAGACTTGATCTTGGTGCGCGGCGCTCCGTTAAAGCTCAGCGATCTCATTTCTATACACGAATAAAGCTCTGATCCTGGGTGTAATAGACCAGCAGGCTACGTTCTTTCCGCAAACTCCCCCAGCCCCAGTAATAGTGTGTATAAATATAGTGTGCGAAATTTCTATACTAAGTCCGTTTAAATTAAGATTGTAATTACCGTTTATAAATAAGCAGCGTGCGACAACTAGTGTAATAAGGTATGGTATAAGACTTTAATATAAACTTTCTGTCTTGTCTGTTGCAGATCGGAGGGCTCGAAGCCAGAAACGCAATTAATTTTCTTATATAATTTTTATTCATTGTATGGTTATTTTTATTTTGTTATAAATATTTATTTCTGAACACAATTGAGTAAATGTAATTTTTCTCCCGATCCTGTCTAAAATTCCCTTTCCTTTCAAAACGATCCTGACGCTACCGCGTAAGCTATCCCGAAGGGAAAAGGGAAACGTTAGAGATATTTTATGATATGTATGCAAATTTTCAAAATGTCTACTTCAACAAGGAGTCTCAGCTTATTTTAAAGAAAACAGATTTCCGAGATTATATGTCAATTATATTTATGGAGTGCTCATAGCGAAATGAGTCGCTCGAAAGTGCATCGGTTGATGTAGGCGTAGAATTGAAATCAAAAAATAATTTTCCATCAAATACGTCAGATTACTGTTTAATTTTGCATGATCGTATCATGCAATATAATCCTATGAGTAGTGACAATAAGAAGTTGTAAAGTAGTGCTCGGAATAAGATAATATATAAGTAAAATTTGTTCTCAAAAAGTATCAGTTAAGATGAAGTATGTTGTTGATATAACAGGCTTCAAGCAGGGTAACAATGAATGCCTTGTGAAAGAACTTACTATTTTATCACTCGATGACGATACATAACATATAATATTTTTATTTAAACAGACATTTTTTGGTGAACGACGTCCAGATGATATCAGGGCACAAAGAAATTGCTTGCAATGAATTATCATGGTATTCCATGAAATTCAGGACAGTTTTGCTATAATCAAATTGTCAATATACTTTTTAAAAAATTACCAAAGATAACTAATATACTAACAAATCGAAAAAAAGAGAATGACAAGTTAGATTTAAAAGAAATAATTATATTGTTTAAGATGTTAACAATATGAATTTACCATTCTGCGATTGGTAGAAATAGAAGCACAAGAATACTCTACCAGTATATATCAATTATAATACAGAATACAAAGTTACGTGTACTATGTTCCATGTATAACTATTAAAAATATACTATCTCGATATATTCTCAAAGTAGAGCTTCTGCTTACTTGACCAAAAGCATTATAGTAAACGAGTAAATATATATGTCCCCAATTCTTGATCTAAAGTATAGTATAAATTCCTGACTGGCAGGCCAAACAACGGTATCGTCAAGTACACCGCTAGGAAGATATAGATAGATAGATAGATAGATAGAGAGAGAGAGAGAGAGAGAGAGAGAGAGAGAGAGAGAGAGAGAGAGAGAGAGAGAGAGAGAGAGAGAGAGAGAGAGAGTGTGTGTGTGTGTTATATAGCTTTTTCTTCCTCTAATCTGTCTCATATTAGGATAACAGAGGACATGCAAGATCTCCCATCCATCACATAAAAAACCGTACACTGTAAGAGAGGGTGAGAGAGAAATCTATATATTTTTCTTTCCTTTTAGTACAAAACAGAGATAGAGAGAGAAAAATATATAGTGCGAGGGGGGCTAGGCGCAGCGCTGTGAATTAAAAGAGTTCAGGATCATGGAAGTTATGACGAAGGGGTGTGTCAAGTAGGGGGAGTGATGTCAGAGCCACTGACGTCAGCTCTGCTATCATCACTTCCGGTAACCCAAGACTCTCTTAGCTATATTATTATCGTTTCCTACTGACTAAACAGGATATTCGAAATATACACGATACACGAAATATAAGGCTTTTGAAGTGGGCGTTGCCTTGATGCAGCTTTTTATGCAGAAGGGACGATAGGTAAATTATGTCTTATACGGGGGATGCTATTATTATATGCCACCCACCCACCCACCCACACACACACACACACACACACACACACACAAACAAATAAACAAAAAAATAAACAAACACACACATATCTGTATATATGTGTGCTTGATAAATTAGACGCTTCGTGTGAACTACCACTATAGAGTTATATAGAGCGTATATAGCAAAAATCCTTTAATGGGTTATTATCGTATACATTAGCTACCTCCTCCCTCTCTATATAAAGTATTATACATAGTAATATATTCGTTTAACAGAATTCTATACTGTATAATAGTTTAGCGAAAAAAATAAATTTTTTTTCTATAGATATAATAAGTATTAGCAAAGAACATAGCCACTTATAGAAGAACACAAGTAATAGGGCGATGATACCTAAATTAGCTTTTAGATGGCGTTACTGTGGCAGTTGGCCGGGTGGAAAATGTGATGCACGAGCGCGAATGAAAGGACAGGCGGTAATCACACAAAGAAAGTGTGATTACCGCCGTCTTCTCACAGTCTTCATTAGCTATCGGTATCTGATGGTACGCGGCGTGAAGATCTAGTTTGGAGAAAACGGTTTTCGGAGCGAGGAAATTCGGGAAATTCTGGATATGCGCTATCAGGTACTTGTCGGCGATCGTGACGCTGTTAAGCCTCCGATAATCACCGCATATCCTCCATTCCCCGTCCTTCTTTGGCACCAAGTGGATGGGGCTTGCCCATGGGCTTTTCGACGGTCGGACTATCTCGTCCCTGAGCATCTCCTCGAACTGCTCTTTCGCTGCGCGTAGCTTCTCTGGCAGTAGCCTACGCGCGTTGGCTTACGGGAGGGCCAGTGGTCTGTATATAATGGAAGATCCCGCGGTCTTTCCTCGGCGTGTTCTGTTCGAGTCCCATAACTTTGGGGAACTTCGCGGTGATGTCCGCGTACGTGCAGCCCGGTTGCACCGTGTGTATAGTAAGGCTTAATTTCTTCGCCCCATAAGTACTAATGTTCGTTCTATTCGCGGCGTACAACTTGAGGTTTTCGATATGGGCGTTTTGAGCGTGTCCTCGCGGTAACACCGATATATCGGCTCCGGAGTCGATTAGGAATACTATCTTATTATTTTCATCCTTAATGTGGACACGCGAGGGCGTCTCAACCTGGGCGCTTACTGCTCGTTTCCCGAACCGTTATTTTTCGCTATGAACTCGGTATAACGCTTGCACTGCTTGTCGTAAGTGCGTGCCTGCGCGCCGTACGTGTAGTGCGAGTCGCAAATTCCGTCGCGTATACGCGAGCTCCTCTTATCTTTTCGGCGCGCACTGCTGGGACTTACTGTCGCCTCTGCGTCTGGCGTTGGCGACGCTGCGTTATCACGCGAGCACCTGGCATTGGACGCCTTCCTATTGCAAGAGCTACTGCTCCTTGTAGGAGGTGTGCGCCGGGTGCTCTGCGGGCTTGCTGAACGCTCGCTGCGCCAGCTACGTGCCTCGGCTACACGTGTGCGAAGCTCCAGCGATAATCTCTCGATTTTGTCATACACGCGTTCGAGTTCGCTGCACGCCTCGCGGCTCGATCTAGACTCGTCGTACGACGCTGAGTTCGATTCGTCGCATCTGCGTGATATTTCGTAGATTTTGTCCGCGTGCGCGGGTGCGCGGTCGTCCTCGACATTGACTATCTGGATCTGAATCTGCGCGTGGAGACGCGAGCGCCAGAATCGCATTACCGTATTTATATGTATTAGTTCACCTGCGAGTTTCGACATCTCCGCGAGTATTTCGCTGGGCCTGCGATCATGGATTGTTGTTTCGCGAAATACGCTCTCCATGCGTTCCTCATGAGGTCGCTATATGGTTGACAGAACTGGGACTCGCCGTTTGTCCTTCTGTGCGCCTGAAGAAGTGGGAGGGGAAAATCTGGCGCCGTGGTGCGCGCGCGTGGCCGCACAATGCGGTATTGTCGTTAATCCGCGTTGTTTCAGGGTGTCTGACCGATCCTGTTTTTAACTGCCGTGCGGTGTCGCACGAGGCAAGGTTTTGCAGAACGAACAGCAAGAGCAAAATTTTATTGCAATTCGAAAAGTTTTTCTTGGAGTTAAAAAAGTCAATGCTTTGGGTAGAGTTATACTATTAATCCAAATCAAAGTGAATGCTTTTATTTGCGTCTTTTATTGCATAATGTTAAAGGTTCTATCTCATTTAATCACTTAAAGACTGTTAGTGCTGTTCTACAACAGACATTCTAACTTGCATATTGAACATTACTTAGTAGAAAATGATATTCATTGGAAAGATACTCTATTCGATCCTTCATTGTGTCAGTCTTCGTCTAAATTAAGAGAATTATTTGCAATTGTATTAGTATTTTGAAATCCAGCTCAACTAAATGTTTCAGAAGGACTTTTGTCTAGATATGTTATATATCAAATTCGTCGGCAAACTAAAAATTTTGAAATCAATTTTTCAAATGAAATATTTAATAAAGGTCTTATTGAAATTGAAAATATTGTGATCCTCTTAGTGAGAAATATTTATGTGATTTTGGCTTTTTGGATTACCAACTCCAATGCGAAAGAATCACGTAATTTTGATAGTGAAGAATTAAAAAAATATGTAAAAACAAATATTTCTAACTTAGTAGCGGATCAATGTGAAGCATTTCACATTATTTGTAAGAGTATAAATAACAATAATCCTATGATTTTCTTCTCAGATGCTCCTGGAGGTACTGGGAAAAGAATTTTGATCAATCTTATTCTGGAAATTATGTCAACTGGAAATATTGCATTTGGGGTGGCTTCATCAGGTATTGCTGCTATACTTATCCATGATGGAAGAACTGCACATTTGCCTTTTAAGTTACCATTAAATGTTTCGTGTAGACAACAATCAATTTGTTCTATTCCTAAAAATTAATCTTTGGATAGACTTCTACAAGAAACTAAGCTTATAATATGGGATAAATGTACAATGAGTGATCGAGCTCATATTGAAGCTCTTAATCTAAACCTTCAAGACATTCTCTTTTGCAGTAAATTAATGGCTGAAATAACTGTTGTTTTTTCAGGAGATTTTTGACAAACATTACCTGTCATTCCAAGATAAACAAGGGCAGATACTGTTGAAGCATGTCTGAAATCATCGCCAATGTGGAAAAACGTTCAAACGCTCAGATTAACGACTAATATCGGAGTTCACCTTGTAGGAGGAAATGCTGACTTTCCTTTAAAGTTATTAGCTATTGGAAATGGAAGTGTTTTTAATACTCGCAGCTACATTTCTATAGTCAATTATAATATTGTTATAATTTTCTATACTGCAGATGACCTAATTTCTCGCACTTATCCTCAAGTTGATAGTTTATTAGAAAAATCGTTTGAGTGGCTTTGCTATAGATCAATAATTACAACTCGAAATATGTCTGCTTTTGAAAATAATACTATTATTTTAGAAAAAGTTCGAGATACAGTTAAGGAATATACATCCTACTGTTAATACTGAAGATGCTATTCATTTTCCAATAGACTTTTTAAATTCTTTAAATCCTGCAGGATTTCTACCACATATTCTTCGAGTTAAATTAGGAGTTCCGATTATTTTACTCCGAAAACTTAATCTTCTAAGGTTATGTCGTGGTACAAGATTGCGAGTAAAGCATATGAGGAATCATGTTATTGGCGCAACTATTTTAACTGTGTAGATGCAGGAGAGACGGCTCTGATACCCCGAATCCCAATGATTCCAACAGATTTGCCATTGCAGTTTAAAAGATTGCAGTTTCCAATAAAACTTTCTTTTGCCATTACAATCAATAAGCCTAGGGACAGACATTTAAACATATCGGCATGGCTTTACGATCAGATTGTTTTTCACACGATTAACTATATGTTACACTATCTAGAACTAGTAATTCTTAGAATCAATATTAATTAATAAATATTTTTTATTGGTCTTACAGTCCAATCAATCTAAAAATAAAATAAAAATAAAAATAAAAAATAAAAATAAAAATAAATTATCTGAAAAAACTCTTTGTTAGTAAAGTGCAGTCTGACTGTCCCCAACACCCTTACCTAATTGAAGACTTGTCCAACGTTTCGAGCTCGTTACGGCTCCTCATTAGGGACTAATCTAAACCTTATATTCTAATCTATATATACCCGATCCCCACCACCAAATTTAGTAAATTAAATATAAATTCCCCCTCTACAAAAATTATCCAAAACCAATCAATTTAATAAGGAATGATAAACACTGTCCATTATTAATACCATGTTCTAAAATATCCACATTCACAAAATTAAAGTAATGTAAAAACTTTAAACAATGCTCTTTTAAACCGGAAGTAATATGTGAGCTACGTAAACTATACTTATGCTCATAAATTCTCTTTTTTAAATATCTACCTGTTTGTCCAATATAGTATTTATCACAATCCATGCAATTAATCTTGAAAACAACTCCTGATTTTAAGCATAAATCATCCTTATCTTTGTATCTACTCTACTGAAATTATTGCTATTTTTAAAGAAAATTTGAATGTTATATTTCCGAAAATTTCTTTTTATTCTTTCAGACAATCCTCGAACATATGGCAAGACAATAATTTTGCCTCCGTTAACATCAATTCCTGCACTATGTCTATTTTCGGTATTATAAATGTCAAACAATCTCTCAGCAATTAATCTATTAATAAATTGAATTGAATAACCATTATTAATGAAAGTTTCTCTTATTATCTGTAAATTATTTTGTCTAAAATCTTTATGTGATAATTTAATTGCTCTGTCAATGACACCTTTTAATGCTCCAATTTTGTTTCCGAATTGGTGGTGTGAATTAAAATCTAAAAACCTACCTGACCAAGTAGGCTTTCTGTACCAATTAAGTTTTACCTTATTATTACTACATCTAATTACATTAATGTCCAGAAAATTTAACTGACTATTGACTTCAACCTCCCTTGTAAATTTAATTCTGTCATTGGTTCAAAAAGCAATTTTGACAAGGCTATACTTTCCAACTTTTCCATAACTAAATTAGCTATAACCGGTGACAAAGGCGATCCCATTGGACATCCGTATTTTTGTTCATAAAATTTATTATCAAGTGAAAAAATTGTGTTATTAAAAACCAAAATAATTACTTTAATAAATTCATTCATTGTTAATTTTGTATGCAAATTAAAATCATTCCACTTTTCCTGTATAATATCATTTAACAACTCTAAAGGTACACTTGTAAACAAAGATACTACATCCAATGATATCATCTTGTAGTTTTTCGGAATAACAATATCTTTCATTTCATTGTAAAAACACCAACTATCCTTAATGTAAGAACTAGTTCTTCCAACTATCTTAACCAATATATTAGACAAAAATCTAGCAATATTATAAGTTGGGAAACCTATGGAAGATATTATTATTCTAAATGTCAGATTTTCTTTATGAATCTTGGGAAGCCCATAACGTTTTGCTACAGTTCCATTTTAAAAACTTATATGTAGTATCATTTATATATTCATTTCTTTTCCAATTATTTAATAACTCTTTCAAATTATTTTGTAGCTTAAAACAGCGTCGTGAAGATGTTTCAGTTAAATGTTTGCAAATAATGAATTAAAGTTTAAATTGCTACCTCATGCACCCTATTCACCAGATTTAGGTCTCTCAGATTATTCTCTGTTGCTAGACTTGAAAAAATGGCTCGCTGGTCAAAGATTTTCCTACAATGAAGAAGTGATATCGGCAATTAAAGGTTATTATGAGGAGCATGACAATTCTTATTATAAAAATGGTATCGAACTTGTTGAACATCGCTGCAAAAAGTGTATAGAGCTGAAAGGAGATTATATTGAAATATAAATATATGTTGTTCCAAAATTTTTGAGTTTTATTGTTCGGCCAAGAACTTCTAGGACCAGCCTCGTATTTATTTAATTTCCAATCTTAGCCACCCATTTTTTAGAAAATTGTGACAAAAATCTAGGAAATATATAGTTAATCCAAGAATTTACTTTCCTGATTTTAAATTTGGAAGTATTGATTCAAGAAAACATTTTCTTTAGATAAGAAAATATTTATTTCATTTACAATCTCAGCCAGTCATTTTCTAGAAAATCTCGACTAACATCTAGGAGACATTTGTGCTCTGCTGTTTTGAAAATAAAAGCTTTATTTTAATAACTACTTACATGGTTCAAGTTTATGCGATTACCTGTTTAAAGAAAATATTTACTTGGAAATGAACAATCGCATAAATTTCTTGAATCCAGTAATATTTACTTGATATTAGAAATTATTTTTTTTAGTGTAAAATAATCGTATGATAATTATTTTATCCATTATACAAAATTAATTGCATGGATTGTACTGAATGCTACATTGGACAATCCAGTAGATATTTAAAAAAGAGAATTTATGAACATAAAAATACTTTACGTAGTTCACCTATTACTTCTGGTTTAAAACAACATTGAAGTTTTTACATTCTTTGAATTTTGTTAATGTGGATATTTTGGAACGTGTAATAAGTACAAAAGAGAGAGTTTCGAAAGTATTCACATTTCACGGTATTATAATAATGTGAATTGAATATTAAAGTCAAGTTAATTAGATAACATTGATCATTGTTTTTTAAATTGATAGGTTTTGAATATTTTGTGTAAAAGGTGGATTGTATATACAAATTACTATAATTTTTAGTTTGGTGGCGATACTGGTATATATAAATTAGAATATTAATGTAAGGTTTAGTTTAGTCCTTGATGAGAAGCCGTAGCGTGCTCGAAACGTTGGACAACCTCAGCAGATCTTAATTAGGTAAAGGTGGTGGCGGTAGTCAGATCGCACTTTAATAATAAAGAATCCTTTTTCTTCAGCTAATATATTTTTATTTCAAATTAGTCTACGAGGGTGATTTTAAACAAGGACAATCTGAATTTCATTATAATTATCAATTCATTAGATATTTATATGCATTAGTATTTATATATATATATATATATATATATATATATATATATATATATATATATATATATTAATTTTAATTTATTTAATTTGACTGTAAGAACAATAGAAATATTTATTAATTTATCTAAATACAGTCCACATGAGCACAATTAAAGTATTTCAGATTATCGATATTGCTCTTAGAACCTGTTGAAGTCGTTCTTGACTTGACACTTCCAAACAATCAAGTAGTACAGTCAATATATATATATATGCGACTACGCATTTACGAAAAATGTTCGTAGCTTTAAGCGTATATCAATTTGAAAAAAAGTGAATCGGAGTATGTGGTAAGCGAGGAGAAAGGCGAAAATTAAATCTCTGTTTCCACACTCCTGGTTATTTTCTTTCCTCACTCGCTTTGGCCGTTGCTTTTTCTCTCTGTTGCGCACAGAACTATCAAGGGACTTCCCAGAAAGCCACATCTACCGAACAGATCTGAACTAATATCGCCGGCCAATTTTGGATAAGCTTTTCCCATATCATCCCAGTTGGTACGGAGATAATTATAAGGCAATTTATAGTTTCGAACAGACAAAGGGCACGTAAACGATATCTTAAAAGATGCCTTAAATGTATACGACAAATGTCTTATTTCCACCTTAAACGTACATTACAGTATAATGCAAAAATCTTATAGATATTTGAGTGTCAATCCGAAACGTCGGGTATCGAAGAAGAATTTAAATTAAAGGTGATCGAAGCAGTCAGATTGGTTTTTACTAACAAAGAATATGACTCATTTTTATTTCATATTATTTTTAATTGTTAATATAATTTTATTTTATTTTTAGTATTAAGTTCTATTTCATGTTCATCAGGGGTAATAATAAACAAGGACAGTCTGACTGTCATTATTTTAGTAGAACATATTGTAGTTTAAGTACTGTAAGACCGATAAAAATATTTATTAATTTAATTCAAAATAGTCGACTTAAATACAATTTTTAGTTTTAGTTTTACTAAATCAGTATAGTAATTTGGTCATGGGCATATATTTCTGTAAATTTTAGTAAACGATGTAGTAAATTTTACTGAAATATTTTATAATTTATAATTTTAAAAAACTTTACTATATCCTTTCCTAAGTTTCATTGTGAACAGTTTTGTGAATTTTGGATAAATTTAGATACTTATTTAATTAAAAAATTATTACGATTATATTCAATAACAGGGTAATTTTGTAAACATTTTTCTATATAATCAGTAGAGTTTCTACGCAAATAATCACTAGTTATATCAAAGAAGATAAACGCTCATAGAAGAACACAAGTAATAGGGTGACGGTACCAAAAATTTTTAGCTGTTAGATGGCGTTACTGCGGCAGTAGGCCACGAAAGACGGCCGTGTCAACGATGTGATGGGCGAGCGCGCATGACAGGACAAGCCAGACCAGGTGTACCGGAGTGGAGTCAGTATAAGCTGGTATATGCGCCGAATTCAAGTGGATAAAAAATTTATTATGTGCTATAAGATAATCTGGGGTTTTCAGGCTCTGACCTGACCTACATTGAGTAGAGTCCTCGAGATCAGAGAAAATTGAGAAAAAGAAGGATTTGGAGGTTTCCGATGTGTTGAGCATTTAAATTTTTTCTTCGAAATTCGTATCCCTTCACCTTGCTGTCAATCGCCATTTCCGTATAATGAATTTACAATTTTTAATGTATATTGTTGTGTGTATCGATGGGCTAAAATTTTAATACAAAAAAAATCATTAATAAAGTATAAATTTTTATAATATTTCTAATTGTAGTTAAATATAAACTCTTAGGGATGAAATTCATGCAAATTAACTACAATTTATAAAAAAGTATTGTTCGAAACATGTTTGAAATGTACATTATTGTAGCATAATATTTTAAAAATATATAGGCTAAATATATCAATGGCTATCAATATGTCAGTACATGACCGTAAATACGATTCTAGTTCTTTTTTTTATTTATACTATTTCAATTCTTAAAAGAGAATTAATTAGCTCAATTATAGTTCTATATTAAGCTATGAAAATATATAATGGTGTCGGGAATGTGGATATTTATGCTCGATGATAAATATCCTTGCCACCGCTAGACTCCGTTGTGCGTCTTAACTCCCGCCCGAATATAAACGAGAGATCCTTTAAGGGAAAATAGGATCGGTTTGGATATGCAAATTCCGAACTGAAACGAGTCCACGACTTGTGATATATAAGATTCTTTATTATATATATATAAAGATCGTACGTATACTCATTAGAGACGACACGACTTGACTAAATCTAACTATAGCGCGGATACGCTTAGATGCCTCCGATACCCCCACTTTCGGTGGTGAGGGCGCTCGTGGCGCGATTATCTGGAGGATGTAATCCCCACAATGGTAATTAATATTATTTTACGGCGTAGTTTTAGCATTTAAAATACGATCCTTTTTTGAACTAATAAAAATCTTTAAAATCTATTTGATTATTATTGTCAACTATTTTCGGAGGTTAAAGCAGACGTTAAAATTATGCAAATGCCCCATATGTGTATATTTAATTAACTATTTATTTGATGGTGTTTTGTTTTATTATTTTGACAAGTGATTCCATTATGAAACTATTGTAATACAGTAATGATTTTTAACCAATGCATTTGCATTCATAAAAATCGCTTACTTTCTGAAATATTGCTGAAAAATCAAATTATTAGTATAGGGACTGTAAAGAAAATATGTTAGAAAATATGTTAATTAAAGGAAAATGTGAGTTCATACAAAGGATGTATAATACATTACAAAAAGGATTAGTTACTTTTATGAAATATTTAGTAAAAGGAATTAGTAAAATATATTTAGTTAACTTAAATAAATATTTCCTTGATACAAATAAAGAAAGAAGAAAATTAATTAACTGATTTAGTAAAAATAATTTTTTTAGTAGATCTAACTAAATTTTCGTGAGTTCAAAGGCATTACAGATAAATCTACTAAATAATTTAGTTCAAGTAATAAATATTTTTATATGTCTTACAGTCTTTATAATATAATATATTAGCTAAAATGACAATCAGACTGTCCTTGTTTATATTCACCCACGAAGAATCTGAAATTAAACTTATTATTAGATGAAATTATATTAAAAATTCAAAATTCAAAATAAAAATAAAATTAATAATAAAATAAAAATAAAATAATAAATAAAATAAAAATAATAAAAACAATATTCTATATTAGTAAAGGACAATCTGACTGCCTCGAACACCTTAAATGTAAATTCACCTGTAGCGTCCGACATTTCGAACATTAATAGTTTAAATTACATGAATAGTATAAATAATATATTAAATAATGATAGTACTTATTGGAAAATTGGTAATCCACAAAATATTACGCTGCAAAATAATTTGAAAAAATTATTTAATAAATATCTTTATCGGTCTTACAGTCTTTATAATATCATATATTAGCTAAAATAATGACAGTCAGAATATCCTTATTTATGTTCACCCCCATAGAATCTGAAATAAACTTAACGGATTTCATAAACAATGCAATATTATCTAAGTAAAAAGTACTTTTTATATAAAAATCTATATTACTATAAATAATTGACCGTAATTTATCTATCGTCGCTTCTTAATAAAAAGCTGCTTCAATGTAGCGTCCACTTCAAAAAGTTGATATTTTGCCGACCATTTTATACAACACACACACGCACACATACACACATTACATACATGGAAAAAATTGTACTTTCGAGCGGTAGAAATAGATGTCCAAGTATCTCGAGAGTACGGAGAGTATCATCTTCGGACGATAGAATCTGTTCCGGGACGACTCTTACTAGGAGTATGCGTATTCGAATTATAGAATACGAATCTCTTCATAGATATCGTACTCACATACAAGAACATTGTTGCCCACCAACTATACACGACACTCCCCGTAAAAGTCATTATAAGTCATTTGGAAATCGCATTCTATCAGCCGAACACGAAACTCCCTGTAGAAATTGTCCCGTCATACCTAAAAATCGTCTCCTATCAACTAAACACGATAGTCCAAGTAGAAGTCGTCCGGAGAAAGCTAGACATTGCTTCCTAACGATTAAACACAATACTTCCCATAGAAGATGTTCGAAAAGACCTAGACATCGTATTTTACCGTCCCAACGCGAATCTTCCCAAAGAGGTTGATTTTTCATACCTGGACGTCGTTTTGTATCAACTAAATACAATATTCGCTGTAGAAATCGCCCAGAGACATCTGAACATCGTATTCTATGTGTATATTAAAATATGTATATATAATGTGTACAATATAAAATACATACTATATATATATATATATATATATATATATATATATATATATATATATTTAGTATATACCCCTTTTTTAAATTAAATACCGTGAATATTTTAGTAGTAGTGCAAATTAAATTCGATTAAAATGTTGGTATGCAATAGCATATTTTTTAGCCGACGATGAATATTGCCTTTTTATGCAGGAGTGACGATATATTTTATATATTAATATACATAGTTTCCAGGTTGAAGGTTGTTGGTAAAGAACTCTATATTGCTATCATTTCTTTTTTTCAAACTAAAAAAAAACTTAATATAATGTATAAAAACCAAAATAGAATTTGTTAGCATAAACTATATTCAGTATGATTTGGCATACAAAATCAATTTATAAGAGAAGGAGAGAGAGAGAGAGAAAGAGAGATACATTTCCCCACGTAAGAGAAAATAAAATTTACAAAAAGAAGATATCCATAAGGTGTGAGAGTAATGTCAGATTAACCTAAAGAACAAAAAAGGTAATACCGACTAACGTCACATCTTCTTTAGGATACGAATCCAAAAACCATTAACTTAATTTATTGATGAAAGTAAAATAATTTTCATTAAAAAACATACTAATTTATAAAGACAAAGCGTGTTTTTGTTTGTACGCGATAACCAAAAAAACTACTGAACCGATTGTGCTGAACTTCTACATATAGATTCTATATTATCTTGAGAAGGACATGGCTATGTTTTTTCTTGAAAATCATTTTACTTTTAATAATCAATTAAGTTAACAGTTTTAGGGGTCAGTTTCACCAGCAGCCACTAGGTGGCGTCTTGAATCACGAACATCAACTGAATGTAGTCGACTTAAAATATTAATACCAGGCCAGCTCAAATGAATGTTGATATCCAACTTTGGGATTCGTATCCTAAAGAAGGTGTGACGTTAGTCGGTATTACCTTTTTTGTTCTTCCGGTTAATCTGACACTACTCTCACACCTTATGGATATTTTTTGATTTTTGTACATTTTTGAATTTTTCTCACGTAAAAAATGCTTTCTCTCTTTCTCTCTCTCTCTCTCTCTCTATCTCTGTCTTCTTTTATAAGATGGTTGTATGCCAAATCATACTAATAATAATTTGTGAAAACAAATTATAAGAATAATTTGATATTTTTTTGAATATTCTATTTTTTTCTATGCAAGAAGAAAATTGTATAATTATTGTGAAACATGAATTATACAGAATGTTCAAATAAAAGCATCAGAATAGCCAAATAATTTTTGAAAAGGGTTTAAAGTCTACAATTTTCAGATTTTTCCGTTGTTTATTGAATTGTAAAACATAAATCAAATTATTTTAATATTATAAGGGGTTTTCAGTATATATGTAAAGTTGTGGTCTTACCGATTTTTATTCAAAAAAATTAATTTTAAAAAATAATTAAAATTATTTAAATTAAGATATATCTATATATACTATTTCATATAGCCAAAAATGTAAATTTCAATATAAATTATTAGAAATGGTATTCAATATAAATTATGTTTTGTTTTTTTACTAATATACATTTGTGAATTATTAATTATTTAAGCAAACAAATTGAAATTAATTTCTATTAGGGCCCCTCATTGATACGTCAACAAGTACAACCTCCTTAAAACTATTATTTATTTAAGTTATTTAAATCAGGACAAAATTTCGAAATTACAAATTCAAATTTTAATGCTAATTTATAATTATAAAAATTGATATATTTATTTTGGCCATTAATTCCATCAGCGCTTCTACTACTTCTATATGAATTTATATCAGGTATGTGAATAAGTCTTTCCCGTTTTTTTTTTCAAATTTTGAGCCTTTATGGTGAAAAAATGGTTACAAATGAATTATTGAAAGTATTGGCCATCGCTAGCTACAACTTTTTCCCATCTTTCTGGCAACATACGAATTCCGTTGCGAAAAAATTCGACCGGTTTGGCCTCTATCCAGTCATCCACCCATTTTTTGGCTTCCTCGTAGGAATGGAAGTGCTGGTCAGCCAGGCCATGCGTCATCGATCTGAAGAGATGGTAATCAGACGGAGCAACGTCTGGACTATACGGCGGGTGGGGTAGGACTTCCCATTTGAGCGTTTCTAAGTATGTTTTCACCGGCGGTGCAACATGTGGGCGAGCATTGTCATGTTGCAAAATAACTTTGTCGTGCCTGTCGGAGTATTGTGGCCGTTTTTCTCGCAGTGCGCGGCTCAAACGCATCAATTGTCGTCGATAGACCTCGCCTGTGATCCTTTCATTCGGTTTCAGAAGCTCATAGTAAACCACACCTAGCTGGTCCCACCATATACAGAGCATGAGCTTGGCGCCATGAATATTTGGCTTGGCCGTCGATGATGATGCATGGCCGGGTAGTCCCCATGATTTTCTTCGCTTCGGATTATCGTAACGTATCCACTTTTCATCGCCAGTCACGATACGATGCAGAAAACCCTTTCTTTTATGTCGCTGAAGCAGCTGTTCGCAAGTGAAAAAACGCCGTTCGACGTCTCTCAGCTTCAGTTCGTACGGCACCCAATTTCCTTGCTTTTGGATCATTCCCATGGCTTTCAAACGCTTGGAAATGGTTGTTCGGTCAACTCCCAATGCTTCAGCAAGTTCTTCTTGCGTTTGACAAGAATCTTCATCAAGCAAAATCGCCAATTCTCGATCTTCAAAGATTTGCGGCCGCCCGGAACGCTCCTTGTTTTCCACGTCGAAATCACCGCTTTTGAAGCGTCGAAACCATCCACGAACACTTGAATCATCGACACAACCTTCTCCATAAGCCTCCTGAAGCAATCGATGCGTCTCGGCAGCAGATTTCTTCAAATTGAACCAATAAAGTGAAACTTCCGCAAATGACGTCGACTCGGCTCAAATTTCGACATTTTCACCATATCAAAAATTTATGATGCGAAAAAATTTTAACTAATGTGTTAGTATGGAATTGTTGACATATGAATAAGCTTTGATTATGACATATGTAACCATTGAATACTCGCACAGTATTGGTGGCGCCATCTCTTACAAAAAACGGGAAAGACTTATTCACACTCCTAACACTTTTCTTTATATTTTTTTTACTAATATACATTTGTGAATTATTAATTATTTAAGCAAACAAATTGAAATTAATTTCTATTGGGGCCCCTCTTTGATACGTCAACAAGTACAACCTCCTTAAAACTATTATTTATTTAAGTTATTTAAATCAGGACAAAATTTCGAAATTACAAATTCAAATTTTAATGCTAATTTATAATTATAAAAATTGATATATTTATTTTGGCCATTAATTCCATCAGCGCTTCTGCTACTTCTATATGAATTTATACTTTTCTTTATATAAATTAAATTTTCTACTACATTAGTTTGATCAATGTTGTAGTTCTTTTTTTCGAATCTAAATCAAACTTATTTCTTTGGTTTTTTAAAATTATCCGATGAGCTTTGACAGTACAGAGTGCTTTCATCAATCAATTAAGTTCATGGTTTTAACAATCAGTTTCACCAGCGGCCATTAGGTGGCGTCTTGAATCACGAGCATCGACTCAAAGTAGTCCGCTTAAAGTATTAATACCAGGCAAGCTCAAACGAATGTTCATATCCAACTTTGGGATTCGTATTCGAAAAGAGGTGTGACGTTAGTCGGTATTACCTTTTTTGTTCTTCAGGTTAATCTGACATTACCCTCACACCTTCTAGATATCTTTTGATTTTTGTAAATTTTATTGTCTGTTACGTGGGAAAATCTCTCTCTCTCCCTCTCTCTCCCTCTCCTTCTCTTATAAAATGGTTCTGTATGCCAAATCATACTCAATATAGTTTGTGACGACAAGTTATATTTTTATTCTTATACATTCTATTAACATCAGAATTGTGATAAGAGACTATGTTTTTACTAGTTCGAACAGAAGAAATAATGGCAAAATTGGGTTCCTTACCAACAACTTAGAAACTATGTATGTATAAATAAAATATATCGTGACTTCTGCATAAAAAGGCAATATCCATCGCCTATTTAAAAAATATGATATGCGCATACCAATATTTTGCTTGAATTTCAGTTAACATCACTACGAAAATATTCACGGTATTTTATTGAAAAAACGGAAATATAAAATATATATATATATATATATATATATATATATATATATATATATATTATTATATTGTACATGCTATATATACATATTTTAAATACGGTTTCTACTGTGTAATGCTGTATTGGCGTGTACGGGCGCTTCATTACGATATTCCCTTGCCTCAAGACGATTTCTATACGCAGTTGTGTGTTCGGATGATAGAATGCGATGTCCAGGTGTCTCTGGGTGATTTCTACGGGGAATATTGTATTTAGTTGATGGAAAACGAAATCCATGTATGAGGAAATCAACTTCTATGGGAAGATTCGTGTTGGGTCGGTAAAATGCGATATCTAGGTCTTTCCAAACGACTTCTACGGGGAGTCTTTTGTTTCGGTAGGAAGTGATGCTAGCTTTCTTGGGCCGACTTCTACTGGGACTATCGTGTTTAGTTGGTAGGAAACGATATTTAGCTATGTCGGGACAACTTCTAGGGAGTTTCATGTTCGGATCATAGAATGCGATTTCCAGGTGTTTTGGAACGACTTCTACGGGGAATTTCGTGTATAGCTGCTGGGAAGCAAAATCCAGGTATGCTGGTACGACTTCTATGAAGAGATTCGTATTCTATCATTCGAACACGCACTCTCCCAGTAAGAGTAGTCCCGGGATACCTGGACATTGTATTCTAACTCCCGAACACAAAACTCTATATAGCAAGCATCCCGAGAAATTTCCTATAGTCCGAACATTATAATCTCCGAAAACGTCTTGAACTCGAAAGTACCATTTTTTCCATAAAAGTCGTATATAATATGCATGTATTTGTGTGATTATATAAAATAGTCGGCAAAATATTAACTTTTTCAAATGGGCGCTACATTGAAGCAGCTTTTTATTCAGAAGCGACACAGGTAAATTTCGGTCAATTATTTAAAGAAATATAGATTTGTATATATAAGAGTACTTTTTACTTAGATATTATTGAATTATTTATGAAATCGATTAAATTATTATCTCGGGCGAAGCCGAGACGGGGGATGCTAGAAAGAAGAATAGAGATTTCCCCACGTAAAAGAAAATAAAATTTACAAAAAGAAGATATCCATAAGGTGTGAGAGTAATGTCAGATTAACCTGAAGAACAAAAAGGGTAATACCGACTAACGTCACACCTTCTTTAGGATACGAATCACGAAAAAATCACGTTAAAATCGGTCGAATATCAAGTTGATGCTCATTGTTTTTTTCTATTACAATGGGGTGGTTCACAATGAATACGTTTAATTCGTCTTAAACGACCGAATTTGTGGGCAGACAATTCATGGTTTCTTCACCAAGATAAAGTGCCGGTACATTCCAGCATGATTGTGTCTGATTTTTTAGCCAAATACGAAATGAAAGTCATCGCTCAGCCACCGTATTCGCCAGGTTTGGCTCCCTGTGACTTTTTCCTCTTTCCGAAACTCAAAAATCCGCTTCGGGGAATGCACCATGAGTCCATTGAAGCTATAAAAAGTAATTCACTAAAGGAACTGAAGACAATCCCAGGTGAGGCTTTCAACAGGTGTATGGAAAATGGATTAAGCGTTAGCGTGCTTATATTAGCTCGAAAAAAGTCTATTTTGAAGGCGATAATAAAGATTTGTATTAAAATACATAAAAATATCCGGGACAAAATTGATCATTTTTTTATTAATTGTATAATTATAATTTTAAAAAATGTTAATTGATGAAGAGTTTTTATATTTTTAGAGGTCCCTATATACTTCATCTGTTGATAAATTTAGTACTACTCTGATCATCAATATAATTGTATTATGTATTATAAATATTTGGAATTCTGACATCCTTTATATGAATAGAGAGGTTTTAAAGGCAGCATAACGAACACAAAAAATAAAAAAGGATTGAAACTGTCTCACGCACAAAAATTAGATATTTTTATTTTTATTTATTTATATATATAAATATC
This sequence comes from Sycobia sp. Sy_11, assembly GCA_018907035.1. Lineage (NCBI taxonomy): Eukaryota > Metazoa > Arthropoda > Insecta > Hymenoptera > Epichrysomallidae > Sycobia > Sycobia sp. Sy_11. The sequence goes on along the minus strand of JACCIC010000184.1, from coordinate 1,009,773 downwards.
CAAATTTATAGAAAGAAATACAATTAAAAAAAACTATTTATACGAGGAAGTTCGATGAACTATAGACTTTCAACGTATCTAGACAATGATTGAAAGAATCCTAACACTGATATCATTCAGAGCAACTCAGTGTTGCAATATATTAAGTGAATTTCTCAAAATATCTTCAAGTTTAAATAATGATGTGAGGGCTAAGCAGATGGGTCATGGTGTCCTTTGTAGCTGGGATTTACATTCGATTTCAAAATTTCAAATTTTAAAATACAGTTCTTTAGTATATAAATGTATATATAAGAGAATGTATGCCTGTATGTATCTCATTTATACGCGTGAAAATTATTGGACCGATCGCATTGAATTTTTCACCACATAATCCTATACTCGTTAGGATTATATAGTAGGCTATTTTTTGCAAATTCAAGAAAAAATGAGGGTTAGGAAAAAGGCAGTTACTTTACAAACCTGAAGAAAAATTATGTATATGTATATATATATATATATATATATATATATATATATATATATATATATATCATACTAATTTATAAAGAAAAAGCGTGTTTTTGTTTATAAACGTAACCAAAAAAACTACTGAACCAATTGTTCCGAAATTTGACATATAGATTCTATACTATCTTCGGAAGGACATAGGCTGTGTTTTTTATTTAAAATAATTTTACTTTCATCAATAAATTTAGTTAACTGTCTTAGCAGTCAGCTACACCAGCGACCGGTAGGTGGCGCCTTGAACCACTAATTTCAACTCAAAGTACTCCGCTTAAATTATTAATACCAGACCAGCTCAGTTGAAAGATCGTATCAAACTTTGGGATTTGTATCTTGAAGAAGGTGTGAGTTAGTCGGCATTATCCTTTTTGTTCTTGAAGTTAATTTGACAATACTCGCACACCTATGGGTATCTTTTGATTTTTGTAAATTTTATTTTCTATTATCTCTCTCTCTCTCTCTCTCTCTCTCTCTCTCTCTCTCTCTCTCTCTCTCTCTCTCTCTCTCTCTATCATTTCTCTTTCCTGTCTTCCCTTATAAAATGGTTGTGTATGCAAAATCATACTGAACATAATTTGTGACGATAATTATTTTTTTGTTTTTATACGTTATATTAACGTCAAAAGTCACATAAGTTATATTATTTTAGTTTGAATAAGGAATATTATTTTGGTTTAATTTTAGTTGGCACCACTACTGAAATGATCACTGGCATCACGCTTGGCAGGACGATTTCTATTGGGAGTGTTGTGTTTGAATGATAGAATTCCATGTTCATGTGTTTCCGAACGGTTACTACGCGAAGTATTGCATCAAAATAGTCCGTTGAAAACGATGTCTGTCTTTCTGGGGAATGACTGCTGCGGAGAGATTCGTGTTCGGACGGTAGAAGACGATGTCGAGGTACCTCGGGCTAATTTCTACGGGAAGTAGCGAGTTTAGACAGTCGAATATCGGCTTCTAATATTCGACGGGACAACTTATATAAAGAGATTCGTATTCTATCGTCCCTGGATACTTGGACATCATATTCTACCTCCCCAAGACAAAACTAAATAGCAGTTGTCCGAAACATGTTCTATCGTCCGAACATGATACTCTCCGTAAACATCGTCTCGAGACACTTTGAAATATATATATATATATATATATATATATATATATATATATATATTGTATAAAATGGTCGGCGAAAATCAGTTTCTTCAAGTGGACGCTGCTTTAAAGCAGTTCTTTATACAGACGCGACGATAAGTAAATTACGGTAAATTATTTATAGTAATATAGATTTATATACATATAGAGTACTATTTACTTAGGTATTATTGTACTGTTTAAGAATATTATCTCGGGCTATGCCGAGACGGGGGCTGCTGGTATATATATTTTCCTACACACACACGTACGCACACACAAAATATTATATTTGCATTGGACGCAGCTCATTGTAGCTTAATTTCCAACGTACAAAAATCCGCCGTTCAAACTTTACATATGTAAGGATAAGTGTTAAGATTCATTTATAAGTATAGTAACCGGAGATCTGAAAATCTTGGATCCACCTGGCAAGAAATTTTTTGACACATTTTTATTTTTAAAACCAGATATTAAAATTAATAATATACTTTGAAATTAAGTTTAATATATTTAAGAAAATGAATTTGACGTAGTCAAGTTAAATAAATTCTTTTTAGACTATTATATTGGTTTTTTTAATTAAAAAAATATGGTATGAACTAAATCCGTTAATGCATTTAAATATACATTTCTTGTATAGTTTATAAAAATAAAAAATAGTTATTAAAAATAGTTATTTATAAAAATAGTTGTTCATTTATTATTAAAAATAGTTGTTTATATTAAATAAAAATTTTGTTCGTTCAATTTTAATAAATGTATTTATTTAAAATTATCAAATTTTGTTTGAATGTACTTAGAATTACAAAAAATATTTCAAACAATAATCTTTTTATCAAAATATATTTTTTGTATTATGCGTTTTATTTATATGATTATTTTCTACAATTAGCATTTTTCGAAAAAAAATGTATTCAAAGGTACCTGTGTTTCGAATAATCTTAAAATTTTTTAGGAGACCCCGAGACAAAGCTATTGAACTTTTCTCCAACAATTTTTTTTTGGTTTATCTCATAGACATACCAGAAATTTTTTTGCCCATCGAATGGATACACCCTGCATACTGGCTCTGCACCAGTATACCTGACCTGTCCCTCACGAGGCCAGCTGCTATGATATTGCAGTGTCTATATATATATATATATATATATATATATATAGACTTTCATATATATATATATATATATATATATAGACTTTCATATATATATATATATATATATATATATATATATATATCTGGTGATGATATTGGCGCTTTCCAGTGGTTGGTTAACCCAACTACGAACTTAGTTTCTGACCTTCACGTTTAGATGGAGATATAAATAGTACGAAAAGTTAGATGTGTCGGATCTAGTACTAATTTTTTAGTTGTCATTTACCAATCAAATTCAGTTAACAGACATCATCATTTGTGAAAACATTATAATTTTTTAATCAGTGAAAAATGAATCATGATAAATAATTTTTTTGACATGTCCTTTTACAATATTTTGATTTGAAACAAAGTGTGGTAAAAACTTATCAATTGCTTCAAGAATATTATGGCGAACAAGGTTCATTACGTAAAACATGTAAAGAGTGATTTCAATGGTTTCGAAGTGGAGATACTGATGTTACGACGAAGAACGTTCTGAACAACCGAAAAAGTTTGAAGATAGTTAATTGCAAGTATTATTGGGTAAGAACTCAGCTTAAAGGGAGAAAGAACTAACTAATTAGTTCAGAATCAGTGAGAGAGCAGCTGACAAACTTTCACATGCGATTGGAAAGATTCATAAAGTAGGAAAATGGATGTCACACGATTTGACCGAAAGTGTCATTATGAATCGATACAGCATCGCACTGTCTTTGCTTGCCAGGTAAAAAAGAAGAGTTTTCTGTGGGATATTATGACTGGTGATGAAAAGTGGATCTACTATGACAATCCTAAGCGGAAAAAGTCATGGATGAACCCAGGCCAACCGTCCACATCGACACGAAAACGGAACATCCATGGTTAAAGGTATTTCTGTATATTTGGTGGAAACAACAGAGTGCGTTGTACTATGAGTTGCTAAGACCAAATGAACCCGTCACTGCCGAGGTATATAAACGCCAACTGAATGATTTGTAACAGAAATTGATCGAACATGGATCAGTAATCGCGAGGAATAGGCGCAAAGTTATTCTCTTGCATCACAATGCTCGGCCACATTTTACAAAAAGCGTTCAATACCATGTTGGAGCTTGAATGAGAAGTGTTGCCGTACCCATCGTACTCATTAAACATAGCGCCTTTTGATTGCCACCTATTCAGATCGATGCAGTACGACCTCGTTGATACGCACTTCCGACATGTTCAGGAAGTGCGAGAATTTGTGAGTGATTGGGTCGCCTCGAAACCGCCATCGGTCTTTCGCCAGGGTATCGTCATTATTATATTAATTAAACTGACGTATATATTCATTTTCCATCATAAATGTCCTTTTTCTGTTTAAAAAGGTCGGAAAATAAGTTCGCCTCCCATTAGGTGTATATATCCTAGCTGCAGCTAGCGAACAGCTTAACCTTTTGAAACCTGCGTCAACTTTAAAAAAAAACAGGCAAACATCAAAAGTTAGAAAATCTCTTACAGCAAAGAGGTACCAACTTCGGATTAGTTGACTAACCTGATTTTCATAAAAATTTGTACATTATATAATATTTTTTAAGCTAGTACTTCTTACGGAACACCCCACTCTGCTCGACTCGGATGAGGCCTAAACTGAAAATTTTTTTCTGTCTCATTTTCTCACTTGTCGTCTCAACGTCTACTCACTCTCTCTCTCTCTCTCTCTCTCTCTCTCTCTCTCTCTCTCTCTCTCTCTCTCTCCCTCTCTCTCTGTCTCTCTCTCTCTCTCTCTCTCTCTCTCTCTCTCTATTCTTAGTCATTCATGCAAGGGAACGATAGAGTATAAAAAAACTTTATATGACAAAGTTGAGAGTATAGAAGATCTGAGATAGACTAATATGATTTTCATTAAAATTTGTACATATATATCTTTTTTAGGATTCTGATTACAGATATGATAGTACAAATTCGCGATAAATGCATTTTAATAATATATAACATTAAAACCCAGTATAAAACCCGTTTTCTAACTTACCTTATAAAAGTTTCAAATAAAAGTTCAACATCTCATAAAAATACACATTTTATAGTCTATATATTTTTTCTCTATAAAGGTTCTTTCTTAACCAAAATGGGCTTAACTTTTTAAATAATTTTTTATAATACCATATAATATTTAAACTCCGCGCCTAAATTGAATCAGTAAAAATTTTTTTCCTATATTGGTACAACTTTTCTTGATGTTCGTGTGAAATTTGAGCACCATATCTCCATTAGTGTGGCAGTTGTTTGTTTACGACACAGTTTGTCTGGCGATATTGACTATGGAATCATGGTGCGTTCCCCAAAGCGGATTTTTGATTTTCGTTAATAGGAAAAAGTCTCAGGAAGCCAAATCTCGCGAACGTGGTGGCTGAGCAATAACCTTCATTTCATGTTCGGCCAAAAAATTAGACACAATCATGCTGGAATGTGCGGGCGCATTATCGTGGTGAAAAAACCACGAATTGTCTGCCCACAAATCCGGTCGTTTACGATGAATTGCATGACGTAGACGCCTAAAAACGGCAAAGTACTTCTGCTATATTTTCAACGATTTCGCAGCCGTAATTCCGCTGTAAACACAAAATTTCAAGTACACTCGTGGATCAACTTTTTTTTCTTTAGTTTACGCGCGGAGTTTAAATGTACCCGTCTGAGTCAAATTTGATTAGATGGTATTATAAAAAAATTATGAATATTGTAAAAAATTATCATTAAATAATGGTAAATAATTTTAAAAAATTACAATTTGAATTATTACAATTTGGCCCAAAAATATAATACAGAACTATTATTAAATTGATCGCATTGACATTATTTGAATAATAATTTTCAATTTGGATCGCATTTAACCGGAGAAATATTACATACGTATTTATGTACGTATTTATATATACCTATTTTCTTAAAAAGTTGGCAGCTGGTGTAATAGAAGGTATTCACTTGTATCTACGAAGAAATTCTTTTAGTACGTATACCTTCTCGTATTCGGATTCCGCACCAGGATCATGGCCACTCAGCGTATTTAAAATGTTAAGAAAATGCGTATATATATATATATATATTTATACATATACATATATATATATATATATATATATATATATATATATTGTGAGGAGGATCGCAAGCGCTGTTTACACTTGCTATCCCACGTCCCTATGATCTCTCTTCCATCGTGGCTTTTGTAAATATGTATATACTTCTCTTATCTACATGTAAATATTAATATGTAGTTTGTTACTGGCCGACACACTAACACACCGGCGGAGAGACAGGTAAGAGACAGAGAGCGAGAGAGCAGGGAGTGAGGACAGTTCGTCGCGCGCGAACTGTGACAGAATCGAGAGAGAGCGTTGATAGTTGCGTGCGAGAGAATTGAGTTTCCGAGACGCGACAAAAGAAATAGAAATCCGTTTTTCGAGTGCCGGTGATCTCGCCTCGCGGAGTGCCTTCTTGTTCTGCTTGAGTCCCGCGGCTATTCGCGCTTGTCGTCACCCTCCGGGTTGAGATCCGCGGAGTAATTGTAGGGCTCGAGTTAACGAGCCTGCCACCCGGCCACTGCCTGTGCGGAGTAACCGTCCCATCCTTGGGCCACCGACGAGCGGGGACACCGCCTCCCGCGTCTGCCGAGAACGTGCTGCGGTGTGTTCAGGGCTTGCCTTCGCCGCCTCCTGTCACCAGCGCAGGACTCGACGACATTCGCGTCCCGATTGTAAGTTGGAGCCCATTATTCTCTCTCTCTCTCTCTCTCCCTCTCTGTGCGCGCTGTTGCATCGGCGACTCTCGGCCTGCGTACTGCGCCTGGCGACTTCGCGTGTTTATTCTACGAGACGAATTACCTGATTAAAGACCTATATAATTTTATCCGATCCGTTTTCTCTTATTTGTACTGGTTTTCTTGCCTCACGCGTCCTTATACATGCGATATTTCGCCTCTCGCGGACCGCCCCTCTCCCTCGCCGAAACGATTCGGGGCTAAGCCCAGCTGGGACATATTTTGCAACGACCGTGCCCGCCGTCCTCGTGTTTGAGGCGGAGACGCGCACCGTTACATGGGGTCCAACGCGATCTCGGGATCGCACAATTTATTGTAAAAACTATAGATGCGTCCGGATATGTTAATACATAATTTATTATATATCTTATCATATATTCCATGATATACTGAATGATATATTTATTACGCATCTAGATTTTTTTTACATAATATTTTAGTGCTCCGGCGAAATTCACAAATCATGCGTATAGCTAAAAATTTTAGTTCAAATATAATTTAAAATTATATCTACACTGAAAAGTACAAATGCACTGCGCGCCGAGAGTGTTTACGACTTCGAATCGGTAACGTAAACAATCGCGGTCAAGACCACCGCCGGGCGAAAGCGGCTGAAAAGCAGCACAAATTTAATGTACGACCGAATACGAGAATAGAATATTTGTGCAGCTTTAAGCAATAATTATATTAATTCAAGGTATAATATGATAAGTTGAATTAATATGAATAGTTATATTAATCTGATACATAAGGTATAATAACGTTGGTTATTATCTTTATGTAAAATTTATTAATTAATTTATTATTATCTAATAAGTAAAATTAATATTAATACTAACAATATTTTAATATGAATCTAATACTTAAATCAAAATTCGATATTCCAATATAAACACACACAATAATACGCACACAAATATTTTTTTTTTGTGTTTTCGCTTTTTGGTTTGCTTTTTATTGTATATTTGTATTTTTGTATTTCTCGAAAAATACAAAAAGTAAAATTTTATTATAATTTCAAAATAATTTACCTTTGCGTGAAATCTCTTGTTTTGATAAACATAGGATTCAAAAGTGAAAATTTTGAAAATTTTGAAAAAAAATTCTTTCAAAATACAAGTTCACAAAAAAAACTCTTTTCAATTTTTATTTGTACTTTCGTTATGAAAATAAAATTTTTTTGTATTTATTTTTTTGCTAGTCGCCTATAATTTTTGCTCTGTCGCTCTCGCTATCCACTGTCTCTTGACACTATAGGCTTCTATCATTTGCCAAACAAATGTGTTTTATTCTTTTTTTTTGCTCAATGAAAACAACGAATATGAAATAATTTAACAATAAGTAAATAAAATAATAAATTAAATCTATATATTTTATAAATTATTAATAACAGATGCAATTGAAGGTAACACTTGAGAGATAATTAAAATAATATGTTAATGATTAAATTGAATAATAATTAATTTAATACTGCCAAACAATAATTAATAAAATTTTGTTAATTAACAATGAATTAAATCTGGTTAAGAAACAATTGATTGTATTTGGTTCGTTCATAACTAATTATAATAAAATAATGATTTAGACAAATAACAATTAAATAACAATTTTTTTTGTTTTTTTTTTCTTTTGTTTTGTTTTGTCTCGACTCTTTTCTTCTATCACGACAAAACATACGAAAATTTTTGTTCGGTGTTCCATCTCGTCGTAACAACCATCAAATGAGCATCGCTCAACGGGTTAGTTACGGGAATTATTGAATTCATTAACTAATTTAATACTTATTAATTAATTAAGTAATTAATAAGTTCTCTCAAAATTTTTTTTGAAGTGGTTAATTGGTTGTTTAATTAATCTCTATTGTTTTTGCTGTTTTTTCAATTGCTGGAGTATTACCGAGAAATTTGTCGTACATCTAGTTAATTAATTAATTTTACAATTTATTTAAGAATTATAATTAATTAATTTCAAATTTCTCGCCTTTTTTTTAATTTATAAATAAAGAATAAATTTTGTTTTTTTGGTTCTTTTATTTTTTGTTTCTCGTCAATTAAACATATAATTAATGGCAAACCCTCCAAATGACTTTGATGACTGGCTCCAAAGCCTATGCGAGGAGGAGAAAAACATCATAACAATGGATTTGGAATTAAAAAATGATGGTCCCCCATTTAAAATGCCTGTCAAGTTATATCGCAGACTGGCAGGAAACTATAGCCGGGAAGACTTTGTGGAATACGAGAGTGGGGACGATATCGTAAAACCACGCGCGCTCAGAGATAAAAATTTATTAAAAATAATTGAAACCTCGACAATGTGCGACGCAACGAAAACATATATTCTAAATAAAATGGAAGCGACATACGCCGAACAAGCTGACACACAGTAGGCTTGGGAAGTTAATCCGAGCACAGGCCAAAGACGTAGCACAACAGCTGCCGATCAGCAAATGCAAAACCTGATCGATTTTAATTTGGCAGAGATCAACAGGCACGAACCGCTCGCATGTAGCACAGCCAATGAATCGCCGATTCAGGCAGCCATAACGAGCGTAGCTACATACCCCGACTCGTGTGTCATATGTGTGTGACATTACACGTCAGATGCAAATCGCATCTCATGCGTCAGATGCAGCTGTCGAGCCTCAGTCTGCTGACCCCAAAGACAATCTAGCAATTAGTCCTGTATTACACAGCCTACAGAATAAGCTAAAAATTTGGATGCGACAACAGAACAGCACTATTCAAGATCCACAGCAGAGGTAAAACGAAATGCATGCTACATTGACTAGCATTCAAAAACAACTGCATAAAACGCCATGACGCGACTGTCTCACTTTCCAAGACACATAGGATCTTCAATACTTGGAAAGTGGCGAAAACTCTAATAATGATAGATTTCGAAGGTCGACCGACGGGCCTACGTTATCGTCTCATTGCCACCCTCGGTACCAAGGGCCTGGAAGTGGGGGCATCACATGGATTGAGGTGTGATTAGCTAGCCCGTTAATTTAACGCGATCAACGCTATCAAGCACCTTGGCCCAGCGCACGGACATTGGTAAAACCGTGAGCCAATCGAAAATCCGGTTCAATGCTGCCAAGGGAAAAAGCGTTGAGGAATTTCTTCAGAGAATCGCGGAATGTTACAGATTGACGCTGCTCACGGACGAAGACATGCTTGATACAATGACGGAGCTCCTCGACGGTGTCGTCCTACACTGGTACCGTCTATCCCGGAAAGGCTGGACCACGTGACAAGAGTTCTGCCACGCGGCCCGCAACTGCTACGGCGTCGATCGGTGCTTCCAAGCTGAGCTGATTAGCGAAGCACAGCGGCGTACGCAGGCCAAACGCGAGCCAACACGTGACTACGTGTTCTGTTTGTTGAAGATCCTAAATCGGTTCGAAGAACCATGGTCGGACGATAAACAGCTCTCTCTCATCTACCGTAATCTACTCCCGGAGATACAGAAGTATAGAGTACGATATACAGAAGAAGACTACGACTAAAGACCTCTATCATTTTATCCGATCTGTTTTCTCTTATTGGTACTGGTTTCCTTACCTCACGCGTCCTTGCACATGCGATATTTCGCCTCTCGTGGACCGCCCCTCTCCCTCGCCGAAACGATTCAGGGCAGGACGATCAGGTCCAGCCGGGCACACATTTTGCAACGGCCGTGCCCACCGTCCTTGTATTCGAGGCGGACACGCGTATCGTTGCAATATATATATATATATATATATATATATATATATATATATAAGAAAAATTATACACACTTAAAGAACTTCTTTGAGATCATTTAATCCCTTTTATTGATTCTATTGTTTCGCCGTAGCCCATGCTGGACAGTCGTCACTCCTTCGATCGTACGAGTTCGAAAACCAACATCTGGGAAATCGCACGAATGAAGTACCTACGTTGAGTGCTGTGCCTCTGTGGATCAAAATTTTACTTTAGTCTTTATCATGGGCATAGGTGATCTCTATAGACTTATATATTATACCGCGCGCTTAAACGAACAATTTGAAGTCCAAATTGAAGGACAGAGATAGGCCTAGAGTCGTGCTTTCTCTCTTGCTCCGGGAAACGAGTAGGGAGGTAACCCAACAATAACAATAATATAAAGTATAGTAAAAACGTTTATTTCTGCTACGTATATTTCTACTACTACATTTACCTTATTTTCCTTTTCACTCCACTTTCTCGCTTGTAACAGAGAGACAACATGACTCCTTGTATGACTCTATCGCTCTGGTTTGGGCTTCAACTCTGTTCTCAGAGTGTCTAATATTAAGTCTATGGTGATCTCCTATATTATCTTTGCTCTTACTATATATATATATATATATATATATATATATATATATATATATATATAATATTAAACAATTAGTATTATTAATTAGTATTATCAGTTAATTTATTATTTTATATGTATTATACTAACATTATAAAACCTAACATATATACATAAAAATTTTATAATTTGAATAAAGTAAAACATTTCCCACTTCTTTCAAAATAAATGCATTCGAGGACCTCTTCAAGGCTTGCACGTCTATAATGTACACCATGATGAGTATGAATGCTTTTTTTAGTTCTACGATTGCTTTTATAGGTAAATAGATATCCCCCCGTCCATTATTCTTCTTTCATTAGTGATGTATAGTTTACATACTATATATTTAATTTTCGTATACAATGTGTAGCAGCTAATTGTAAACATTGAAAGTTCCACAGAATAATCATTATCCAATTCATCAGAAAAAGAAATTTGTTGGACTTATGTGAGTTGAATGTAATGGCAGAAATATGTGCGAGTATGTAAGTATAATTAAATTATTTATAAAATCTTTTGCTGAAAATAATTTTAAATTTACAACAGCATAAAGTGTATACGTATATAATGACATATAAGTTTAACTGTATACGATATGAAATAATTAAATAACATTTCATATTAAAAGCAGATGTATTTATTTATTAATCATCATTATTAAAATTATACAATATTAATTTGCATATAAAAAGTATGATATTATTATTTAATTTTGTAATCATATAAGTTATAATCCCTCTTTATTAATCCAAGTATCATGAGAACTATCAAATCTAAGCTACTTAAAAGAAACCTTATCTCCTCGACGTAAACCTTATCTCCTCGAGTACTTTTTTTACTAGTAAAATATCTGGATACTTGGTTAGCAGCAGCTCTTGTTCATAGAAACATCCAGTGATGGGTTAATTTTAATAATCTTTGAAATGGTAAGCTGCCTGATTCATCGCTACAATTCGATGTCAATTTTTTCTCAAAATTCTGCTTCAGTTTAGTGACTCATACTTTATCTCCAGTATTAAATTTATTAATTTTTTTTTAATTATTTTTGCTTTGCCAAGTAATATTAAAATGTATGATCTATGCTTTGTCGCATTTCAAGCAATAGATTCGGTAAAACCTCAGTCTACTTTAAATTTCCGTGAAGACTAAACTGTATCCATATTTTTGCTTTCAAAGTATAATTGAAACGCTCGTAGATATAAACTGTTAGATTATTATATGCTGAGTATAGACTAATTTTATTTTTATCATTAGTTTTTGAAAATCTGTATTCTGCAACTCTTTGCTTCTATAAGAATGTAAATTTTTCTTATACGTCCATATTGAAGAATGGTATTAAAAGCTGTTGCAACATTTTTACCAGTTTTTCGTTCTAAGCGTACAACTCATGCAAATTTAGACTAGGTATTTATGACTGAAATCATGTACTATCGGTATCCTTTATTTGTTCTAACATATGATTACATTGCGAAATGATCTGCTTGCGAAGTATCATGAATACCACATAGTTCAAATTTTCGTCAACTATAATTTGACTATTGCTTCAGTGTGCATTTTGATCACTAATTTAGAATATATTGTAGTGTGTTATTAATACTATTTAATTCACTTTTAATTTTTGATTTACATGTATTGAAGTCAGTTTTTGAATCAACAATTTTTTTTCCAATTCTTTTATAAATGTAGATATTGCAATTAAAATGTTGAATTTTTTATTTCTCTCGCCCAATAGTTTTAATGAATTAGCAATTTCTTCTTGTACATAAATTCTCAGTGTATCTAAACCAGCGGTATCATTTAATTTAATAGGCGGTGCAAGATAACAGAATCGTATATTTTTTATATCAGATTGACTATTATATGTAAATTTTAACCCAACGCCAGGTGTTTCTTAACTGTTTTCAGTTTTTTTTTTTTTTTGTTAAACTGTTGGAAGAATCGTATGACTCTGATTTGAAATAAATCTTTCGATTAAAAATTTAGTCGATTTACTAATGTATTCTGATATTCTACTACATATAACTTAATGATTTCTTTGCATAATTTTAAATAGAGGTAAAATATATCCTTTTTTCGTAAACATCGGTAACATAATTTCTAAAAGAATTTTATTTTTCATTACACGCATTCGATGCTTCGAGAATTTTCTCATAAATTTGAGGATCGTTGTTATTAATAAGTTTTTCATTTGGTAATTATATTTAATTATTTTATAATATTAATTATATTTAATTATTTAATTATAATTAATTATATTTAACTATAATAAAATTAAATAAAAATATTTTATTAAAATGAAAAAATAAGATTTTATTATATTTCATTACACGAATTCCTATATTTTTATCATAATCTTTTTTATGAGTATTTGATGTTTCTAGAATTCTTTGATAAATTCTACGAATTTTATTATTAATGAGTTTTATGTTTGATAATTTTCTGAATAATCGTTCCATACATCTATTAGTGATGGGGTATTTGGTATTGTTAACTTTAACATTGCCGTTTGCAAAATTTCTTGGTAAATTTCCAATCATGATATTATTATTTTTCTTATGTATTCTAAATACAAATTGAGAAATTAATGACGATTAGCATCCACCATACCTAAAAAATATTTTAAGATTTTTATTATCGTACTCGCAATTATTTTCAACTAATTGGAATGAAGTATTAATATGGGCAGTAATTTGATCATACTGTAGAGTGTTATCATTGCTAATATCAGCATTAGTATCATAATTACCATTATAATCAGACAAAAACTTTTTCAGTTGTTCTCCTTTCAAAGTAGATAAATTAATCTTCTCTTCTTTTTTTGATATTTGATACTTTAGGCACTTTTTCAACAGTAGTCGTTTAATTAGAGGAGTAACGATTATTTTGAAGAATTCGTCTGACGTGTATTTTACATTCACTTAATTATATTTTAATAATTTATATTTACGTCTTATTGCTTGTCGTAACTTTGACAATTGATGCAATATAATTTTTTCTCGCTGATAATTGGTCATGTTGAGTGTTCAGCTTTTAAAACCAGTATGTTCTGCATATTTATGTTATGGTACATTTATAGCAAAATAGTCCAACCCTTTTCTATATCTACCATAATTTATATTTAGATATAAAACTATGTTTATCATCATTTCAACAAGATGAGTATATTTTCCTCAATTAATTAATAGACGTGTCTGAATTTACATGATCGAAATATATATTTGAAATTAACTTTTCTTGCCAAAACAATATAAGTAACTTAAATTATCCCTTACAAAATGTTTCGGAACATGTGTATATGACTGACAGATAAAAGTAATCAAGATTTTTATGTCTTCCCATGCTTAAGTAAGCTTTCATATTGTCCGGTTTTTTGCAAGCAATATTATCGAAATCAATAACACAGTTAGGAAGCACATGATAGTAGTCAGATGAGATTAGTGCTCTATGTTCACTCAATAGAAAATATTGTATGCTATCTTTTGGCTGTACAAGTTTTTCCAAAATTGATATTTTAATTGATTTAATGATTTTGAATAAATGTTTATATGTATAATCTAAGATCATTTATTTGTTATATATGTTTATATATATAATCTACGATCATTTGAATGAGTTATAGGAAACAATAAGCTATTTTAAGCCTCAAGCATAGTTCAATAATCGAAAATACAGAGTGGCTCGATATAGAAGAACCAATGTAATCAAAAATAATTTGGGCTAGTTTGATACTTTTCTCTACCTCAACATGATTTTCGGTTTCACTGAAGATTACCGTAAAGATATATTTAATGCAAAGTATGAACTGTTAGATCTTGCAATGATTTAAATTTAGCTGTACAAACAACAAAGATAACATCATCTGATAATGCACTGCTGTATGAAAATTTTAAAATTACAAAGATCGAATGGTGATTGAAACCAGACATTATAGTATCCAATGAATACAGGCTTGAACTACTTAGACAATTGATAAAAGATCATCCGATCTCTATGAGATTTCATACTTGGGAGCTCTATGAATATCCGCTTTTTCCCACCACCTTTTACCATGTTTGGATTGTGACAACAACGAATCAACTAAAAAAATGAAATTTATCATTCTGGAACTGCAAACTAATAGAAAAGGACAAAAAAATATTATTTCAGTCATTTTGACCATTGCGATATCAGTAATGAGAAACTTTTTCTCAATTTTTAATACTGTCCATACGGTAATTTAAAAATTCATACTCTGAAAAATTAATTTTAGATATTGTATGATTCGTATGCATAGTCGAAGCCTATTTTAAAGAAAACGGTATTCGAGATCATGTGCCACTTATAGTATATTTACTAAATTTAGTTAAACAGTTTAGTTCCTGAGGATCAGCCGTAGCGGTTCTAAACGTCGGACGCCAAAGGTAAATTTAAATTTAAGATGGTGGGGATAGCCAGGTTGCCCTTCACCAACATAAAATATTGTTTTTATTACTTTTTTGTATTTTATTATTAATTTTATTTTTATTTATAATTTTTAATTTTTAATCTAATTTATTTGTAGTAATAAGTTCTATTTCAGATTCTTCGGGGGTTACTATAAACAAGGCAGTCTAACTGTCATTATTTTAGTTAATATATTATATTATTAAGACTGCAAGGCAGTAAAACTATTTATTAATTTAATTCAAAACAGTCGACATAAATAAAATTTTTAATTTTAAAAAGAAATTTTCTCGTAGAATATAGATAGAGAGAAGGGATTGAAACTCCGTTCGCTTTACATAAGAAAAACGTATCAAAACTTGGTAGGAGATGGTAGTTCAGACAGAGATAATAGGGAGGGATTCCAGAGCCCATATAACAAGACATAGTCCAGGCGAATTAGGGTTTTGATTCAACATTTTCTCCAACGCCTATTTTTTTGCATTTAATGATAGATGAGGATGTGCAGAATAAGACTCTAAATTGTCAGGATCGTACCCCATCGGCGAAGTATTTATTTATTGAAAAATAGCATAAAAATGCTCTTATTTTACTTTTTCTTAAATAGTTTAAATAATATTGCTCTAATCGAAAAATGTTTCGTATAAAAGTTGTGCAGGAGAATATTCTGAACAAAAGTACCTACATTAAAAACTTAAATAGTCGACTTTTCTATTGTTAAATAAACAATGAAAATGTAAAAATTTTCGATATTCAAAGAGCTATACAATTTGTTTAAACAATTGAAATTCAATAATAATGGCGCAAATAGATGTTTTTTCATCTACTTATACTATGTTTCAAATTAAAAAGTGTACTTTCAAAATGGCGACCAGTTGCAAAATTATTTATATTGCAACATAACCATTACGAAGTTCGCCAACAGCTGGGAATTTTTTAATGCAGTAAAATGCAATCATTAGAGGATATTAATAGTAATCAAAGCTGAAAAGACCAGATTTTTAAATTAAATTTTTATATTGTTTAAAGTGAAAAACACCGTTGCTAGGGACGATATTTCGGAAGATTTTAACGCTACAATATTGAAACAAAATGCATTTTATTACGCTTCAAAAAAAAAAATTTTGAGCCCTTGCACATTTTCATACGACCAAAGTTGAGAAAATTTTTGTTGAAACTATTATTTATTACTTGTCATTCAATTGAAATTTGGCAAGGTGCAAGTATAAAGGTTAATGTATCTTTTCATTTATTAATACATTCTAAATTATTAGTAATTATGTTTAAATGTAACATTTATTAAAAGTTTTTACGCGTGGCATCAGCGACGGCTGGCGGCAGCTTATCTCTCCTCGCGCAGACATCGCGACGCCGCCAACTGAGTATGCGCACATTCACGCACTGCGTCATAGACAGCTTCAGCTACGTCGCTCTCGATCTTAGTTGTACAATAGAATATCTTTACTATAAAAGCAGCTATTTTGAGGATTTTTTTTTTAATTTAACTTTATTTTTTCTAACCTTCATAGTGCTCTTAGTTCTAATACGGTAATTCTATTATATCCAATGTATAATAACATTAATTAACTCTTTTCAATTTTATATTGGTTTATTTAATAATTTAAAATTACTTTTACTTCATTTTTTGTCTTTATGTTAAATATTAACGTAATTCAATATTAGTTTTCCTCTTTTCTAATAACCAATTTTTATTATTTATGCATATTTAGGCTGTTTCTTGTCTGTGATGCAATCAGCGCTGAAAATTATTATTTTTAATAGCTTAAACTAGCTTTTTATGTATAAATCATTTATACACGATCGATATAAATATATAGTGCATAATATCTACATATTTGTTAACCAGTACGTGATAAATTACAATAAAATTGTCAAAATAACAACAATAAATTATTCTTATTTATAATTGCTTAACATCAATTACATTAACATGTTCTATTTTCAGTGTTTATACATTATTAATGTATATAAGCTTTCAATTCTATTCATGGGAGAGAAATTCTCTTTTGTATTATATTATGTATATCAAACACACTGTTAATAAAAAAGAAGACACGCTATTTCTTAGCAAAATATACTCAGACATAATCTCATTTTTATAATTTTAGAATATTTTTTGACTTAAAATTTTATAATTGGTTCTTGATTTTTTATACTGATGTGATCGTTATTGACTTATCAACTTTGACATTGTCAATATTAAAATTTTCATCAGTTTGACTTAGAAAGTCTTAGCGTTTGCTTTTAAATTTAATTGTAAGTGTTGATTTATTTATTGTACGGTATTTTTCACTGTTATATAATTTTGATATGTAATTATTTGAATATTATTTTTATTAAAGCACCTTGAGAGGGTTGACAATACCTGTCGACGAAACCTTGTGAAATAAAAACACTGAGTTTTTTATTAGCCCGAACCTGATCGAAATAATTATATTTATATACATATACACATTTAAACGAGGGCGAAAACGAAATTATCTATTTATTATCATGGAAGAATTTAATTTTTTTTTTATTAAGATTATTATTTTTATTTTTAATATTGGAGACAATTAGTGGATTTTTTCATTCTGTTCCTGTACGTTATTTACTACAATATTATATAAGCATTAAATATTAAAAATAAATTTTTTAAATTAATTATGGAATATCCATTTTAGCACAAAATCATAAGACTCAATTTGAAATTTCTACAATAGAAGAAAGGAAAGTCTTGATTTTTTGCAGAATTCAAAGTTCTTCTGCATTAGCCATTTTTTCATGTTAGGGAACCATTTCTACGAGCCATTTCTTCATGTTAGGGAACCAGAAAAAGTCGCAGGGAATCAGATCGGGTACATGCGGGAGGTGCGGAATCAATTGATAACGCAATTCATGCAGTTTGGTGGCGCCAACTACAGATGAATGTGCTGGTGCATAATCGTGATGAAACGACAAGTTTTCTTCTCCAAATGTGGCAGTGTTTCCTTCTTTTTCTTGTCGAAACGGCCAAATAACTCACTGTAGTATTGTCCAGTGATCGTTTTTCCTTTTTGTTCATTTCAGGATGATGCCCTTCGCATCCCAAAAAATCGTCGCCATAACCTTTCCGGGCGATGGGACCGCCTTCCTGTTCTTTGCAGCAGATTTATCGCAAGACATCCATTTTTTTGACTGTTGCTTAGTTTCTGGTGTGTAATGATGAATCCAGGTGTCATCAACGATGACAACTCGATGCAAAAAGTCCTTCCAATCTCGCTTCAATTGTTCCAAACACTGCTTCGAAGTTAACAGCCGCTTCCGCTTATTGTCTACTGTGAGCAATCGCGGCATCCATCAGACCGATTATTTTTTCATAGCCAACATATTATGTAAAATATTTGTTTATTAATAGTTTATTGAAAATTTGTGTTGGCGTTGTTTGATAGATAGCTGTACACGATAATAACACCAACCTTCCTAAGGAACGTCCTCTGTCTTCAATCACGGGTACTTATTGAACCGCCCTCGTATATCTATATATTATAATTATTTTTATTATTTAAATTATTTATAGAGAAACATAAGGTTCATCAATGCTAAGGAAGAAATCAGAGGAATAGTATCATATGCGTATAATTATGATGATTAAAATATAAAACTTACATTTACAATTATTCTATACAAGTCTTAGAGTTTATACAGTTTTTTTAAGTGGCGTGAATGGATGAAACTTTAGACGAATTGAATGGCAGAATCTTTGGTGTGATTGAACTTCTATTGTAATAGATTGCCTTCGGGTTCATCTTCTTGATACCTTTCATAAACTAATCCGGAAACGTTGTAAACTTCAAATAACGTTTATCAATTGCTGTATTTATCTTCAATATCAAAAACTATGATTATCACACAATCCAAAGGTATGTTTGGTGGTACTGAATTAATGCATATAATTTTCATTAAATGAGATCTCTCACGATTAGTTATATTAGATGCCAATTTTTTCTCTTTAATTACTAATGTATATAAAATATCTATCGAGATCAAATCGTATTCAAATCACATAATCAGTTATATACTATGATCCGATGGACTTCTTAGTACGCCTCCTGGATAAATCCACAGTTTAGTCAACAACTACGATCGTCTCGGCGTTTTACGCCTTTCTGTCCTCTTCTGTGCTTATTGCGTTATACGAGTGTGTTTCATCTACTCGAAATCAAAACAAACATTCTATCGCCAACCGAGACTGAACGCACAACTGTCCGTACGATGTATATATATATATATATATATATATATATATATATATATATATATATATAGTTCTCTATAATTTTCTAGCGCCGAGAACGTGCGCCCTCCATAAGGCCAATTGTTACACAACGCGCCAACGTGACGTAACAGCTACGTCAGCATAAATTAGTGTTTTATTTTTCATTTAGCGCAATATATAATTAACGCATATGCGTACAATTTATGCTGACGTAGCTGTTACATCGCGTTGGCGTGTTAGTGTAGCAATTGGTCTTATGGAGGGCGTACGTTCACGGCGCTAGAAAATTGTCAAACCTTTCGTATATGGCATGGAAAATCTCTCCTTATTCTCTCTAATAGATGTCTGATGTAACAATACAGTTTTTGACTAATTGTAGACACAAAGTGTCTATCTTTAATTGCGTTTATTCCAAAAATATAATGAGTAAAAAGGTATAGAGTCATAACATAAAATTCAAATTTTACTGCGGCCAACGATTCTTGTTTGAAATATTTTTTAAAATTTCTCATATTCTGTAAGATCAATTCGAACCAACATTATTTTTATGGTTTACGTTATGAAAATTGAAAATCTTAAAACGACTACAATATTCTTAAACAGTAGCCTAAAAACATAAGTGCATATCTTTTCATCAAAATCAGGCAAGAACATTAATCAAAAGTATCGCTATTTTTCTATTAAAATTCGTATGTGTTTAAAATTTATTTTACAAGGATCGATTACTTCAGATTTTTATATTTTGATTTCTTTAAGCTTTAAAAATAAGCTATACAATATTACAATATATATATATAGCTGTATAAGTCTTTTTATAGGCTTGGGTAAGCTCAATAAAATATATATATATATATATATATATATATATATATATATATATCATATTATATCATATTAATTTATAAAGACAAAGCGTGTTTTTGTTTGTACACGATAACCGAAAAAACTACTGAACCGATTGTTCGGAAATTTGACATATAGATTCTATATTATTTTGAGAAGGGCATAGGCTATGTTTTTTTATTGAGAATCAGTTTACTTTCATCAATAAATTAAGTTAATGGTTTTACCAATCAGTTTCACCAGCGGCCAGCAGGTGGCGTCTTGAATCACGAACATCAATTC
This sequence comes from Sycobia sp. Sy_11, assembly GCA_018907035.1. NCBI lineage: Eukaryota > Metazoa > Arthropoda > Insecta > Hymenoptera > Epichrysomallidae > Sycobia > Sycobia sp. Sy_11. The sequence goes on along the minus strand of JACCIC010000184.1, from coordinate 989,064 downwards.
AAAGTAGTCCGTTTAAAGTATTAATACCAGGCCAGCTCAAACGAATGTTCATATCCAACTTTGGGATTCGTATCGTAAAGATGTAACGTTAGTCAGTATTACCTTTTTTGTTCTTCAGGTTAATCTGACTCTGCACTCACACCTTATGGATATCTTTTGATTTTTGTAAATTTTATTTTTTCTTACGTGAGAGAATCTGTCTGTCTGTCTCTCTCTCTCTCTCTCTCTCTCTCTCTCTCTCTCTCTCTCTCTCTCTTGCTCTCTCTCCCTCTCTCTGTGTCTTTCTTTCTCTTTCTCTTATAAATTGGTTCTGTAAGCCAAATCATACTGAATATAGTTTATGACGACAAATTCTATTTTTGTTTTTATACATTATATTAACTTCAGAATTGTGACAAGAGACTGTTTTTTTTAGTTTGAACAAAAAAAATGATGGCAAAACCAGGGTTTTTTATCAACCTCGAAACTATGTATATATAGATAGATCGTCACTTCTGCATAAAAAGGCAATGTCCATCGTCTGCTTAGAAAATATGCTATTCGCCATACCATTTTGCTTGAATTTTAATTGGCATCACTATGAAAATATTCACGGTATTTAATTAACAAAATGAAAATATATGCAATATGTAATATATATTGTATGCATATTATATTGTATATATTATATATATATATATTTTAAATACGGTTTCTATGAGTAATATTGTATTGGCATGTACGGGCGCTTCATTACGATATTCCCTTGCCTCAAGACGATTTCTATACGCAGTTGTGTGTTCGGATGATAGAGTGCGATGTCCAGGCATCTCTGAGCGATTTGTATGGGGAATATTATATTTAGTTGATAAAAAACTATGTCCAGGTATGAGGAAATCAACTTCTATGGGAAGATTCGTGTTGAGACGGTAAAATACAATATCTGGGTCTTTCTGAACGACTTCTACGGGTAGTATTGTCTTTAGTTGTTAGGAAGCCATGCTAGCGTTCTCGAGGCGACTTGTACTGGAACTATCGTATTTAGTTGGTAGGAAACGATGTTTAGGTATGTTGGGACAACTTCTACGGGGAGTTTTGTGTTCGAATGATAGAATGCGATTTCCAGACGTTTTGGAACGACTTCTACGGGGAATTTCGTGTTCGGACGGAAGAAGACGATGTCAAGATATGACGGGACGGCTTCTACAGGTAGTATCGTGTTCAGTTGGTAGGAAACGATGTGCAGGTATGTCGGAACAATTCTACGGGGAGTTTGGTGTTCGGATGATTCGAATGCGATTTCCAAATGGTTTGGAACGACTTCTATGGGGTGTATCGTGTATAGTTGGTGGGAAACAATGTCTAAATATGTCAGTACGACTTCTATGAAGAGATTAGTATTCTATCATTTCAATACGCACATTATGAGTAAGAGTCGTCCCGGGATACCTGGATATTGTATTCTACCTCCCTAACACAAAACTCTCTATAGCAGTCGTCCCGAGACATTTCCTATAGTGCGAACATGATACTCTCCGAAAACATCGTCGCGAGATACTTGGACATCTTTTTCTACCGCTCGAATTCGAAAGTACAATTTTCTCTATTGAAGCCGTATTTTTGAAGTGGACGCTACATTGAAGCAGCTTTTTATACAGAAGTGACGATAGATAAATTACGGTCAATTATTTACAGAAACATAGATTTTTCTATATAAAGTACTTTTTACTAAGATTTTATTGAATTATTTATGAAATCGTTTAAATTAATATCTCGGGCGAAGCCGAGACGGGGAATGCTAGTATACATATGTTGTGGCAGGTGTCACAGAGTGCTCACGCCGAACTTGTCTCAGCGAATGAAGACGACTCGTGCACCATGCCACGGTAAGAGAAACCTGAAGGTGCTCGCGCATGCCGTCGTCTCCCGGTCCCTTACCTCACCACACGCATCCACGTGCGGAGCCGTCTGGTAGAAGGAGAAGGCGATCTCAAATCTCGGAAGTCGAACAAGATAGATATTATGAATTTTGGAGCCTAAGAGACTCATTGAATAGGAAGAAAGTTGCAGAAGAGATGCAGAAAAATTAACTAAATAAATGTTACATAGCTTTTGATATTTAAATTAAAGCGTCACATAAACTTTTGTTTTGTTTTTTTAAATTTTTATAGCAGACAACTTGCGCAATAATCGTTTCAATACTACAGTAATTTATAGAATAATAGGCAAAACATAACTATTGTTTTGTACTGTATGTACATGTGTATGTAAATGTGACTTAAGCAGTTATTCACTGTATCCGATGAAATTTTATGTTTTCCGTTTATTATATACGTTTCTTTATTTTTATTCGCTATTGTCAAGGAGTTTAACTCATAGAGTGTCCTTTATTATTAAAATTTTGCATGTAACCATATCATAGTAATCGTGGATAAATTATTCAAAATGTATAAAAAAAATTTTGAACCAAAGAAAGATTAATAAAATTACCTTCTTACATTCAAATACTTCTTGATGAGTAAATATTACAATTTAAAAGACTCTTAAAAGATAGAAATATACCCACGTTTTTCTAAAGTTCTTATAAAATAATAAATTGAAGAATAGAAAAATTGGCGTTACTTATTCAGGCTTTAAGAAATTATCGGTTGTTAGAAAGATATTTTTTTTTTAATCAGAAATTGACAAAGTGTATTGGTTGGGATAAACCTAGCAGAGTATTAAATAAATATATATAGATATGTATAAAGCAGAGCTTTATTAAACACGTCCGAGCCTAATAGATCTATAATACGATCGGGCGCGTCGCGAGGCACCGCAGAGCGACCGAGCCGCGCGCCTTTCTCACATTTACTTATACATGCACGTAGTATAATGCTAGTATATAACTAGTATATAACTATATATAATTATATAATATATATATATATATATATATATATATATATATATATAACTATATATAACTATACTAGTATATAACTAAGTCGACTACTGTCATCTGTTTTCGCGCACGCTAGAGCTGCCTGATTATCGCAATACAAGGTTATAGGATATAAATCTACCTGCAGCATTAATCGAATGGAGTTGTGTATCGCGATTAACTCCTGACACGTATTGCTCATCGTCACGTATTTCAGTTTGCAATTGGATAAGACTACATTTGGCTGTTTTCGAGTTTTCCAGCCAATTGTGCCCCATACAACTTTAAGACATAGCGACAGGTGGTTAACGAGCTTCTAAAATCGGATAGACTGGCGTCCGATTACGCGGTAAGCCCGTTTTCTATTCCTCTGAATTCTAATCTTACTTCTTTTGTTCCCGCTAAGTATTGGAAGACCCTTTTTACCATTCGCTATTCGAACCTCGTAGTTCTTATTTGACGTCTGCTATGAACGTTTACTGCATAAGAAATATCTGGTCTAGTCGAGTTTGCTAGATAGAGTAACGAAGCTACAGTTTCTCGATACAGCATGTTCGGTATCCCAGTGTTTACATCACCTATTTATTCTCTGTTCTTTCTAATTACATCGGTTGCATCGCTGGATGTAATCGGAGTACTTACGGGTTTGGTTGTCTCGAACTCGAACATTTTGAGCATGCTATCAACGAATATGGTCTGCGATAGCTTCATCAATCGGTTGTTTCTATCGCATTCAATATTAATTCCTAGAACTTCTGTGGGTTTGTCGAAAATCTTAGCTTTAAATTCCCTGTTGAGATTCTGTATTGTTGAAGTTATTTCTCTGTCGATATTCCCCATTATTAAAATATCATCTACGTATACCAGCATTACTTGAATCGAGTTATCGTTTGTGTTAACGAACAGTCTCGGGTCTAAATCATTATTTACAAAACCGTATTTATTCGCGACTTCGGTAAATTTAATATTCCATCGTTTCGGACTAACCTTGAGACCGTATAAAAAGCGTTTCAGATTCAGTATGTTGTTTTAAGTACGATTTCTACATTGAGGTAGTCCTTTGGGAAACTTTAGGTTTATGTCGCCTTGGATGTCTCCGTATAAGAATGCGATTTCGACATCTAGTTGTTTTATATTGAAGTCGAATTTATTGGCTATAACTAAGAATGCTCTCCCAAGTGATAACCTAGAAACTGGTGCGTATGTTTCTCGTATATCATAATTATTCATGTCCCTGAAACCTCGAATTACTAGCCTGGCTTTGTATATTGTTTTCCCCTCACCTATGATTTTACGTTTAAAGACCTAGCGTAAGTCTAATATATTAGGCTTCGGTTGCATCCTATACATTCTTTCTTTCTTAATTTCTATCAATATATTTTTGTTAATTAATGAATTAATTTTCTGCTGTATAGCCTGTTTCCAGAGTTCGTGCTCCGGTGTGTTTAATGCTTCCCTGTATGTTTATGAATCTCTGTTAATTTTAACTAATAACGCATGATATTTAATATCTGTTTCTCTATTTTTATCTCTGTATCTAACTAATATGTAACCTGACTTTCTAGATTCTTTGCTTTGCTACGTGTTAATCTTGATTCTCTTTCTTTATCCTGTTCACTGCGTTCGGTTTTAAAATCTATTTGACTGATTTGCTTTTATTGCTTTGATCATAATAATCTTTGTACACCTGACTTTTAATAAATCTAACATCTCTGGACTCGAAAATTTTCTTTTGTTCCGGCGGCACGTAAATTCTATACCCGTTGTTATCATGTCCGACTAAGAAGCCCTTAATCCCTGTCGCTCCGAATTTCGATTCTGCTCCTCTTTGTCTCCTAAATATAGCTACATTACTGAACTTATGGCAACCAAATTTTATGGTTATTATAATTTATCTATTCTAAAACGATTGGATAATAACTTTATAGGTATATTATAATTTATTGATTTATATGAGGTTCTCTTGTATATATAATTTGCCGTCTTGACGGCTAGATCCCAGTATGTGAATGGCATGCTCGAATCACACATTATTGTTCTTACCTTATTTTCTATTGTGCGGTTGAACTTTTCCGCAACTCCGTTGTGTTCGGGCGTGTCAGGGCAAGCGAGCTGAAGCTCACCTCCTAACTTATCTAATACTTTTACGGTATCTGTTCCTGTAAACTCGGTGCCTTTATCACACATTAGGACACACGTACACTGCGTGTGTTAGTGTATCTCTGCACATTCACACCATACTCACACACACATACGTACGGCCGGTGTGTAGCTAAGCCTAGTACAGGCCGCCTGCTCGTGTGTGCACGGACACACACGAATACACACACACACGCACGCACACTTGTGAACACTAGTCCTAACTTCCTAGCCTCTCAATGTATTTACTCGTACATTCCCAATTCCCTGGCTAGTCGCGCGCGCGGGTTCCTTTATTTATTATTATAAATAAACAATTTGATCAATAATTAGTTGCATATTTAGCAAATAAATACTTCAATCAATTTTCACTTGCGATTTTCATTTACGCATACAAATTCAAATTCTAAATTTAAGCCCATTGCATAATTAATTAGTTAATTAACAATTTAAATTGTCAATTAACAATTTGATTCGGGTGCATAAATATTTATTCTCTACAGTTTATTGTTATCACTAATGTAACACATATTCTTAATTTATTCTTATCAATTGATTATTAATAAACAATAATTGTTTATTGCAAAATTTTAATATTCCAATTAATTATTGAATTTATTTTACTCTATTACTAGTATCTATCATTAAGTTACATACATTCCCATTTCATTATTCGAATTTTGCAACTAATTAGTAAATAAACAGTTTAAATTGTTTTTCGCAAAATTCCGAGATTATTAGGTTTCTCTGTCTAATACACGTATGCATATATAGCATCGTGTTCTCTCACTCACTCCCATGCACTCTTCTTATTATGTGCTCTCTCTCTCTCTCTCTCTCTCTCTCTCTCTCTCTCACGATCATGGGCTCTCTCTCACTCCACGGCGCTTATACTATCATGCGCTCTCTCTCACTCTACAGTGCATATAGACACACGTCAAATCGCTTTCGCACCTCAGATCTAGTTCACGTGGCTTTCAAGTAAAACGTGCAAAATCAAAAAATCTCGTTTACACTATAAAATTGACATATATATATATATATATATATATATATATATATATATATATATATAAGTAAAAGTACTCTTATATACAAATCTATATTTCTATAAATAATTGACCGTAATTTACCTATCGTCGCTTCTGTATAAAAAGCTGCTTCAATGTATCGTCAAAAATTTAATATTTTTCCGACCATTTTATACAATATATATATATATATATATATATATATATATATATATATATATATATATATATATATGCATATTAAATATGGCTTGGATGAAGAAAATTGTACTTTTGAGTTCAAGCGGTAGAATAAGATGTCCAAGTCTCTCTTGATGACGTTTTCGGTGAGTATCATGTTCAGACTATTGGAAATTTCTCGGGACGCCTGCTATATAGAGTTTTGTGTTGGGGACGTAGAATTCAATGTCCAGGTATCTCGGGACGACTCTTATTGGGAGTTTGCGTGTTGAAATGATAGAATACTAATCTCTTCATAGAAGTCGTACTGACATATTTAGACATTGTTTTCCACCAACTATACACGACACACCCCATAGAAGTCGTTCCAAACCATTTAGAAATCGCATTCGAATCATCCGAACACCAAACTCCCCGTAGAATTGTTCCGAAATATAGTGATAGAATACGAATCTCTTCATAGAAGGCGTACTGGCATACCTGGATTTTGTTTCCCACCAGCTATACACGAAATTCCCCGTAGAAGTCGTTCAAAAACACCTGGAAATCGTGTTTTATCATACAAACCCGAAACTCCTCGTAGAAGTTATCCCGACATACCTGAACATAAACATGCCCAAACACAACATGCCCCGTAGAAGTCGTTCCAAAACACCTGGAAATCGCATTCTATGATCCAAACATGAAACTCCCCCTAGAAGTTGTCCCGACATATCTAAATATCGTTTCCTACCAACTAAATACGATAGCCTCAGTAGAAGTCGGCCCGAGAAAGATGACATCGCTTCCTAACGACTAAACAGTACTCCCCGTAGAAGTCATTCGGAAAGACCTAGATATCGTATTTTACTGTCCCAACACGAATTTTCCCATAGAAGTTGATTTCCTCATACCTTGATCTGGTTTTTTATGAACTAAATACAATATTCCCCGCAAAAATCGCCCAGAGACACCTGGACATCGCATTCTAACATCCGAACATACAACTGCGTATAGAAATCGTCTTGATGCAAGGGAATATCGTAATGAAGCGCTCGTACATGCCAATACAATATTACTCATAGAAACCGTATTTAAAATGTGTATATATAATATGTACAATATAATATACATACAATATATATATATATATATATATATATATATATATATATATATATATATACTTTTTATATTTCCGTTTTTTCAATTAAATACCACGAATATTTGCGTAGTGCTATTAACTGGAATTCAAACAAAATTTCGGTATTCGCATAGCATATTTTTTAAATAGGCGATGGATCTTGCGTTTTTATGCAGAAGTAACGATATATTTTATTTATATATACATAGTTTCGAGGTTCTTAGTAAAGAACTCTATTTTGCAATCATTTCTTTTGTTCAAACTGAAAAAAAACAGTCTCTTGTCACAATTCTGAAGTTAATATAATGTATAAAAACAAAAATAGAATTGTCGTCACAAATTATATTCAGTATGATTTGGCATACAGAACCATTTTATGAGAGGAGAAAAAAAGACACAGAGAGAGAGAGAGAGAGAGAGAGAGAGGTTTTCTCACGTGAGAGAAAATAAAATTTACAAAAATCAAAAGATATCCATAAGGTGTGAGTGCAGAGTCAGATTAACCTGAAGAACAAAAAAGGTAATACTGACTAACGTTACATCTTTACGATACAAATCCCAAAGTTGGATATGAATATTCACTTGAGCTGGCCTGTATTAATACTTGAAGCGGACTACTTGAGTTGACGTTCGTGATTCAAAATACCACCTAGCGGCCGCTGGTGAAACTGACCAATAAAAATGTTAACTTAAATTATTGATGAAAGTAAACTGATTCTCAATAAAAAAACATAGCCTATGCCCTTCTCAAAATAATATAGAATCTATATGTCAAATTTCCGAACAATCGGTTCAGTAGTTTTTTCGGTTCTCGCGTACAAACAAAAACACGCTTTGTCTGTATAAATTAGTATGATATAATATGATATGATATGATAGATATAAATAAAATATATACCCTTCTTACATTTACTTACACATGGACGTAGCTTTCGCGAAGTGCGTCAGGCTAATGTCAATATATTCCTACAGTTTATATCTGATAAGTGTACAGTAATTAAAACACAAAGGATTTCATGTGAACCAAAACGAAAAATAGAAAATAAAATTACAAAATAAAACTTGTAACGTTTTCCTTTTCCCTTCGGGATAGCTTACGCGGTAGTGCCAGGATCGTTTTTAAAGGAAAGAAAATTTTAGACAGGATCGGGAAAAAATCACGTTTACTCAATCGTGTTCAGAAATACACATTTATAACAAAATATGTTCTAATAAAATAACCATACAATGAATAAAAAATTATATAAGAAAAATATTATCAGTTTCTGGCTTCGAGCCCCCCGATCTGCAATAGACAAGACAGAAATTTTATATTAAAGCCTTATACTGTACCTTATTACACTAGTTGTAGCACGCTGCTTATTTATAAACGGTATTTACAATCTTAATTTTAAACGGACTTAATATACTAATTTCGCATACTATATTTATATTCACTCTTACTGGGGCTGAGCAAATTTTGGGGAAAGAACGTAGCCTGTTGGTCTGTTACACCCAGGATCAGAGTTTGTTCGTATATAGGAGTAAGACCGCTGAGCTTTAACGGAGCGCCGCGCACCCAGGATCAAGTCTCTTTGAAGGATAGTAAGGCCGCTAGTTTTTAATGGAGCGCTACGCAACTAGGATCAAGCCTTACTAAGGTGCAGGAGGAATTCGTGGTGAGGCCGCTGGTCTTTAACGGAGCTCCGCGCAACCAGGATCAAGTCTCACCGGGAAAAAGAGGGGAGTTTTTAGTGAAGCCCCTGGTCTTTAATGGAGCGCCGCGCAATCAGGATCAAGCTTCACTAGGATTCGGACGGAATAGTAGAGCCTGCTGATCTTTAACGGAGCGCAGCGCAGCCAGGATCGCGACTCTACTATTCAGGTTTTTCGGACAGGCAGGATTTACTAGAGCCCTGGAGGCAGGATAGCTCTAGGGAGCTTCTTTCGGCCGTATCGCCAAGAGAACTACTTTTGGGGCGGAAAACTCGCCCTTTTATACACGAAAAATTAGTCAAAAAAATTATTAAATTATAATTTTACAATATAATAATAATAAATAATTAAACTTATATTATTTATACGGATAATTTGCTAATTTGCCCTTGAGAGAGCTTGTACTGTTATATTCTTCTCAGCGTAGTTTAGTTCTCTCGGGTTTTTGTTTATTCTAATAATAATAAGAATAATAATTATTACAACAAATTATAATACTAATAATAATTGTTAAAATAATAATTAAATTGACATTTGCATCCTTGGCGACGCTCGTTCTGAATATAAATTGTATTATATTAATTCTGGCTATGTTTCCTTAATTTAATTATCTCATGTTATAATAATATTTAGGTATAATAATTTGGTGATGATATTATTACAAAAAATTAATCCACTTAATATTAAATAACGACAATAATTATTATTATTATATAATAATAATAACTATTATACTAATAATCATCCTAGTAATAAACAATAATAATTCTTTTAATACTAGGCAATAATTAATTTATTATTCGTCAACTATGAATATTCAAATATAAAACTTAAAATAATTAAATTTAATAATTACGCATTATAATTATTTTACAAAAAATATAATTTTTTTGTCCTTTAGGACGTTCGTATATATTCAATCATTTGCGTATTCTAATAATAGATTTCAAAATAAAGTATTTTGAAATGCGGCGACGAATGTATTTGCTGTCTCCCGAGTTCGTAGGCGCGGGGAGCACGGGTGCGCGGGACATCTTTTCGACGCTGTCTGCTGCATGGCTGCGGCTCTCTCTCGCGACGCATATGAGTTCCTCTCCGTTCTCTCCTGTCCTACGCTCGCGAGGCAGGTATATTTGATACGCGCAATCGTCTTGTTTTGATCATTACGCGTTTGACCGCTAATCGGGAGCATTGCCCAATTATTTTAATTTCGGAAACTTTATTAAATTCGAAATTAAAATTTTGCGCGTATTAAACTGTATGGAGAATACAGTCTGATCGTCGCAAACTTAAATAAGAAAAGGGGGGTGATGTATTGAAAAGAAGAAAATCAAATCAAAGAAAATCAATACTTATTTATCAATAAAAAAGAAATGTGCCACATAAAACATTTTAATGTTGAATGTAAAAAAATCATGATATCAAGGACCGTTAAATAAGTCTATTTAGTTTCAAAAATAAATCTAAAATATGAAAACTCAAGAATCAAAAACTGAGAAATAATTACAAATGTAATAGTATTGCATTTCATAAAAACTGAAAAGCCCAAATACATGATTAAAGATGTGCAATCATGAATAAAATATTTTTAACAATTTCAATTAATTTATATTTGATTTCATTCTTTACTTTTCTTCAGAGATATTTCTCCTTACCCTTCTCTCTAAATTAGAGAGAAGTGCCACGCACACACTCTGTTCCCGGTCGCCCAGGTGAAAAGATCAAAGGCGTTTAAGCAAATACGAAAGAAAAGGAGAGCAGTGAACGGGCGATAGTGAAGGAAAGAAGAAAGGTGACGGATTTGAAGTAGGGAGTAGAGAGGTGAACGAAAAAAAAGAGCAAGAAGCAAATAGTGAGCCGAGAGAAGAGCGGCAGCAGGAAAGCGAAGGAGAAATAGAAAGAAGAAGAAGGCAAGAGAGAGAGAGAGAGAGAGAGAAGATAAGAACAGCTGCACAGATCAGAAATAATAAGGAGAGATCGACAGAGTTCACTTTTTAGCTGCCGTGAACGGGCCTAAATAATAATAAACTAATAATCGGTCATGAACAGTTTTTTTATATTTTCAGATGTGTGAGGATACCTTCCCACATATACACCTAGTTATAGGACCGCGCCGCTAGAGCCGCACTTCAGCAACTAGATAGACTCCGCCATTTTAGCGAGTAAGGTGTTAGCAATAGTACGGAATAGACGCGCAAGCAACCGAGCTGTGCCGTATAACCCGTGTATTTAATAGAATAAAGCTTATATATATATATATATATATATATATATATATATATATAATATAACCCCAAAATCGGGTTATTACTTACTATTTGTGTGCATGTGTGTGTGGACTCTTCCACGCTGCTGGTTGTGCACTCCGATGGAAAGGGGAAGGGGAACGAGAGATGAACTACGCGCGTGACTTTATCGGATTATGACAATATTAACATTTATTTATACAACAAGACTATTTACAACAATAATGTAGTACATACGCTATGTACTGGTTGCGGGTTCCGCGACGCTACGTTAATTATTTATAAACTACGCAATCGTACAAAATACTCAGGGACGGGGGAAACGGAACGGGACGCTTTCGATATAACACACGTGGAAACGATGGTACATTAGAAGGTTACATACTATAGATTACATGCAACTCACACGCGAAATCATTTACTACCGCATAAAATTACAAAAGGGAATAACGATAGAGTTTACGTAGCTATGCGCGATATACACCTGACAATTGAGATTAAGTGGGCGCGGCGGTGGGCCAGGAGCCTAGCTATATGCACGCCTGAATAATTACAACAAAAGGTATCAAACTACCTGCCGCCGATGACGACGATGCTGTCGCTGGCCGAAAGTTCGCTGATGCTCGCTGGTGCTCGCTGCCGTCGTCTGGTGTAAGGGCGACCGGGTGCGCGCTCTCTCTCTTCTCGCTGATAGGTCGCACGGTTGCGCGTGGCTGCGGCTGGTAGCCGCTGATGGCGTCGCTGGCTCGCGACGGTACACGAACGGTAGCGCATAGGCACTAGTACTCTCACTGTCCGGGGTTGCCGCGGGGATGTCGCCGCGTATCTTTTCTTCGTCTCCGATGTGCTCGCACGAACTTTACACCAAGGCAAACTTGTAACTCGTCACCGCGAAGGAAGCTACAATGGCGACCTGAACTATATGGTTCGAAACGAACGAAACGAAAACGGTAATTCCAGGCGGGACGGATAGAAGGGCGTCGAAAAATATGAACTCCGGGAACGAAAGAGAAAGTGCAAGTGAAGTTCATTCCGAACTTCATACGTACAGTTGCGCTTCCAGCGCCCTCGCGGCTCGCGCGTAGCGTTTCGCGAACTCACGAACACTCGCAGTTTCACACGAGCGCTCTAACCTACCATCGCCGTTCGGGCGGTTACAATATATATATAAACCGTAGTTATATAAAATAACCGCGTTCGCGCAACGTTTCGCGTATAATACAGTCGTCTGTTTAAAACGTTAGTGCCACGTGCGTAGAAAGTCATGTTCGCGTAAAGTAATAATTTGCCAGTACGTGCATAACCTCTAAAAACAAAAATATCTCCTAAAGTGCAATAACCGTCCCGCATTCCATTCGAGTGTAATTCAGTGCGCATCAAAACACGCTGCCAACAAGCCCGATTGCGTGTCCTTTTGTGCACTTCGCCGATCATCCGAAAACGCTCACGGGAGGGCCCAAGATGGCCGCCCGTATAACAATGCACTCGGGAGCGGGAGTATATACAACGGAGCAAGACGCGTGGTCGCGTTGGCCCTGAACACCGTGCGCACACCGCGCGCTTAGCCGAGTACCTCGGACCGTTCACAGGAAGGTCCGAAGAGGCCGGCCATACAGCCACGCAGTCGGGAGAGCGGCTATATACACCGCGGAGATCAGCGCGTGGTCGCGCATACATATATATATACGTATGCGCGACCTCCATATATATATATATATATATATATATATATATATATATATATACCGTGTAGCTCGACGTCGCGAACAACAAGCAGCGGACAAATCTCGTGTACGTATCTCATAACGTTCCACGGGTTTTTCTGACATTGTAATGAATGATTAAAATTTGTTTCGGAAGCCTAGAGACGTTATTCGAGCCGAAAAACGCGCGTGAAGTGCTCCTGTCGACCTAATACGATCACTACCAGCTCGGACGAGAAGAGGGCTCCGCGGTTCATCCGAGCCGAGTGCTTTTAGTCCGCAGGAGATTGAGCACCCGCCTGCGCCGTGAATCGACAGCAGTGACAGCCTCATATGGTGAGTACCGATGGCGAGCGACCGCAAAGTGTAAGCCCGGAACACGGACCGCGTTGCGACGGCGGCGTGTATGCGAGCGAGAAACGTGCGCGCGCAGAGCGAGTAACACGAGGACGCGGGTGCCGTCTGAGAAGAGACAACGGCTCGCTTGCGAAGACCGCGAGCTAGCGTGTGTGTACGTAAGAGAGAGAGAGAGAGAGAGAGAGCCAGAGTGCGTGTACCGCGAGACGGAGTGCAGGAGAGAGAATCGAATAGCGAGACCCAGGAGTGCGAGTGAGTAAAAGAGATAGAGTGAGTGTATTCCCCGTAGCCGAGGTGCACGTGCGCCACGAGCCCGAGAGTGATGGTGCGCGGATATGAGTGTGCGTGAGAGTGAGAGAGAGGGTACGGCGGAAGTTATTGTACATTCGTCGTGATAGAAAAGGAAGCTATTACCGTGATCGAAGAGTTGTCATTGACTGCCGCTCCCTTGGTTTTCATTATTCTAACGTTGCCCCACTTCATCAGCGGACTCCCTCGTGGAGAGAGGACGGGTCGACATCAGCCGACAGGAGCCAGCAACTAGGTGTTGGGTGTGAGTAAAATATTCTGTGGTGATGGCCAGGGCGAAGGCCACAACGTCACAGTGGCGCCCAACGTGGGGCAGTGCTGAACGGGGAGGTCGGCAGTGCGTGAAGACCTAACCTATGCGAGGCATCGCCACAGGAGTGAGGTGCAACGCGAACGCCGCCGTCGACGTTAGGCGACCGGCCGAGTTAGGCCCGCGGTAAAGAGACCGTCAGTAGTAGTAACTAGGCGTGGGTCAGACAGCCCGCAGCTGGTCGCTCGAGAAGTATTTATGGCCGAGTTGGTCGGACGCGTACTTTTTCGTCGATCGAAAATTTTTGTCGACTCGTCCCGGAGACTAAGTGCGGAGATTAGAATATAAGGTTTAGTTTAGTCCCTGATGAGGAGCCGTACCGTGCTCGAAACGTTGGACAAGTCTTCAATTAGGTAAGGGTGGTGAGGACAATCAGATTACACTTTACTAACAAAAAAAAATTTTTTTTCAGGTAATAGTTTATTTTCAGATTACGGGGGTGATTGTAAATAAGGACAGTCTGACTGTCATTATAATGTTAATTTAATTTTTAATTTAATTTTATTTTTAATTTTTATGTTATTGTTTTTATTTTTATTTTTATTTTTCTTATTTTTTTTTTATTTTTTATTTTTTTTTCTTATTTTTTTTTATTTGTAGATTGAATTGATTGGACTGTAAGACCAATAAAAAAATTTATTAATTTATATATAAAAATATATATATATATATATATATATATATATATATATATATATATATATTATATATAAAAAATATATCAGGTATGTGAATAAGTCTTTCCCGTTTTTTTCAAATTTTGAGCCTTTATTGTGAAAAAATGGTTACAAATGAATTATTGAAAGTATTGGCCATCGCTAGCTACAACTTTTTCCCATCTTTCTGGCAACATACGAATCCCGTTGCGAAAAAATTCGACCGGTTTGGCCTCTATCCAGTCATCCACCCATTTTTTGGCTTCCTCGTAGGAATGGAAGTGCTGGTCAGCCAGGCCATGCGTCATCGATCTTAAGAGATGGTAATCAGACGGAACAACGTCTGGACTATACGGCGGGTGGGGTAGGACTTCCCATTTGAGCGTTTCTAAGTATGTTTTCACCGGCGGTGCAACATGTGGGCGAACATTGTCATGTTGCAAAATAACTTTGTCGTGCCTGTCGGAGTATTGTGGCCGTTTTTCTCGCAGTGCGCGGCTCAAACGCATCAATTGTCGTCGATAGACCTCGCCTGTGATCCTTTCATTCGGTTTCAGAAGCTCATAGTAAACCACACCTAGCTGGTCCCACCATATACAGAGCATGAGCTTGGCGCCATGAATATTTGGCTTGGCCGTCGATGATGATGCATGGCCGGGTAGTCCCCATGATTTTCTTCGCTTCGGATTATCGTAACGTATCCACTTTTCATCGCCAGTCACGATACGATGCAGAAAACCCTTTCTTTTATGTCGCTGAAGCAGCTGTTCGCAAGTGAAAAAACGCCGTTCGACGTCTCTCAGCTTCAGTTCGTACGGCACCCAATTTCCTTGCTTTTGGATCATTCCCATGGCTTTCAAACGCTTGGAAATGGT
Source organism: Sycobia sp. Sy_11 (assembly GCA_018907035.1). Taxonomy (NCBI): domain Eukaryota; kingdom Metazoa; phylum Arthropoda; class Insecta; order Hymenoptera; family Epichrysomallidae; genus Sycobia; species Sycobia sp. Sy_11. The sequence continues at coordinate 973,538 of JACCIC010000184.1, read as the reverse complement.
TGTTCGGTCAACTCCCAATGCTTCAGCAAGTTCTTCTTGCGTTTGACAAGAATCTTCATCAAGCAAAGTCGCCAATTCTCGATCTTCAAAGATTTGCGGCCGCCCGGAACGCTCCTTGTCTTCCACGTCGAAATCACCACTTTTGAAGCGTCGAAACCATCCGCGAACACTTGAATCATCGACACAACCTTCTCCATAAGCCTCCTGAAGCAATCGATGCGTCTCGGCAGCAGATTTCTTCAAATTGAACCAATAAAGTGAAACTTCCCGCAAATGACGTCGACTCGGCTCAAATTTCGACATTTTCACGATATCAAAAATTTATGATGCGAAAAAATTTTAACTAATGTGTTAGTATGGAATTGTTGACATATGAATAAGCTTTGATTATGACATATGTAACCATTGAATACTCGCACAGTATTGGTGGCGCCATCTCTTACAAAAAAACGGGAAAGACTTATTCACACTCCTAATATATATATATATATATATATATATATATATATATATATATATATATCTGTACATATATATATATATATATATATATATATATATATATATATATATCTGTACATATATATATATATATATATTGTAACGGGGTACTTAATTATTAATCACCCGGTAGAAGTACCCGTTAACAGAGTTGCAAAGAACCCCGAACGGATTAAATTGTTTAAAACAATCTTTTTGGACCGTAGGTTCTTTGCGGATATTTCTTCCTCAGACTTACCTTTGTTTACCCTGGAAATTATATAAATGATAATATATTATGATAAATTATCGGTAATCCAGAGAAAGAAAAAAAGAACGGATTAATGATCAGGTACAGGGGGTGGAAAATATTTTTATATTTTCTACTACTAAGAGAAAAGAAAAAGAAAATTTATTTAATTAAATAAGAAAATAAGTTTTATATTTATTAAATTATATTATATTATAATAATTTTGATCCTAACCCTACCTAATACGCACCCGCAATCGACTAACGCTCGAATCCGCTCACACAGGGTGTGAGAGAGATAAATCTGTAAGTATAGTAGAGAGACACAACAACAAGAGCGCCACCTTACGAAGAACAAGGTGTACTAACAATGAAAACTGAGTGCGTGCTTGTTACTCTTACGATTCCTACTCTATGACTATATCTCTCTTTCTCGCTCACACTTCTCAAGCTAACTTAGAATGTCTAATATCGCTAATTGAAAGAATTGAAGAAAAGAGTAGAGATATATAATACTCGACTCGAGTTCGAAAATACAATAAAAAAAAGAAAATTCACCAACCTTTATAACTCGACGCTGAAAATCAAACGACCCAACGATGTCTTTGGCGTGAGCTCAGTATTCGAACTACCGGCCGGTGGGTTGTGCCTTTTACTCAGCAAGATATTTTCATTACACAACCTTACTGTCTCTCGAATGGAATAAATTTCACTTTTTTAATTCAATCGTTCGATAATAACTCCTTTTATATGGAATATATATATATATAAAATATATATATATATATTATAAAATATATTATATATATATATATATATATATATATATAAAAATATATAAATCAATTAGTAAATAACTTTAACAAAAATAGAAATACACATAATTGGTCGTTTATTATGCATGAATTATAAGTAAAACTTATAAGTAATAAGATATTATTTATTTATTGAACAGATTATATAAAACTTTTTTGAAGGATTAATAACAAAATAAATGGTAATGCAACGTTTTTTTCTAAAAATTAAAAGGAATCATACTTTTAAATAATTCCTCAAAATTGCGGTTTGATCGTTTTATAACTTTTGTTTAATACGCTGAAAAAATGATAGGAAAAGTCATAGCCGAATTGGATCTTATCATAGCCTTACCTAATTAGATCTTCAATTAGGTAAGGGTGTTAGGGATAGTCAGACAGCACTTTACTAACAAAAATTTTTTCATTTAATATTTTATTTTTAGATTAGTCTACGGGGGTGATTGTAAATAAGGACAGTCTGACTGTCATTATAATTTTTAATTTAATTTTTATTTTTATTTTTATGATTTTTGTGTATTGATGTATTAATGTTAATGTAGATGTGTATTGATATTGTTACGTATTGTTTTCGATTGATTTGATTGGGCTGTAAGACCAATGAAAAATATTTATTAATTTGTATATAAGCAGTCGACAAAAGTACAATTAACTTATTTTAAAATTTATTTCTGCTTTTCCTCTCATTATTATGCTCTTGTTTTTTACCACATATTTTAACGACTAAAATAAATTTCAGAGCTTCAAGTCGATTCTCATAACAACCGTTATCCTAGTCGAACCAATCAGGACATTTTTGTCGTGTACAGGATTCAACGATCTCACTTAAATAAGTTAATAAATTTTCTTCATGTCAGATATTTGCATGGTATTTTTCGAATCCTTCTAATTGACAGTTAATTATACTTGAAAACATTTCTGTTGGCCTACACAAATACATAATACGAAAATCAGAAAAAGAATTATAATTTCTATAATGAATATATTTTTCAAAAAAATAAGCACTTTTTTTAAAGATTTATGTGCGACATAACCTGAAAAATACGTGATCGCATTTGCTTCATAAATTTTTTTAGTGATGAAGTCTTTAAAATTAGAGACACCGACATTGGTGCATACATCCATGAATTCAGCAGCTCCTATAAATTCGTTTAATTCATTTGTTTCTTCTGAATTATATTTAGGTAATTGGTTATCCACTAATGTATTGGAATTGATAGATTTTATATTAATATTACATTCATATAATTCTATCGGCGAATAATTTTCTAGACACATTGTGTTATCTCTTTTACTCGTACGAATAAACTTGGTTAATAAAATGTGTTTAATAGCTAAGTGGTACATGCTACACGTAGGGTTCACATTAAATCCGGCTCTACCGCGAAGCTGTGAATGCACATGCTCCACTCAATCTTGATTACAAAGACCTGTCGCTAATTTAAAATCAGGAAATTCAATCTTATCATTGTAGAGTGCTAATAAAATTCGACTGTTAGTGGTAAACCAAGAGTACATGGTGATTTACTGTGTCCACCATTTTTTACTATAGTCCATTTCTCTGACCATTGGATAAAATTTTGTAAACGCTGTCAAATTTCTGGATTGTTCGCAGAAAGAGGTCTTTTTTATTTATGATTAGTTCTAAGTGAATATGAACTGCACGCATCAATAACGGTATCTATTTTTTCAATAAAATCCACCGAATTTTGCAATGTAATTGAATCAAGTTCTTTTATATCAGTCAATCTTATGGCGCTAGCCATTCGCCGGCTTAATAATTGAAATCATAAGTTTACTTTCATCGCTTATAAAGCATTAGGTAATACGTCCTGTTAAAATTTGAAGTTCCATTGGATCGATCAAGGTTCCACCTTTTTCTTAATCAAGAAAAGAAATAATAATCTTATCATTAGTATAAATAGAATCGAGGGATTTTAATTGAGCAATGAATCTTTTAATCAAGTAAGGTCAATCAAAAGCTCCAAAAGTCGTAACATTATTATTTAAGAAAAAATATGGCTATAATGGTGTAATATTTAATAATTTAAAAAGCTTCTGATTGTTCTTACCTTGATCGCAAACAATCACACGATGTAAACTCCAATTTACCGAACTTTTAATAAAATTTGAGTGATAATTTCAAGAAGTTCGTCAGCACTAGCTCTATTTTCAATAAAACCGAAAAATATAAATTGGCGCCACGGGTTTTTCGCATTTATACTATCTAAAAAAATAATATAGCATGCTTAGCAATGGTTCGACCTCTTCGTTGTTTTTCCATATCAAGTCAACCTTCAACATGATCCATCTTTTTGGAATATTCCTCAGCAGATTTAATGAACATTTCGTCAAACTTTAGTGCGCAGATCGATAGTCAATGATCAGATGCCCTTATTGCCTGAGCCCAAGCTACTCTCTCTCTCTCTCTCTCTCTCTCTCTCTCTCTATATATATATATATATATATATATATATATATATATATATATATATACATTGTAACGCGGGAAATGCGTTACAACGCTTTCAGCGAATAAAATATTTTCCATATTATAATTATCGGTCAGTAAATCCGAATGATAAACAAAAGATACTTTGGTCTCATTTACTCGACCACATATCCCGCGAGTTGCGAGTCATACCGAGCGGAGATGGGTAAGGAGAGATACTCTTCCCCGCTACGTCGTTTCGGGAGGACCGCGGCTGGTGTCGGGATGGGAAAAGCATACTTCTCTCTCTTGCCTTTCGGAGCCGGAGCAAGCAACAGCTCTCTCTTGAGAAGATTCCGGTGCCAGGTAGCCAAGAAGTGGGACGGCGGAAGCCATCGAAGGTTAACGAGCGGTGAGGGTAATTTCAATATCCGTGCACGAGCACAAGTTCAGATCCCGTGCGAGAGGCAATCCTGCGAGTGCGAGAAACCGAGAATTAAGCCGGAAACAATCATCCCGAGACGCCTGTCGTAGCGTTCGAGCCACCACCGAGTGGTGAGGGGCGAGTGGACAGCGCGGGATAAGTTCTCCTCTTTATTTCTGTCCTTGAGTGAGGTTTTCGCGAGATCTACAGGAAGCCGCCCTGGGATCACTAGTATAATTTAGTATATCGTTAAATAAATATCGCGCTAGCTCGGTTTGAAGTGTTTGCGAAGTAATCGTTTCTATCATCCACATCGCGTGGAATTCACCGCCCTATAGAGCCTGCCTGGCCACCTTACTAGGCGGAGCGCGTGTTCGTCAGTGCTGCATAACCAACGTAAATCTGTAAAGCGAGCTGACTACAACTCGTGCTGAGAGCCGTGTCTTAGCTGGCGCCCAACGGTTATTTCACCTGTCCTATTGTAATACTGTTGAGAAAATTAAATAAATCTTTAATTAGTAGTCTTATGTAACAGACGCCTCAGTATCGTAGAACACATTATCTTCCCTCTTTTCAGGAAGACTAGCTCCGCAAAAATCAGGTAAGGTGTTATATAGTAATATAATCGGCGCAGGTGCATGGATGACCGCGAGGCTGCCGTTGTAATATATATATATATATATATATATATATATATATATATATATATATATATTATTAGGAGTGTGAATAAGTCTTTCCCGTTTTTTGTAAGAGATGGCGCCACCAATACTGTGCGAGTATTCAATGGTTACATATGTCATAATCAAAGCTTATTCATATGTCAACAATTCCATACTAACACATTAGTTAAAATTTTTTCGCATCATAAATTTTTGATATCGTGAAAATGTCGAAATTTGAGCCGAGTCGACGTCATTTGCGGGAAGTTTCACTTTATTGGTTCAATTTGAAGAAATCTGCTGCCGAGACGCATCGATTGCTTCAGGAGGCTTATGGAGAAGGTTGTGTCGATGATTCAAGTGTTCGCGGATGGTTTCGACGCTTCAAAAGTGGTGATTTCGACGTGGAAGACAAGGAGCGTTCCGGGCGGCCGCAAATCTTTGAAGATCGAGAATTGGCGACTTTGCTTGATGAAGATTCTTGTCAAACGCAAGAAGAACTTGCTGAAGCATTGGGAGTTGACCGAACAACCATTTCCAAGCGTTTGAAAGCCATGGGAATGATCCAAAAGCAAGTAAATTGGGTGCCGTACGAACTGAAGCTGAGAGACGTCGAACGGCGTTTTTTCACTTGCGAACAGCTGCTTCAGCGACATAAAAGAAAGGGTTTTCTGCATCGTATCGTGACTGGCGATGAAAAGTGGATACGTTACGATAATCCGAAGCGAAGAAAATCATGGGGACTACCCGGCCATGCATCATCATCGACGGCCAAGCCAAATATTCATGGCGCCAAGCTCATGCTCTGTATATGGTGGGACCAGCTAGGTGTGGTTTACTATGAGCTTCTGAAACCGAATGAAAGGATCACAGGCGAGGTCTATCGACGACAATTGATGCGTTTGAGCCGCGCACTGCGAGAAAAACGGCCACAATACTCCGACAGGCACGACAAAGTTATTTTGCAACATGACAATGCTCGCCCACATGTTGCACCGCCGGTGAAAACATACTTAGAAACGCTCAAATGGGAAGTCCTACCCCACCCGCCGTATAGTCCAGACGTTGCTCCGTCTGATTACCATCTCTTCAGATCGATGACGCATGGCCTGGCTGACCAGCACTTCCATTCCTACGAGGAAGCCAAAAAATGGGTGGATGACTGGATAGAGGCCAAACCGGTCGAATTTTTTCGCAACGGAATTCGTATGTTGCCAGAAAGATGGGAAAAAGTTGTAGCTAGCGATGGCCAATACTTTCAATAATTCATTTGTAACCATTTTTTCACAATAAAGGCTCAAAATTTGAAAAAAAAAACGGGAAAGACTTATTCACATACCTGATATAATAATATATATACATATATATTATTCTGCTTTCATTCATCATAAACAGGACATCTGACTATTTCAGTGTTTTGATTTCGTTATATAATATTTTTTATTAAGTTTTAAATAATACATATACGATTTATAAGTAGCAAATTTCCTAATATGCTAAGAACATATATTATTCTCGATCGATAGAGCAAAGGACTAATATCTTGTTGATCCGAATTCAAATCCGAGTCTCGGTCGATGGACACAAGTACCGCTATAATAATAATATGCTTTGTTTACAAACACATCGTAGACCTCCGTCGCTGATTAATACCAGTATTTGGAAGCATAAATAAAGCGATGTTAAATAACATAAAAAAAAAAACATATTATTCTATATCCCTTTATCACCAACAGTAGGGCATCTGACTATATTAGTGAACTGATTTATAATTTAATTACAGAATATTTTTTTGTTAATATATTAAAATCATGTCTATTTAACAGTAATTTTAATTGAATAAAAGTTCTATGCTTTATAACTGTTTTTTCATTTCTATTTAAAAATAACTTGTAAACTTATGGTTTTTTTCTCTCATTATTCAAAATTATGTGCACATAAGTAAAGCTATTATTTAGAATATTTTATTAGTAATTATATTTGAAACTATTTTCTATATTATTAACAAAGCATAAAATGAGATAATTAAAATTATTTAAATATGCTTTAAGTTATACGACAGGCGGTTTGAGAAGAAAAGTTGTACATGTGTATGAATAAATATTTATCTATAAAATCTGATCATATAATTAATTAGATCCGATTAGTAGAAATTCTTTTCTAATGCGATTTATTATTTTTTATGTAATTTATTAGTATTCGATATATCCAACATTAGATTTATATTTATTATAGGATTAAAGTTATAGAATGGAAAGATAGAAGTAATATATAAAATAACATATGCATTTGTAAAGGGCAGTTAATTTTTAACAATACATTTCTATGAATAATAACTATGAATTATGTGTAAATAATAAAATGAATATACTATAAGGGTGATGATAACGGTGATGATAAAATATTTGAATTATTACTTCTAATAATGAGGTTTATATTTTGAATGGTTATTCAAATTAGTCTATAGTACTACAAAACTAAAAATAAATTATTATCAATAAATAATATCGAATATTAGATAAAATATTAGAATTAATAATTCTAATTATGAGATTTATATTTTGAATGATCATTCAAATTAGCCGATAGTATATAAAGATTTCAGATACAATAATTTACAGATAGTAAGAGAAACTTTTATTAAAAATGGATATCCAATTGAATTTATTAATAAATTAATTGCTGAGAGATTGTTTGACATTTATAATACCTAAAATAGACATAATGCACGAGTTAATGTTAGCAGAGGCAAAATTATTGTCTTACCATATGTTCGAGGATTATCTGAAAGAATTAAAAGAAATTTTCGGAAATATAACATTCAAATTTTCTTTAAAAATCGCAATAATGTAAGTAAGTTGTTGAATAATTGCAAAGATAAGGGTGATTTATGTTTAAAATCTGGAGTTGTTTACACAATTAATTGTATGGATTGTAATAAGTACTACATTGGACAAACAGATAAATACTTAAGAAAAAGAATTTCTGAACATAAATATAGTTTACGTAGTTCACATATTACTTCCGGCAGCATTGTTTAAAGGAGGATTGTTTAAAGTTTTTACATTCTTTTGATTTTGTGAATGTGGATATTTTAGAGCATAGTATCAATAATAAGTATAAATGTCTTGAAAGTACTCACATTTCTAAGAATCAAAATAATGTGAATTTAATGTTAGAGTCTAGTAAATTAGATAACATTTATGATTCCTTATTAAATTGATTGGTTTTGAACATTTTGTGTAGAGGGGGATTTTATATTTGATTTACTAAGTTCGTTGGTGGGGATCGGGTATATATAGATTAGAATATAAGGTGTTTAGATTCTGATGAGGAGCCGTAGCAAGCTCGAAACGTTGGTTTCGACCTCGCCGTCTACGTCTAACTACGTCTTCAATTAGGTAAGGGTGGTGGGTAGTCAGATTGCACTTTACTAAAATGAAATTTTTTTCAGCTGTTATTTTTATTTTCTGATTAGTCTACGAGGGTGTCTTTATACAAGGACAATCTGACTGTCATAATTTTTAAGTTTATTGTTTTTGTATATTGATGTATTAATATTAATATAAATATATATTGATATTATTACGTATTATTTTCGATTGATTTAATTGGACTGTAAGACCAATGAAAATATTTATTAATTTTTACAAACATATATGTTTAATTGTTATTAAAAACATATTGAATGTTTGGTCTGTTATATATTGCTTTTTTATTTATCTACTGTCAACATCAAATATTTATCTCCCATTTGGTAAATTAATTTAAATTATTAGAATTAAAAATTGTACTTGTGTAAAAATATTTATTAATTTAATTTAAATTATTGTTTTAATACCTAAAATATAAGAAAATAATTTTTTTTATTTTATTTACACCAGCGTGAACTGCTCATCTCTGCCTGCACACGTATATTACGCTTATATATTTTTTTATTCGGACCTTGTTTTGCAGTATCCTACCCTTACCGATCATAAACGGACCTTGTTCGCTCTTCTACCGTAGCAAGCCACAGCGCTATTTTTAGAACCTTCCGTTTACATGGGCTCTAGTAATCTCTACTTTTTGAGATAAGTCTATGGAGCAACCTCACAAGTGTGTTGCCACCTTGCAGCCAATTCTTGTGTGAAGTCCTACCGTGGAAATTCACACGATTTTAGCCGAGTTTCTCTTCTCTACCCTCCATACTCACGAGTGTACTCTGGTGTACACGGGTGTGGCCAATGTTTGTAGAAATATTAATTGACACTTTTAAACAAAATTAATTAACCCTACAAAAAAATTAACAAAGATGGTAGATTATCCTAAAGCGTCTAGTAAGTCAAGAATTAATTATTAAAAATATATGAATTCTTTAACATAATCAAAATATTTATTTTGTAGATACTGTTGTTTTTGGGGGCATAATTACTTATGCAGCAGGTGTATTGCTAATTATGTCTTTTACTAGGTAAAATTGTTTTGGTTTAATTTTGAAAAGAACTAAATTTATACTTATATTTATTTTTGTTTCTTTAGCCCGTATTGGATACAATCATATTTAGAAACATTTAGTAGTTTTAAACACATGGGTTTATGGGAATATTGTTTTGACAATTTCCGTTATCCAAATTATCAATTTCATAAGTTGTTCAATGGTTGTCATCATGTGTTTTCTGATGAATACTATGTTATTCGAGAATATTTATTACCAGGATGGCTAATACTGGTGCAAACATTGGTTACATTAGCTCTTTTAATTTCATTTTCTGGACAAGCAGTTCTAATATTAATTTTATTAAGATTTCCATTAAAATTTGTTTTGGAAAACGAATGGCTGCTTTCAAGTATTGTTTGTGTCTGCAATAGTTTATCTGGTAGGTTGAAATATAAATGTTTAAGGGAATCATTTGAATAGGCTAATAAAAATATAAATTTTCAGGTATATTGTTATTTCTTGCTGTTTCAATTTTTGGAGACCAATGTTGGAGGAGAGATTGGTTGATGTATCCTAACTTTAATTATTTATCATGGTCATACGGATTAGCTGTTATTTCATTTATCTTCCATGCAGCTGGAGCATTTTTCTTTTATTTAGATGCCCGATCTAATTATAAAAGACGTAAGGAGTCTCATAATTTAGTTATGCAAATGCAACCAAATCCTCAAACACATGGCTTGCAACGGGCAAATTATATATAAAACAAATTGAAATTTTTAAATGTAAATAGTACATATTCTAATGAAAATTGATCCATTGGTAATTTACTATATAGGATCATTTCTGGAATCATATATCAACTCCGTCCATATTTAGTTATTAAGGGATATCTTAAATCTAATGTTTTATTACTAGTTAAGTACAAGTATTAATGTGTATAATTATTCTGAAAATAGTACATTTGATTAAAAAGTATAATAATCATTATTTTTTATTAGATGAAATACTACAGAATAAAAATGTAGTCTACACTTCTTTATAAAATCAAATTTTATATTGAATTGAGTCAAATTTTATATTTAATTGATATAAATGTACTATTACTTTTATTTGATAATTACTAGTTTTTTGTTCTTATAATAAATATTAAAAAAATTTAACTGGTATTTATTAAATATCAAGATTATTATTAAAATTGCAATAAATTTTGTTTTTTCGAAATATCTAGGTAATTAACGTACATACAATTAATACTGTTAATGCATCTCTGTTAATTTGAAATTGTATTAAAGCATATTTAACTAAACTCCATTTAAACTTTAATAAATATGATAGAAGTAATATATGTAAAATACTTTTCAAAAAAGTGAAAAAAGACAAGTAAGCTTTTGCTCAAGTAATTTTTTACTAAAATCAATAGTATGAAATTTTATTTTGTTTTTCAAAAGCTTTTTCAGTTCATACTTATTAATGTATAGAAAGTATATAATTTAGCAAATGATAAAATATGGTGACAATAAATGTTTAAAAAGTGTTTTAGATTTATACATTCTACAAATTATTATTGATATTTCTTTGATTACATTTTATTAAATTGAACAAAAAAGAATTTACAAAATAAGTTTCTTTAAATTATTAAAAACATGTGTACTTGAATTCTTTTTTTTTTAATGAAATGGCCCTTTCATTATCAGTCAAGTATTTCAATTGTGTTATGCATATTTATTATATATTAAAATTAAAAATTGTACTTATGTCGACTGTTCTGAATTAAATTAATAAATATTTTTATCGGTCTTACAGTCTTTATATTATATATTATATCATATATTAGTTAAAATCATGACAGTCAGTGACCTTGTTTATGATCACCCCCATAGAATCTGAAATAAAACTTATTACTATAATAAATTATATCAGAAAATTAAAAATAAAAATAAAATAAAATTAATAATAAAATAAAAATACAATAATAAGTAAAATAAAATTAATAATAAAATAAAAATAAAAATACAATAATAAGTAAAATAAAAATAAAAAGATAATAAAAGTACTTATTCTATGTTAGTAAAGGACAACCTGACTGCCGACAACACCGTAAATTTAGGATCACCTTCGTAGCGGTTCGAAACGTCAGAAGAGAAGGTGATGCTAAATATACGGTGTTGGGAGAGTCAGGTTGTCCTTTACTAACATTAATATTCATGCATAATTATTCAAATAACTATATTTATTGTTAAAAAAAACTAATATGAACGTGTCGGCCCATTCTGACCAAGATTATGGTGTTTTTATATAAAATACTTTTTTGATTTTTTGCATGAGAATATCTTACAATTTATTAAAGAATTTGAACTATTAACATTTTATTTATAGGAACTGGCAAGTTATATGTAGCCATTCAAACCATTTGAACGGTAATCAAGTAAATTTGAAATCAATTTAGAAAGAGTGGGGGCCGCGAGCATCCGGCCAGCCTCTCTCCTCCGCCGGGCACAGTACTGTACAGAGGCACCAGTATATACGCCACGAGGCAAACAATAAACTATTTATTATTCAGTACAAGTGTGAGTTCTATTTCCTGATCTTGCTGCACCTGCTTATTTGGGAGGCGGGATATCCAAACCTTCCCACAATACTTTAAGCCGACTACATTGAGTTGATGTTCGTGATTCAAGACGACACCTAGTGGCTGCTGGTGAAACTGACCATTAAAACTGTTAACTTAATTTATTGTTAAAAGTAAAATGATTTTCAAAAAGAAACGTAGCCTATGTCCTTCCCAAGATAATATAGAATCTATATGTCAAATTTCAGAACAATCGGTTCAGTAGTTTTTTCGGTTATCGCATACAAACAAAAACACGCTTTGTCTTTATAAATTAGTATGATATGATATGATATGATATATATATATATATATATATATATATATATATATATATATACATATATATATATATATATATATATCATATCAATTCAAAAGACAAAGCGTGTTGTTGTTTGTACACGATAAACAAAACAATTACTAAACCGATTGCTCTGAAATTTGATCTATAGATTCTATATGAAATTCGGAAGGACATAGGCTATGTTTTTTTTATTGAAAATCATTTGACTTTTATCAATAAATTAAGTTAACGGTCTTAGCATTCAGTTTTACTAGCGGCCAGTAGATTACGTCTTGAATCATGAATATGAATACAAAGTAGTCTGCTTAAAGTATTGTGGGAAGGTTTGGATATCCCGCCTACCAAATAAGCAGGTGCAGCAGGATCAGGACATAGAACTCACATTTGTACTGAATAATAGATAGTTTATTGTTTGCCTCGTGGCGTATATACTGGTGCCTCTGTACAGTACTGTGCCCGGCGGAGGAGAGAGGCTGGCTGGATGCTCGCGGCCCCCACTTTTTGTCTGGGCGCCGCCGCTTTCTCCGCAATGCATACTCGTGTATGCTACTTGCTTGTATCGACTGCAAGGCCTTGGCGCGTGTGCAGTATCGCTTTACATATGATGTGCTTCTGTAGGTTACGACCCCACATTACCCCCCCCCCCCGTTTTGCGACTTTTCTAAGAGTTAGAAATTTCGGAAGAGAGAGGGGTCTTACAACTAGTTAGTTATCCTAATTTACATTGTTTCTTACACTACTTTTTCGCATGGAAAATGGATAGGAAGAGGAATAGCTGTAGTTTGGATGTACTTGTTGGTTTTAATTTACATACATACGATCTATCTTAACCTATATTATATATGTTTAGTACCGCTCTTAGAAATACATACGTTGAATTGTCAACAATTACGCTTGATTATTATACAATCTTTTGTTCGCTTGACTTTTACCCCTTCTCGCTCAAGCTGGCGCAACCTGTGGTTGGGTAAGGTGAGTCTACACCTCTAATCTAATGGGGTTCACGCCTCTCGTACTAAGGTTGACTAATAGGTCATTAATTTCTGCGTAGTAATCGAGGCTGATCATGTGCAGTCGAATACAATTATCTTGTGGAAGTTCTGCGGAATTGGTATCCCGTTCATTACGAGCTCCTCTAGGACCGGAGCGTGTGCAAGGATCGCAAAAGTCTTGCGCATACGGATTGTTACTGAGACGCAAGGACTTAATTGTGTTCGAATCTCTATTGACTGGCCATCGATATCCGATACTTTCGGGTAAGTCCTGTGCTTCGGAGTACGCGAAGCCAAAGGCTTGCAGTACGTTTTCTCCTGAAAATACAGCCGCGAGGATCTCGTTTATGTATGTATCCTTATCGAGGTACGCGTAGTTATCGAAGTTGAACTTGATTCGCCCTTATGAACTCCACTATGGGTTTGATATACACCTCGGTGCAGTTTACTATCTTCAAGCATTTTAAGTTCGCGAAACGCTCGGACGTAAGGCTTACCGCGTGGTAACGTATATTGTTGATCATTACCAGGTGGTCGACGCCTTGCACCTGTAAAAATTTGTCGAAGGTACCTCTGAGCGGGTCTATTGCTAGGTGGTTCACCTTGAAAGTCTCAGAAATCGCCTTGACTATCTCTACGGTTATCTCGACGTCCATTATTAACTGGGCGTCGAGTTTTTCAAGTGTCGGCTTGGTCTGTCAAGACCTGCCGATTTGCGTTCAGAGCAACCGCTCGACTATTCCCGCATCGAGTTCTATATAGCCGCCTCCGAAGGATATTCATTTGAATCTGAACCGTTCCGCGTCTCCAATTATTCGCGCAACTACTGCTTCGCCACGATAATGTTCGGCTTCTGCACCAAAATGTATCTTCGCCCCGTTCAGACTAGCCGTGTAGTCGAGTGTGCGGTATTAATTCATGAAATCGCACGCGCTGAGCAACTCTACTATCTTCTCCACTACATCCAGGCAGCCAAGTGCCTAGTGGATGGCTAACGGTGGTGGAGCTTGGATCGCGCTCATTGGCATTGCTTTTTCTACTGAGTACAACGCTGGCTTAATACGTATCGAGCTCGGGAGCCCGCGATGATACTGCCACTTCAACGGGCTGAGGCATGACCATACCTGTAGGCGGCATGCCGTCTCCAGGCCAGGCATGCTCAAAGTCACGGTGTTTGAATAGTGGTTAGTACATGCCTATTCAATGGTAACGTAGCGGAATTCCTCGCTGTACAGGAATTTCGTAATGGACCTTTTGCTCTCCGTATGTTATATAGGAACATTCGCAAGACGGGCTCTCCGTTTACTACCAGTCGCGGGTGCGTATACTCGCAGTCGAAGCGCTCTTTTGACATAGTGAGCAACATGTCCCTTCTCATACGCCGCGCTTCCTTCTCGTACTTAACGATAAAGTCGTGTTTGTACTTTTTTAACTCTAACAGAGCCAGTTCGCAGCTGAGGTGGAATCGCCCGTGCGGGAGATTGTTCTTCAGCCTCTCTACCTCTTCGAGCTGCTCAGTGATTTGCCCCAGCGGCATGCCTGAGGCTCCTTTAGCTGCAAAACGATAGCGATTCTTATTAGTCAGTGGGCAGCTTTTGTCGCGCCACTTGTACGACAGTGACGGAATACTGAGTCAAGGCGGGGGTTTTTTGTAGGATGTTCGAACGGTACTTCGTTCGACGGCTCTCGTTACGTATATATAGAAACTAGGTATATATATATATATATATATATATATATATATATATATATAGATATATAATATATTTTATATAACAAACCTCGAAACTAGGTGTATATATATATATATATATATATATATATATATATATACTTGTACTTTTGTCAACTGTTTATATACAAATTAATAAATTTTTTTTTATTGGTCTTACAGTCCAATCAAATCAATCGAAAATAATACGTAACAATATCAATACATATATACATTAACATTAATACATCAATACACAAAAATAATAAAAATAAAAATAAAAATAAAATTAAAAATTGTAATGATAGTCAGACTGTCCTTGTATACAGTCATCCCCGTAGACTAATCCGAAAATAAAATATTGGCTGAAAAAATATTGTTAGTAAAGTGCAATCTGACTGTCCCCAACACCCTTACCTAACTGAAGATCCAGTCTCACGTTTCGAGCTCGCTGCGGGTCCTCATCAGGAGAGGATATCATACAGTTATCATAAAGTCATCATACGTCATCATACAGTTTTGATGAGGAGCCGTAGCGAGCTCGAAACGCTGGACTGGATCCTCAATTAGGTAAGGGTGTTGCGGACAGTCAGATTGCATTTTACTAACAAAATTTTTTCAGCTAATATTTTATTTTCAGATTAGTCTACGGGTGTGACTGTAAACAAAGATAGTCTGGCTGTCATTATAATTTTTAATTTTAATTTGCATTTTTATGATTTTTGTGTAATGATGTATTAATGTTAATGTAGATATGTATTGATATTGTTATATATTGTTTTCAATTGATTTGATTGGACTGCAAGACCAATGAAAATTTTTTATTAATTTCTTAATTTTTTATGATTAATATTTGAAGTTCACCAACTACTCTGGCTAATCTCTATTTACTATAATAAGACCAAGAATTTCCATTTATCTTTTTTATTTCTTCTTTCAAATGGATCGTCTGATTTGCTCTGTCCATAAAAAATATAAATATTCTCAGGTTGTATTTATTCGTTCTTTTTAATATCGTACTCTTTACTTAGATATTATTGAATTGTTTATGAAATCGGTTAAATTATTATGTGGGGCGAAACCGAGATGGGGCATGCTAGTATATATATATATATATATATATATATATATATATATATATATATTTATATATATATATTAGGTTGTCAAATATCTCTCTTAAGCCTTCTTGTCTTATGAATTTCGCGGCTATGAACCAAGTGCTATAGAGCTCGTATCTGGTAATACTATACATCATTTGAAAGGTCTTGATATAACGTACAAAATGACACTATACATGATTAGTTTGGATATGGCGTTCAAAATTTATAGACGTGTAAACACGAGTTTACTAACGCCGAAATTCGCGCTATTTTAAACTTTTCCTTCGTCAAAGGCAATTCCAAATTCCACTAGAGACGATTCAGAGCCGGTGAAAATGACACCATGGATAAGCCAGCCGGCGGAAGACCTGTGACGACGAATACCAAATCCTGGACGACAAGATGTACAAATCATGGAATTTATCGAGTTAGACCGGCATGTGGCATCTCGTGACATCGTTCAGGAGATGAGAGTTAGTCACCAAATCATTTTAAACCATCTGCAGAAGGCTGGATACAAAAAAAGCATGATGTTTGGATGCCGCATGATTTGATAGAAAACAACCTGGACTGAATCAACGCTTGCGATATGCTGCTGAAATGGAATGAACTCGATCCGTTTTTGTGCGCATGGTGACTGTCGACGAAAAATGGATCACATACGATAATATCAAGCGAAAATGGTCGTGGTCCAAGGCCGCTGGACCTTCCCAAACAGTGGCTGAGCCGGGATGGACGGCCAGAAATGTTTTGCTGTGTTTGATGGAATTGGAAGGGAATCATCCACTATGAGCTGCTCCCATATGGCCAGACGCTTAATTCTACCATCTACTGTGTACAACTAGACCGATTGAAGCAGGCTATCGATCAGAAGCGTCCACAATTTTCCAACAGGAAGGGTGTAGTGTTCCACCAGGACAACACCAGACCAAACACTTCGTTGATAACTCGTCAGAAGCTACGGCAGTTCGGGTGGGAGTTTTTATCGCATCCAACATATAGCCTGGACATAGCGCCAAGTGATTACCACCTGTTTCTGTCCATGTCGATCGGCCTTGGTGGTGTAAAGTTGGACTCAAAAGAGGCTTATGAAAACTGGCTGTCCGAGTTCTTTGCAAATAAGGAGAGGGGTTTCTACGAGAGAGGTATTATGAAGTTGTTGACTAGATGGACATAGATTATCGAGCAAAATGGCGCATATTTGAAGTAAATCCGACCACTTTAATACTTTTTGAAAAACATTGAATGAAGAGCAAAAAAGTGGAAGAGAGATATTTGACAACTTAATATATAATATGTACAATATAATATACATACAATATATATGTATATATATATATATATATATATATATATATATATATAATATTTCTGGTTCTTAAATTAAATACCGTGAATATTTTTGTAGTGATGCCAACTGATATTCGAGCAAAATGTTGGTATGCGCATAGCATATATTTTTAAGCAAGCGATGGATATTGCCTTTTTATGCAGAAGTGACGATATATTTTATTTATATATACATATTTTCGAGATTGTTGATAAAGAATCCTATTTTGTGATCATTTTTTTTGTTCGAACTAAAAAAAACTTCTGAAGTTAAAAGAATGTATAAAAATATATTCATACAGAATAATTTTATAAGAGAAGGAGAAAGAAAGACAGAGAGATAGAGAAAGGAAGAGAGATTTTCCTACGTAAGACAAAATAAAATTTACAAAAATCAAAAGATATCCATAACGTCACATTTTCTTCAGGATACGAATCCCAAAGTTGGATATGAACATTCGTTTGAGCTTGCCTGGTATTAATACTTTGAGCGGACTACTTTGAGTTGATACTCGTGATTCAAGACGCCACCTAGTGGCCGCTGGTGAGACTGATTGTTAAAACTATTAACTTAATTGATTGATGAAAGTAAAATAATTTTCAATAAAAAACATAGCCTATGTCCTTCCCAAGATAATATAGAATCTATATGTCAAATTTCTGAAAAATCGGTTTCGTAGTTTTTTCGGTATCGTGTACAAACAAAAACACGCTTTGTCTTTATAAATTAGTATGATATGATATGATATGATATATATATATATATATATGTGTGTGTGTGTAAGTTTGATATCTTCTCAAACTGATTTATTCTTATGTTTACGTTATTCACGAGACTAAGAGGTTACTGTAAGACACTTGTGGTAAATTCATTCATTGGCTAGCCGTCAAACGGCATAGATGTATATAATAAAACTGTACATATATTTATGAGGAGTCACTGACAATTGTGTTGATTCAGGTGTGGTATTAATCTAAGTGTAGTTTCGATATTTTACAGAAGGATATGTGTATTAATTATAAGTGTTTTACGACTTAATTACATTTATTTTACTGCAACAATACTTGTTGGATTATTTATTTCTTCTCCCTTGAATACATTAAGTCTTTGATTCCGAGTCTTATATATGCCACCCTTCAACTACTTTCAATAATTATTTTTCATCATTCTAACCTGCAAAACACACATTCACCGCTTAATTCTGGTTCTCATGAGAAAATATATAGTCCTTACCTAGTACGAAAAGGCTTTTTTATTAACTTCGTTACAAGCAGAGATGAATAGATATTGCTAGAGCCCATATAAACGAAAGGTTCTAACAATGGCGCTGTTGCTTGCTGCGGCAGAACCGCGAACAAGGTCCGTTAAGAGTAGGAAACTGCAGAATAAGGTCCAAATAGAAAAATATATACGCGTGGAGGTAGTGCAGGCAACGGATGAGTATTCACTGTTCAGACTGGTGCAAGATGGGGAAGAGGCCGGGGAAGAGTAGAGTAGTAGCAAGGGAGGCAGCTGCAGCTGCAGCTTTATAAAGGAGAGAGGAGTAGGAAACATTAGGGACTAAAGTAGAGGCGATATCTAGGGATTTCGATCAATATCTAGGGATTTCGAATCAATATTCGGGATGGGATATTTCGAAATAAAATTATAATAAATACAGATATTCGCGCACTTGCTTTCGTATATACGAATATGTGCATTTATTTTAGTTATTTTTTTAGTTTAGTTATTTTAGGTATTAAAAAAATAATTTAAATTACATTACCATATTGGAGATGAATATTTGATGTTAACAGTAAATAAATAAAATAACCAATATATAACAACGAAGCATTAAATATTTTTTGAATAACAACTAAACAAGTATATTTATATTTCTTTTAACTTTTTGAGATAATAAAAACAATAATTAATTATAGTTATAAATATTTTTAATATAAATACAAAATTGTAAAAAAATATAATAATTCTTCTTTGAATTTGAGTAAGATATTTCTACAAAATTCCAATATTATTACACAAAATACTCAGGTTTTATACATCCATTTTCAGGATCATTGTCAGTAGATAAATTTACATTATTTTTCTTCAATTTTTGTATTTCACTATCTTCTAGTTCATATAATCTATCACTTCTAAGATCACTATGAGGAATATGACATGTGTGATTGTGGAGTCTAATTGGAAAAACATATTATGTATATAAGTACAATGCTTTGTAGAGAAGAGATTTTAAGTGATTGGAATATCTAGTAGACCATACTTGCCTTATTTTATACTATTATATAAGTACTTTGGATTGTACTTTTGAGTTCGAGCGGTAAAAAAGGATGTCCAAGTGTCTCGAGACCACGTGTATAGAGTATCATGATCGTAATATAGAACATGTCTCAGGACGACTGCTACAGAGATTTTTTTGTTGGGAAGGTAGTTTACGACGTCCAGGTATTCCGGGACGACTTTTACTGGAAGTGTGTGTGTTCGAACGATAGAAAATGAATCTCTTTATAGAAGTATCTTAAGCACTCCCCGTCGAAGTCGTTCCAAGACATTCCGACATCTGATCCCATTATCCAAACACGAAACTCCCCGTCATACCTGGACATCGTCTTCTAACGTCCGAACAGACAACTGCCTGTAGAAGTGTCCCATCATATCTGGACATCGTCTTCTATCGTCCGAACACGAAATTCCCCGTATGAGTCGTCCCGTCCTAACTGGACATCGTTTTCTACCGTCCGAACACGAAATTCCCCGCAGAAGTCGTCCCGAAGCGCTTGGACATCTTATTCCACTATCCAAACACGAAACTCCCCATAGAAGTCATTCAGAGACATCTGGACATCGTCTTCTACCGTCCGAACAGGAAATTCCCCGTGGAAATCGTCCCGTCATACCTGGACATCGTCTTCTACCAACTAAACACGGTACTCCCCGTAGAAGTCGTCACGACGTACCTAAACATCGTTTCCTACCAAGTAAACACGATACTCCCAGTAGAAGTCGTCCCGAAAAAGCTAGCATCGCTTCCTAACAACTAAACACAATACTCACCGTAGAAGTCGTTCGGAAAGACCTAGATATCGTATATATATATATATATATATATATATATATATATATATATATATGTATAAGGTCCTTTACTCAAATGTTTTCTTGGGAAAATTAAATATAGTTCAGTAGTTTCGGAGTTTATCCAGGAGTTAGTTTATCCGGAGTTTATCCAAACAAACACACATACATTCATTTTTATATATATATATAAATAGATAATTAGAATATCCGTTCGATTAGCTTGTGTGTGTTCGTAACAAATTCGAGCGGGAATTGTACACGCAAACAAGCATAAACAACGAGTGTGATTAGCTTATACGTGTGTGTGTGCGACGGTGTATTCCGCCCGTGCGTATAAGCAGTCGAGAGAGAAACGCGCATCTGTAATACAACAATATATGGTGGCGGCTTCTAGTGTATGAAGGTCTTATTATATTAACATAAAGCGCGCGAAATTCAAATTATAAACGATGCAAAATAACTTATATTCTCGACAAGATCACACTCTACAAACTAATAGGATCGCGGGTGTACTTAGGTAGTTAAATAAACATTTATAATACCATTTATAATTTAATAAATATATTTAAATTGTTATAATAAATTATTAATATTTTTCTAATTCAAACCAATAAATTCTAATATTGGCGATTCAGGAGCCTGCCGCCTCCGCGGTGAATCACAGTAGTTGTTGAATTTAATATTAATAATTTTAATATTATTTATTCTTTAATAATAAACAATTACTGTGATTCTAATTGATAGTCATGTGATTGAAATTTTTTATTTTATTCAATTTCCCTCAAGAATTGAAGAATATTTATAGGACAAGTGGAGGTAAAGCAGAACATTCCTATTAATAATTAATTGTTTAAATAATTTAATAATTGTTTCTTGCCAAGGTAAGTGAAACCTTAATGATAGGTAAGTCCTATAATTATTGTAACGGCCTATAGAAGTAAAAGAAGGTACCAGGACCGTACCTATCCCTGAAAGGGCCCCGTTACAATATATATACATCTTTAAAATTACTTTCTACAAAAGTATGAAGTAAGGCAAGTATGGTGTATTGAACATTCTAATTATTTAAAAGCTCTTCTCTACAATGCATTGTATAGATGATATTTTTTCCTAATTCGACTTCACAATCAGACGTAAATTTTCCACACAGTGATCTTAGAAGTGATAGATTACATTAACTAGAAGATTGTGAAATGTAAAAAATTAAGAAAACTAATGTAACTTTATCTACTGACAATAAATTATTTTATAAAAAAAATAATATCGAAATATATGTTAAAAATTTATATATATTTCGAAATCTTGAACTCTAGCTGGAGGTAAGGGAATGGGGGAAAAAAGTTAGTTAGTCGAGTTGTTGTTGAAGCACCAGGCAGACGCATTAGATTTTCTTTTGAAAAATTAAATTGTTTTCTAATTTCGTTGTTGTTGAGATTTTGAAGATTGTTTTCGTTGTTATATTTGTTGTTAATAGTTTTTGTTATTGTTGTTCTTTGTATTCTCGACCAATTCCAACAAGGCAAGGAAGAAATCAAAGAATATCAACAACCGAAGAATTACGGGTCCGCAACGTGAGCTGCAGTTCAAATACCGCTGAAATTTGTCAGGTATTTGAAATTTAAAAATTGAACTATATCGTTCTCGCGTATATGTGCGTCGACGGCCGTTCGTGCAGGAATTAACTGTAACAATATATGTTTATTATAATTGATTATATTCGGATTAATCTCGAAGCACGTAAATAAGTGTTATATTGCCTTACACGCGATAATTAACTAATTATAATAAGTAGTTATAAGCTACATTGATCAAAATAAATGAACAATTAGTTTGTATGCGTTTATCATAAATTCGAGCGGGAATTGTATACGCACACAAGCATATTTATAGAGTGTGATTAACTTGTGCGTATGTGTGCGACGGTGTATCCCGCCCGCTTGTACAAGTGGTCGAGAGATATAATATATATTGAAATACGGTGTCGGCTCCTAGCGTATAAAAACCGCATTATATTAGTATAAAACACGCGAAATTGAAATTTCAAGATAAATTAAATCTCTCACATTCTCGAACAAATCACAATCTATAAAAGAGTAGGAACGCGGGTATACTTAGGGACGTAAATAATAATTTAAACAATTATTTACAAATTAATAAATATATATTTAAATTGTTATTATAAATTATTTATATTTTATTCAATATACCCAATAAATTCTGACATTGGCGATGCAGGACCCTGCCGCCTTCTTGGTGAATTCCGGCAGTCATTATATTTATTATTAATAATTTTAATATTATTTATTACTTATTAGTAAACAATTGTCGTTTTTCTAACAGACAGTCGTGCGATCGATTTTGATTCAACTTCCTTTAAGAAATGAAAAATATTTATAGGACCAACGGCGATGAAGAAGAATATTCTTATTAACAATTAATTATTTAAACAATTTTAATGATTGTTTCTAGCCAAGGTAGGTGAAACTTTGGCAATGACAAATAAATAATTCCAGGTAAGTCCTATAAATAATTGTAACGGCTTATAGAAATAAAATAAGGTATCAGGACCGTACCTATTCCTAATAGGGCCCCGTTACTATATATATATATATATATATATATATATATATATATATATATATATATGCTTCAATCCTGTGTATAAATTATTATTATCGAGGTATTAAATTTAGATTTATTATGACATAATTTATACAGTTTACCCTAAAACTATTTAAATTACTCATAAATTAACAATAAACATTAATTTATTCTACTAAATTTAATCGAGGTATTAAATTTAGATTTCTTCTGACATAATTTATACAGTTTACCCTAAAACTATTTAAATTACTCATAAATTAACAATAAACATTAATTTATTCTACTAAATTTAATCGAGGTATTAAATTTAGATTTCTTCTGACATAATTTATACAGTTTACCCTAAAACTATTTAAATTACTCATAAATTAACAATAAACATTAATTTATTCTACTAAATTTAATCGAGGTATTAAATTTAGATTTCTTCTGACAAAATTTATACAGTTTACCCTAAAACTATTTAAATTACTCATAAATATACAATAAACATTAATTTCTTCTCTCTCTCTTTCTTTCTCTTTCTAATTAATAAATATTAGGAGTGTGAATAAGTCTTTCCCGTTTTTTGTAAGAGATGGCGTCACCAATACTGTGCGAGTATTCAATGGTTACATATGTCATAATCAAAGCTTATTCATATGTCAACAATTCCATACTAACACATTAGTTAAAATTTTTTCGCATCATAAATTTTTGATATCGTGAAAATGTCGAAATTTGAGCCGAGTCGACGTCATTTGCGGGAAGTTTCACTTTATTGGTTCAATTTGAAGAAATCTGCTGCCGAGACGCATCGATTGCTTCAGGAGGCTTATGGAGAAGGTTGTGTCGATGATTCAAGTGTTCGCGGATGGTTTCGACGCTTCAAAAGCGGTGAGTTCGACGTGGAAGACAAGGAGCGTTCCGGGCGGCCGCAAATCTTTGAAGATCGAGAATTGGCGACTTTGCTTGATGAAGATTCTTGTCAAATGTAAGAAGAACTTGCTGAAGCATTGGGAGTTGACCGAACAACCATTTCCAAGCGTTTGAAAGCCATGGGAATGATCCAAAAGCAAGGAAATTGGGTGCCGTACGAACTGAAGCTGAGAGACGTCGAACGGCGTTTTTTCACTTGCGAACAGCTGCTTCAGCGACATAAAAGAAAGGGTTTTATGCATCGTATCGTGACTGGCGATGAAAAGTGGATACGTTACGATAATCCGAAGCGAAGAAAATCATGGGGACTACCCGGCCATGCATCATCATCGAGGGCCAAGCCAAATATTCATGGCGCCAAGCTCATGCTCTGTATATGGTGGGACCAGCTAGGTGTGGTTTACTATGAGCTTCTGAAACCGAATGAAAGGATCACAGGCGAGGTCTATCGACGACAATTGATACGTTTCAGCCGCGCACTGCGAGAAAAACGGCCACAATACTCCGACAGGCACGACAAAGTAATTTTGCAACATGACAATGCTCGCCCACATGTTGCACCGCCGGTGAAAACATACTTAGAAACGCTCAAATGGGAAGTCCTACCCCGCCCGCCGTATCGTCCAGACGTTGCTCCGTCTGATTACCATCTCTTCAGATCGATGACGCATGGCCTGGCTGACCAGCACTTCCATTCCTACGAGGAAGCCAAAAAATGGGTGGATGACTGGATAGAGGCCAAACCGGCCGAATTTTTTCGCAACGGGATTCGTATGTTGCCAGAAAGATGGGAAAAAGTTGTAGCTAGCGATGGCCAATACTTTCAATAATTCATTTGTAACCATTTTTTCACAATAAAGGCTCAAAATTTGAATAAGAACGGGAAAGACTTATTCACATACCTGATATTTTTTTATTGGTCTTACAGTCCAATCAATTCAATCTAAAATAAAATAAAAATAGAAATAAATAAAAAAATAAAATAATTGAATTGTACTTTTGTCGACTGCCCATATACAAATTAATAAATATTTTTATATAAAAAAATAAAATAAAAATTAAAAATAAAAATTAAATTAAAAACTAAATTAAAATTATAATGACAGTCAGACTGTCCTTGTTTACATTCACCCCCGTAGACTAATCTGAAAATAAAAAATGTTAGCTGAAAAAATTCTTTGTTAATAAAGTGCAGTCTGACTGTCCCCAACTCCCTTACCTTAATATTGTTTGAATTATACGAAATTTAAAAAAATTATATTTAACAAATATTTCTTTAAAACAAATAAATATTTTTCAAACGTAGAATCGACTTTCTTAAATCAAAAAACAACATATTTCAGTATTTTAAATATATAAATTACTGGTTTACTAATAAATGGTTTACTAATAGTATATGAATAAACCATTTGTATAATTTAAAATGTATGTACTTAAATGTATACATTTTTAAATTAAAGAACATATCCAGGGAATCTAATTGTAATACAATCGATCAATTTATTGATTAATAGAAAATTATAAAAATAAATAAGCTATTTGCATCAGTTATTAATACCATTATGTTTAAGAATGTTCTGAACAATCATGCTCCTTTTACTAATGTGCACGTTTTCAAAAACAAAATTAATTGAACGTATTCTTTGTCTGAAGTTCATAATTAAATAACTTCTGTCTTTCAAATATTAAGAATTAAAAAAAAAAATGTATATTTCATGGTCTAGATAGTCTAATTACAATAACTATATGTTTATGTATTTTGAATGCATAACTTTATTTTGTCTTATTATTCTCACTTAAATAATTAATGCATTATATTCAATATGTAATATTTCTCTATTTAACAAAAACCTTTATATTATCAGGTATGTGAATAAGTCTTTCCCGTTTTTTTTTTCAAATTTTGAGCCTTTATTGTGAAAAAATGGTTACAAATGAATTATTGAAAGTATTGGCCATCGCTAGCTACAACTTTTTCCCATCTTTCTGGCAACATACGAATCCCGTTGCGAAAAAATTCGACCGGTTTGGCCTCTATCCAGTCATCCACCCATTTTTTGGCTTCCTCGTAGGAATGGAAGTGCTGGTCAGCCAGGCCATGCGTCATCGATCTGAAGAGATGGTAATCAGACGGAGCAACGTCTAGACTATACGGCGGGTGGGGTAGGACTTCCCATTTGAGCGTTTCTAAGTATGTTTTCACCGGCGGTGCAACATGTGGGCGAGCATTGTCATGTTGCAAAATAACTTTGTCGTGCCTGTCGGAGTATTGTGGCCGTTTTTCTCGCAGTGCGCGGCTCAAACGCATCAATTGTCGTCGATAGACCTCGCCTGTGATCCTTTCATTCGGTTTCAGAAGCTCATAGTAAACCACACCTAGCTGGTCCCACCATATACAGAGCATGAGCTTGGCGCCATGAATATTTGGCTTGGCCGTCGATGATGATGCATGGCCGGGTAGTCCCCATGATTTTCTTCGCTTCGGATTATCGTAACGTATCCACTTTTCATCGCCAGTCACGATACGATGCAGAAAACCCTTTCTTTTATGTCACTGAAGCAGCTGTTCGCAAGTGAAAAAACGCCGTTCGACGTCTCTCAGCTTCAGTTCGTACGGCACCCAATTTCCTTGCTTTTGGATCATTCCCATGGCTTTCAAACGCTTGGAAATGGTTGTTCGGTCAACTCCCAATGCTTCAGCAAGTTCTTCTTGCGTTTGACAAGAATCTTCATCAGGCAAAGTCGCCAATTCTCGATCTTCAAAGATTTGCGGCCGCCCGGAACGCTCCTTGTCTTCCACGTCGAAATCACCGCTTTTGAAGCGTCGAAACCATCCGCGAACACTTGAATCATCGACACAACCTTCTCCATAAGCCTCCTGAAGCAATCGATGCGTCTCGGCAGCAGATTTCTTCAAATTGAACCAATAAAGTGAAACTTCCCGCAAATGACGTCGACTCGGCTCAAATTTCGACATTTTCACGATATCAAAAATTTATGATGCGAAAAAATTTTAACTAATGTGTTAGTATGGAATTGTTGACATATGAATAAGCTTTGATTATGACATATGTAACCATTGAATACTCGGACAGTATTGGTGGCGCCATCTCTTACAAAAAACGGGAAAGACTTATTCACACTCCTAATATTACATGCCTATTATTATCACTAAGTGACTCCTTCTGCCGCATTTTCCGTACGGGGGTTCACGTTAACCGGGAGGGAAGGCAAGAAAGAAAAATAACATAAAAAAGATGTCTGTGAAATCTAATTTATATTTCACAGTTCAATGCTCCTGTAGCAGCCGCTTGCTGCTACGGCGCATATCAGTACCCGCGGTTCAAAATTGCCGTCTGACTACGTAGTCAAGCGGGCAGTCCTTCTCTGCTTCTTTTTCTTTATTTCCCCCGGGAATTTTCTTTTCGGTAGGGGTTTTCTAAGGATTTTTCTTTCACGCGCACAATATCCGCGAGCAAAATATCCGCGCGGCATCTTCTTTCCGCTGAATTCGACGCGCGTGCACTTTTCACACACGCATGTATGTTTCGCGGGCCTTACGCTATAGGCGCCATTTGAAACGGCGTTTTCGCTCCGTCCACTTACCTTGAGGCGTAAAATATAGAAAGTAAAATATAGAAAGCAGATTACGGTGATCACCACGCGTTTCACGCTTTTATTTATTTACACTCACTCACATACATCCGTTACACCGACACTTCACCCACACGCTATCGAATAACACACAAACACTCACACTTATTAGATTCCGCGACACTTCCATTCACATTATTTTCGGCATTACGGACTACAATCAAACTAAACACGGGGGATGGGGACATACGATAGGGACGCAGACGAACAATCACATGAGAACGCTAAGTTAATCACGGCGCGGGCGCGGCAGCGGCAGATGCGGCAAACCTACTTACTAGCATACTAAGCGGTCAAGTACTTGCCTTCGTCGGGTACCGCGGGGCGATCTGGACCTTCCTCCGGAACGGGCTGCTGGACGTGGTGGCCGTCGCTCTTTCTCTCTCTCTTTCTCTCTTTCTCTCTCTTCTGCTTGACACCAGTCTGGCAGCCGGCGGCGGTAGCGTTGCGGGGCACGCTTTCTCGCGCTGCTCGGCTCCCGTTGGGCAGGCCGTTGGAGATGCTGCTGCTGCTGCTGCTGGGCCGTCGGTAACTAATGTGTTAGTATGGAATTGTTGACATATGAATAAGCTTTGATTATGACATATGTAACCATTGAATACTCGCACAGTATTGGTGGCGCCATCTCTTACAAAAAACGGGAAAGACTTATTCACACTCCTAATATATAATTATAAATTAATTAATTTATATAAATTATTTATTATAGATTTTATTATTATTTATTATTTTTATCATTATATATATTCAGCCTATTATTAGTCTTGATTACTAATTCTTGATTTTCTATATGAGTAGTTATAGAAATAAATTTAATTTTTTATATTCCTTTATTGATTTTTGATAAATTATGTAAAACTCAAAATTCTATAACATATTTTTGAATTCAAGCATTAAATTCTTAAATTTTTTTAGGAATAATAATAATAATAATATCAGAAATAAATGAATATTTATTAATTTTAATTTTAACTTTACTATTTAAGTTACGTATACCTCCTTTTTTAAATTGATATTTAAAATTAATAATGAATAGAAATTGATTAAATAATTTTTATTTAAGTGTTTTACAAAAAATTATTCCTTTATTAATTATATCTTATTTATTAAATTTAAGGTCCCAAATTTATATAAAGATTTTTATTTTAATAATTATACTAAGTTCTTTAATTTATGCAATTATATTAGGATATAACTTAAATAGATTAAAATTAATTTTTACAATTTCTTCAATTGTACATATAACTTGAATATTAAGATTATTATTATTTAATGAAATTATATTATATCAATATTTTATTATTTATTTAATTATCTCTTGAATAATTATATCATTATTTTATGATTTAAATATTAACTCATTAAATAGATTAGTAATAATTTATCCTTTGAAGGAACGATACCGACGTACAGATGACCGGGGTATGGTAACTCCATACCAGACGTGACTCTAACCTCGGACAGTATTCGGACTAGGATAGGGACGTCGCGGGTGATCCAGGACTAAACGGCCAGTGATCATCAGTACATTGCCTTCAAACTGATAGACGCGACGAGACAGACGAGGAGACGGGGCACAAGTTCTACAGGGTGGAATCCCAAACGCATAGACATAGACGAACTCGAAAGGTATCTGCAAAATGCAGAATCTCCCTTACGAGAGGTGCCTCAAGAGTTGACGAACTGGGACAGAGTGGAGGCTTTAGCGGCGGCAACGACTGGCTTTCTCCAGCGCCTATGCGATGCCACCATGCCCAAGAAACGGAAAGTACGAAACAGACGACAAACATACTGGTGGACAGCCGAGATCGCGGATCTCAGAAGCAATTGTTT
Source organism: Sycobia sp. Sy_11 (assembly GCA_018907035.1). Classification (NCBI taxonomy): domain Eukaryota; kingdom Metazoa; phylum Arthropoda; class Insecta; order Hymenoptera; family Epichrysomallidae; genus Sycobia; species Sycobia sp. Sy_11. Next base: position 943,915 of record JACCIC010000184.1, on the reverse strand, counting down.
GAAGCTGAGACGGAAAGCTCAATGAGCCCGAAGTCGAGGCGTAGTGGGACTATACTCTACGGAGTATAGTCGCGCCAGACAGCGACTGAAATACGCGATCAATGACAGTAAGAAACGGTGTTGGACAAAACTAATCGACGAGGTAGACTCGGATCCCTGGGGCAACGGTTATAAAATTGTAACATGCGCCCTGGGAGGTCGAGGTCCGCCGGAACTACGAGACGCGAAAGTGATGAAGCGGATAGTTGAGAGACTTTTGCCAACCCGTCCCAACAGAACGGACGCGACAAACGAAATGACAGATATAGAGATCCCTCTCTTCACGCAGGAAGAGCTCCGCAGAGCTTCGAATGCGTTGAAGCCTAACAAGGCCTCGGGTCCCGATGGCATACTTAGTTAGGTGTTACGGATGGTCGCTTCGCGCCGCCCGGACATCCTTTTGGGTTTGTACAAAGGGTGTCTGGTGGAGGGAGTTTTTAGCAGGCTCTGGAAGGAGGCTCGATTGGTTCTCATCCGTAAGTCTAAGGGAACCCCGATTTGCCTTCTTCATACAGGCCTCTCTGCCTACTAAATACGGCAGGGAAGCTGTTGGAGCTACTGCTGAGACCAAGACTGTCACAGGCAATTAAAAACGCCGGAGACCTATCCGAACAACAACACGGATTTAGAAAAGGACGGTCGACAATCGGAGCTATAGGTGACGTGACGAACATCTTTCACGCGGCGAACAGGGGCTGTCAGGGGCAACCAGACCACTGGTTCTGTTGGTGACCCTGGACGTTCGTAACGCCTTTAACTCTGCAAACTGGACAGAGATTCTGGGGGCGTTGGAGTTGACTGTCAAGGTTGACTCCTACCTCCTTCGTACCATACGGGACTACTTACGAGACCGAGGACTGACGTGTGATACTATGGACGGAAAGAAATGGAAACGCGTGACATCGGGGGTGGCGCAGGGTTCCATTTTCATTTTAGGCCTCGACTTCTGGAACGTACAATACGACGGTTTGCTGAGACTAGACGTGCCCTCCGACGCGCGTCTCATTGCCTATGTCGACGATTTGGCAGCCGTGATAGTCGCACGCGACTATCACTTGATTCAGTTAAAGCTGAATCAGGTCATGAGACGCGTGAACGAATGGATGACAGATCACGGTCTGCAGCTCGCGCTGCAAAAGACTGAGTTGTTGCTGCTGACTCGCAGACGTATACAGACGGTGGTTCCGATGACGTTAGGGACGGAAAGACTGGAAACCAGGAGTGAAGTCAAGTACCTTGGCGTTACCTTGGATACGAAGCTGAGCTTCTGGCCCCACCTACGAAACGCGGCGACAAAGGCAGCAGAAAAGACCAAGGCTCTAAGTAGACTGATGGCCAATACGGACGGACCGAAACAGAACGTTCGCAGATTGCTGATGAGCGTTACCCACTCGATTTTGCTTGACGGGGCGGAGGTTTGGGCCGACGCGATGAATATCAGGAAACGCGCGAACGCCATGAAAAGCGTACAAAGGGTGGGCGCGTTAAGAATCGCGTGCGCGTATCGTACCGTGTCTGAGAGCGCCGTTTTCGTGATTGCTGGGGTCATTCCCATCGATATGCTCGCGGCCGAATGGAAGCGAATTTACGAGCGGAGCTCGAACGTTGGAAGGGAAGACGCTGTGACTGAAGAACGGACGAAGACCATCGAGACATGGCAGAGACGGTGGACGACGGACGAAAGAGAACGGTGGACGAAAAGACTAATACCCGAAATCGGTCCGTGGAAATAGAGGAAATACGGAGAGGTGAACTTCTACCTTACCCAATTTCTGACCGGACAGGGATACTTCCGTAAGTACCTCTGCAAGATGAAGAGGGTCGCCTCTTCAGAATGCAAGTACAGCGGATGGGCTTGGGACGATGCGGAGCACACATTTTTCTGTGCGAACATTGGACTGAGCCACGACTAGAGTTACAGATGAGGACAAGAGTGATCACGCCAGAAAACGTGACGAAAATTATGATGACGGACGCGGACAGCTGGCGGTTTATCGCAAAATACGTTATGTATGTGCTTCAGAACAAAAGAGCAGATGGATGTCTGGACGATTGAAAGTCTATAAAGAGTGAATGTAATATCGAGTATGCATGAGAATCTGGAAGGAAAGATATGAACGTGAAATGACCACGCAAGGACTGCCGCCCAGGATGAAGTAATGTGTATAACAGTTCCGGGCTGGTGTCGGTGCAACACGGAGATATGTGTTTAGTGCGTAGTGACATGGGTTTTCTGTCGAGTTGCACATACTCCGGTGGTGGTTTTTCAGGACCATTATTGCTGAACGACCATCGGAGATGCATAAACAGCATTCACAGACTCCGTTAAAAAAAAAAAAAAAAACAAAACAAAAAAAAAAGTAAATGTCAAGATAAACCAAAAATAATGAAATTATTACAAATGTGTTTGAAAATAACTATGAATAATTTTAAATGTTATGAACTATGAATTCTAAATAATCATTGAATTTGGCGACGTATATACATTTACATTTTGTAGTTGTTCAAACGAATTCTTTGATTTAGATAATAGGTAACGACTTAATTGACAGAGTATATGCAACGAAACATATGTTCGATAATAGCATACCAGAAAAAAATGTCAATCCAGTAAGTTATTTTGCATAAAGGCAAGATGCAGGACATAGTAGCAGATTAAAGAGATGTAAATACATAAAAAAGGAGAATTATTTATTATCCATCATCGATTCAAAGGCGACAGGAAGACTATTAAGAGGTGTTTCAAACTGACCACATAAATACATGTTTTTTTCTTCTTTATATGGGGTTTCTTGTAAACACATACTCATTCTTGTAGTCTAATTGGTATTACTTCTTCGATATTACGATTGACAGGATCTTATTGGACTGGATTCCCCAAAATTATATGGGAAAAAGTTTGAATTATTGGACATTACTATCAGAAATTTACAATTCATTTTTTTTGATTGTGCTTAATTAAATAAAAGGTATTGATAAATCATTATGAGTATTAAATATTTTTGAAAACATGAAGTTAATCGCTCTGTATACAAACAGTTTTACCTTCATCACAAGAAGCTCACATAATTTATCTCTCTCTTTTAAAATATTTAAATGGGCACTTTCAATAAGAAAGTAATTTTAATACTGTGCTACTTTAAGTGATTTATAAAACAATTACTTTCAAGATTTTCAAAGTTTTATCATTGTTTTTTAAACGTAAGATAAAATTATGTAATCGAAAAATCTTGAACGCGGTTACTAGTATATCAAGTCTAATATTATCCTATTAACCATATTATTAAGTATTCAAAATCTTAATACATGGAATTAGTAGTATAATAATTTCATTATCTAATCTTCCAGTGTGATTTAACAATATAAAAAACAAACCTGAGATATCTGAATATTAGCGAATCGATAATTTATTTGAAAATTCATCTTTTCTGAGAAAATTGTTCATTATTAAAATTTATTTACGTGTAGCCTTTATAAAATTGCTATAAATAGTAACGTACGTTATGTAAATTACAAACAGCGAGCAATGAGTCCATTGGACTTTTAATTATAGGCCTGTAAAATAAATTAGTGGTTATAGTATTTAATTTACATTTACAGATAATCTTAGTTGGAGTTGAAGTCGGAAAAGTCTCACTTCTTGGAATTGATTATTTTGCGTAAAAAAATTTGATTATAAATTTAAATTGAGATTTTAAGATTCTTATTTTTTTTGTCACATTAACTTTAAAATCATTCCTATAAGAAGACTTTGAATAAACAAAACGAAAATCCAATCGTTAATCTCATGAAAAGAAAAGAATAATGTAAAAATTTATTTTAGATTATTTTTACATAATAATAAAAAATTTTTTCTCTTACAATCTGTTCCAAAAACACGCGGAAATTTGATGTTATTCAATTACAAAAAAAAATTTAATTTCACTGCAAAGTTGTACTTGTAAGAGATAACCGGTGTGTTTGCAGAAGAATGAATGGACAAATGAGCAGCTAAGCTTGGTAGAGATTTCTATTAATTTGATTGAAAATTCATTATAATTTAATTTAAGATGCGATTAATATAACAGAAGGAAAATATTTATTTTAAGACGTCTAGTTCAATATAGATCAGCTATAGATAAATGCATAAATAGTGACAATTTTTTATTATTACATGTGGTATGGTGAACACCCTATATGGAATTCAATTTGTCTGATTTATCAACAAAAATTTTAATAAATGCGGTGTTCTCTTCGAACAGCTGTAAATAAAATCTGAATCTAGTGAAAATTGAAGGGTAACCTTTTCAAAAAAGATTAATAAAAAATAAAAGGAATTTTTTTTGTCAAGTTAAAAACACACCGCTACCGACCGGCGAGCTGAGACAAAGGAAAGCAGAGATAGCAGGTGAAGAATGAGATTTAGAAAGAGAATATAGAAGGTGAAGAGACGTGAGACAGAGAGAGAGCGCAGGAAATGTGAGATAGAGATTGAAAGCGAAAAGAAAGAAATAACGAAGAGAAAAACGGTGAAAGGAAGTGGAGAAGGAGAGGGGGAACAATGGCGGAGTGAACCATAGAGATAGATGGCGTGACTGAGAAAATAGCTACGGGAAACATGTTGATGGACGAGGATCCGTGTCAGATTCAGAAAAGAATTTTCTGTATCATTTTAAATCACGCAACAAGCCATTTTCTAGCGCTTCAAAACGTTGGGTTTCAACCAAAAGATTGAAAAATCGGTGCTGTACAACTTGAAGCAGAGACTCGTCGAACGGCTCTTTTGCAATTCCGAAAGGTTGCTTGAGCGGTATAAAAATAAATCATTTTTGTATCGTATTGTCACTCGTGAAGAAAAATGGACTATTTATAATAATACTAAACGCAGAAAATCATATAGAAAGACCTACGAGCTCGTCTAATCAACGCTGAAACGAAATATTCACATAAATATGGTGATGCTCTTCATATAACAGAATCAAAAGGGTGTCGTATATTAAGGACTGCTTGCGAGTGTCAAACCATCACTTTATCGAACGCAGCATATTAATTTGAAGCGAGCATTACAGGAAAACCACCAGAATATGAGAACAGGCACCAGTCCGTCATTTTTCATCACGATAACGCTCGGCCACATGTTGCGGCCTCGGTCGAAAACTATTTGAAGAAAAGTGTATGGGGAATTTTGCCTCTCCCACCTTACAGTGCAAACTGGCACCATGTAACTACCACCTGTTTCGTTCAATGCAGAACATTCTTACGCGAGTACGCTTTAGTTCAGTAAAAGGAATAAAAATTTTTAAAAATTTTAAAAATAAAAAAAAACTACAGGAGAAACGTCTAGAATATGAGACTGGACAAGAGTTCGACATTTTTCATCATGATAACGCTCGGACACATAGTGTAATTCAGTGAAAAACTATTTGGAGAATAGTGGACGCAAAACCTGACCTACCTTATAGTCCACATTTGGCACCATCTGAATATTACTTTTTTCGATGTAGAACGCTCTTATGGGCATAGGCAATCATTTCAGTAGAGGAAATACAATATTGATTTGATACGTTTTTGAGCTCCTAAGAGAAAGTTTATTTCTTCCAGAATTCTTAAATTGCGAGAAAGATGAGAAAAAGTTAGAGCTTCCGATGGACAATAGTTTGATTACAGGATATATAACTATTATTTTATAATTATAAACTTATATTTTGAAAAAAATGCTCGAAAATCGTTAACGCCACACGGGTTTACTATACTATTTCTCAAAAGTTGTAAGCTAACGGGTATAAAATCTGTACTATTTGCGCTATTTTTATGTAGCTTTGGCCACTTGTTACTGCAAGCTTCCTCTACCTCTATTAGTTTAAACTTCGTCGAATTACATAAAGCTGTTAGTAGCAGTTTTTCGGGGGAGTATCCAAGTGGTCGCTGTCATTGTTTAAGTTGAATAGAAATATAGAACAACTATAAGTGAAAGTACTACGAAAGCGAAGGAAATGTTAAAAGTGGCTTATGGTGAACGTGTTGTGTCTCATGCTTCTATTTTTCGATGGTATAATCTCTCTCTGATAGGTAGAGAGCCGGTTGAAGAGGATAAAAAGAGCGGACGGCCATGCACCACAAAGAGAGACAATAAAATTGATAATAATAAGTCGCAGCTGTGTTGAAGGATAACTTTAACTTTAGTTGCAGATTTATTGATGAATTTATTGGGATATCCAAATTCAACGTTCGACAAATTATAATGAACGATTTGAAAAAAGGTGTGCGTGCGTTTCGTTTCTCATTCATGATAATTCCCCAGCACATACCGCACTAAGTGATATTCAATTTTTATCAAAAAAAGGTTCCTGTAATCAGCTATCCACTATACTTATCTATTTTCAGTCACCCTGAATAGTTTCGGTTTCTAGAATTAAAACTGGACTTGAAATAGAACCCTTTTGCATCGGTAGACGAGGTACAGAAGCGACTTGAAGGGGGATTACTCCTACCATCGTCCTCTGGCTGTGCTGTCATGGAAACGTTTTGTGTGAACCTTCCGTGTTCTGGGCCGCAGTCTATGGCACGTCATCTTGTCGCGACCTCGTCGCCTGTTGCAAACCCGTAGCACCGGAACAGTCAGGATACCTTCTACCAGGCGAGCTTCGCATTCTCCACAGACACAATCGTCGGCAGTGAGCTCACCAGACGACAACGAACCGCATTCTTGTAAGACAATCCATAGACTCTCTTTCATTTTCTCTCTCTCTCTTTCTCTCTCTCTCTCTCTCTCTCTCTCTTCCCCATTCCCCTACACGTAGTTAGCGCAGCGGTATTCACAGAAATAATATTCACACACATTTGTGTATTTCGTACATTTGAATTCCATTTGATTGAAGTAAATTTGATGATAATTTAAAAAAATTTGTTTTTATTGTCTTATTTTATTCAGGCCGAAGCGGATAGAGGTTGTTTTAAATAATGGAAACTACGGTTTAAGTGAAAGCTTTTTACTGTGGGTACGCCAAGAGTAAGTTCTGCGTACTACTTTATTTATCTTTCTTTTCGAAAAATATCGGCAAGCGAGCAATTTATATACATTCTGAAGTATTGGAATTCAATCTCCAGTCTCGAAACATCTGAAAACTAACTTGCGTGTCTATGTTAAAATAATTGCGTATGTGTTATTTGAAATAAGTTCATGTGCATGGAAGGGTAAATAAAACTCTGGGGTCACATAAGGTTTAAAAACGGAAGGTTTTTTCCGGATAACAGACCATTGAAATAATTTAACTCTTGAAATAATTGAGTTTGATGATCTTTTCTTTTCTATGCTGGAAATCTAATAAAAAGATTTAGTTATACATCTCAATCGACAAATAAGGGTAATAGAAAACAACAAATAGTAATAGAAAAGTTTCTTTGTAATAACACTTTATTTCCTTGAATTTTTGTTTTTCAAACTTTGTCGTTGAATTTAAAAATATTTGTCATGAAAATATTGTATTCCTTTTTTAAGATTTCTATGAACAATATAGTACTTGTACATAAAGTGATCTGGACTTCAATGCCTGTTCCAACAGAATATTAGCAGGCTAAGTGGAGGATAATGCTATGGAATTTTTAGCCCAGTGCAACATCGAAATCGAGGATACATTATTGTTTTATGATATTAAAAATCTCTACGGTTATTTTCTAAATCCCTGTAGCACATTGATTTAGAGTAAAGGACAGCATACTTATACTTATAAAGATTTGCAATATCAGCAAATGGGGTAGACCCGTTTTAGATTAATCGAAAAATATTCTTGTCAAGTGTCTATGAAATTACTCGATATATTATAAATTATAAGAAACTAAATATACTTTAATAAATTATTTTAAAAACCTGGTATTTCGTTTTCTCTTGATAAATCCAAAGCTGTTTTCATAGTATCTATAGGAATATTAGCATCCAACACTAGAATTGGTACTTTCTTAAAAATGCTTATATTTTCATGAAGATATTGAGTACTAATTTTTTTAAAAGCTCTCATCTCACCAATTCCAAAGCAGCACATACCTGCGTTATTAATGACAGCTGTATATCTAAGATGAATAGATAAAAAATTCAAAATGAGAATATAATTATATATAAAGAATATATATTTTTATAAATAAATATAAATTTTTTATTGATAGAATTATGTGATAGTACCACTGATTTTTAAAGAAAACAATTAAAGACTTCATAATAAAAAATTAAAGTATATGGTTCAGCCTTTGATGCAAAATGTACAAACATCCTGGTTTGATGTATTTTCATGTTTATATAATAGCTAATAGTAATAACTATAAGGATCCATGAGGCTATAGTGATAAATAAAGTTGTATTAGAATACTAATTAATAAATATTTTTTCATTGGTCTTATAGTCCAATCAAATTAATTGAAAACAATACGTAACAACATCAATACACATCTACATTAAGATTAATACATCAATACACAAAAATAATAAAAACAAAAATAAAAATAAAAAATTGAAAATTAAATTAAAAATTATAATTACAGTCAGACTGTCCTTATTTACAATCACCCCCGTAATCTGAAAATAAAATATTAGCTGAAAAAAAGTTTTTTTTTGTTAGTAAAATGCAATCTGATTGTTCTCACCACCCTTACCTACTTGAAGACGTAGTCCAACGTATAGAGCTCACTACGGCTCCTCATCAGGGACTAAACTAAACATTATATTCTAATGTATATATAGCCTATCCCCACTACCAAATTTAGTAAATTAAATATAAAATCCCCCTCTACAAAAATGTTCAAAACCAATCAATTTAATCAGGAATGATAAATGTTATCTTATGTACTAGACTCTAACATTAAATTCACATTATTTTGACTTTTGGTTTGTGGTCTTGCTTTCTTGCTTTGGAAATGTGAATACTTTCAAGACTCTCCCTTTTATACTTATAATTAATACCATGTTTCAAAATATCCACATTCACAAAATCAAAAAAAATGCAAAAACTTTAAACAATGCTCTTTTAAACCGGAAGTAATATGTGAGCTACGCAAACTATATTTATGTTCATAAATTCTAGATGAATAGTCAGTTGAGTTTTTTGGATATTAATGTCGTGAGATGTAATAATAAAGTGAAGCATAATTGGTACAGAAAGCCTACTTGGTCAGGTAGGTTTTTATATTTTAATTCGCACCACCAATTCGGAAACAAAATTGGAGCCTTAAGGGTTGCCATTGACAGAACAATTAAATTATCACAAAGATTTTAGACAAGATAATTTACAGATAGTAAGAGAAACTTTCATTAATAATGGTTATCCAATTGACTTTATTAATAGATTAATTGCTGAGAGATAGTTTGACATTTATAATACCGAAAATAGACATAATGCACGAGTTGATGTTAACAGAGGCAAAATTATTGTCTTACCATATGCTAGAGGATTATCTGAAAGAATTAAAAGAATATTTCGGAAATATAACATTCAAATTTTCTTTAAAAATAATTTGATTAGGTTGTTTAGTAATTGCGAAGATGGGGATGATTTATGTTTAAAATCAGGAGTTGTTTACAAAATTAATTGTATGAATTGTAATAAATATTATATTGGACAAACAGGTAGATATTTAAAAAATAGAATTTATGAATATAAATATAATTTGCGTAGCTCACATATTACTTCCGGTTTAAAAAAGCATTGTTTATAGTTTTTGCGTTTTTTTTAATTTTGTGAATGCGGATATTTTGGAACACGATATTAATAATAAGTATAAAAGGGAGAGTCTTGAAAGTATTCACATTTCCAAGAATCAAAATGATGTGAATTTAATGTTAGAGTCTAGTAAATTAGATAACATTTATGATTCCTGATTAATTGATTGGTTTTGAACATTTTTGTAGAGGGGGATTTTATATTTAATTTACTAAATTTAGTAGTGGGGATAGGGTATATGTAGATTAGAATATAAGGTTTAGTTTAGTCCCTGATGAGGAGCCGTAGCGAGCTAGAAATGTTGTACTACATCTTCAATTAGGTATAGGTGGTGGAGACAGTCAGACTGCACTTTACTAATAAAAAAAAAAAACAAAAAAATTTTTCAGCTAATATTTTGTTTTCAGATTAGTCTACGGGGGTGATTGTAAATAAGGACAGTCTGACTGGCATTATAATTTTGAATTTAATTTTTAATTTTTTTTTATTTTTGTTTTTATTATTTTTGTGTATTGATGTATTAATGTTAATGTAGATGTGTATTGATGTTGTTACGTATTATTTTCGATTATTTTGATTGGACTCTCAGACCAATGAAAAGATATTTATTAATTTGTATATAAGCAGTCGACAAAAGTACAATTAAATGATTGTATTAGAATACTTAATTATTATAGGCCCCAGCTGATAGAGAGTCGACAGAATGTGCTACATGCAACATATGAATGGAAATACAGGGTCTTTTGACTAATGTAGAGTTGAGTTTTGGCCCGGAATAACGCGCAACCACTCTAAAGTACTCCGAAAATTAGGAAAAATATAAAACATGCAAAATATATGTGATATTTTTAGCAAAATACTTGATTTTTCATGCAAATTATTGTTGCTAGTATTTGCTGAATGATAGGATCTAATCTATAACCATTTTATTTTTAATTTCAAAATTAATTCAGACTGTCCTTGTTCATATTAATCCTTGTAGAAACTTATTACTACAATAAAATATATTAAATGTAAACATAAAAATAGTATAAAATTAATAATAAAATAAAAATAAAATAATAAATAAAATGAAAATTATAAAAACAATATTCTATTTGAATAAAAAATAACCTGACTGCCCCCGCCAACTTAAATTTAGATTTACCTTCGGTGTCTGACGTTTCGAACCACTACGGTTCATCCTCAGGAACTAAACTAAATGAAAAAACCCAGCATGCGACATTATATACCCCATTTCCAATCCACATTTATTTGTATAACATTTATGGGACACCTTTTTCTTAACCTAAATGCGAAATACAAATTTTCTAGTAATAAGGAATGATTTTCTAGTAATAAGGAATGATTAGTGTCCAATTTACTTGACTCTAACATTAAATTTACATTATTGGGGTTCTTCAAAATATAAATATTTTCAAGATTTGCTCTATCATATGTATTTTTAATACCTTGATCTAAAATATTTACATTTTCCAAATCGAAGGAATGTAACAAGTTTAAACTATTTTCTTTTAGCCCGGATGTCTTATTCCTGCTTAGTAAGCTATATTGATGTTCATATATTCTTTGATTTAGGTATCTTCCCGTTTGTCCAATATAATATTTGTCACAATCTTTACTATTTATTTTGTATACCACTTCTGTTTTCAAAAATTTATCATCCTTATTTTTAGAATTATTAAACAGCTTTCTAATATTATTATCCTTGCTACAGCAAACTTGAATATTATGCTTTTTGAATGCATTTCTAATTCTTTTGGATAATCCTTTTACATATGGTAATACCACGATTTTATTATTATTATCCCTCTTTTCCAGTATTACGTTCTCTAGTGCTATTATAAATTTGATCCACTGACTCTGCAATCATTTTATCTATTAAGTTTATTGGATAATCATTGTTAATAAATATTTCTTTCAATAATTTTAAATTATCTTTTCTAAAATCTTTATGTGATAATTTTAATGCTCTGCCGATGACCCCCTTTACAGTAGCTATCTTGTTTCCGAAAAGATGGTGTGAGTTAAAATTTAACAACCTACCTGATCATGTAGGTTTTCTGTACCTATTTAATTTTACTCTGTTATTACTAACTCTAATAACCTTGACGTCCATTCTATCATGGATGTAATTAAAAACATTCATCATTTCGTTAAAACAACTTTCTGGTATAATTATTAAGATGTCATCAACATATCTTTTATAGATAATTGGTTCAAAATTTAACTTATTTAATGCAATATTTTCAAATTTTTCCATTACTAAATGAGCAATCACCGGTGATAAAGGTGATCCCATTGGACAGCCATATCTTTGTTCATAAAAATTATTTTGAAAAGAAAAAATTGTGTTATTGGAAACTGAATGTATTAGCTTTATGAATTCATCTTTTGCTAATTTTGTGTGTATGTTAACTTCTGCCAATTGTTCTGCTCTATGAATTCTTTAAATAAATCTAATGGTATATCTGTAAATAAAGATACTACATTCAATGAAATCATTTTATATTTATTCGGAATGTTAATATCTTCAACTGCATCATAAAAAATCGAAGTATCCTTAACATAAGAGTTGGTTTTTCCAACAATCTTAACTAAAATACGAGTGTTTGATCAAAATCTTGCAATATTATATGTTGGAAAATGAATTGATGATATTATTATTCTATAGGCCAATTGCTTTTTGTAAATTTTAGAAACCCCATAACATTTGGCTATTGTACCATTTTCGCATTTTAACTGTATAAAGTAATTTGATGAATATAATAGTTACTTAACAAAAAATAACAAATGATGATTTTCATGGTTTTAATGCACAAGTATGATTAACATTTTTTTTAGAAATATTTTTAATTAGTTTATAAAACCATGGCTATTTTAATGTATTTTAATTTCAGCCTTAATTAAAAAATCAAATAAATCCTCACACAACTTTAAAAGGAACATTTATAGAATTTACACTAGTAGGTTTTACTTAGACTACTACTTATAGAATTTTTAGAGCATAAGAATATAGAAATAGTGATATATATAGAGGTTTAGAGAACTGTATATATATTTACAAAAAATATATTGTGCCCAAACACCAAAGACTATCAATATATATCTATGCACCCTCATACACACACATACACACACACACACACACACACACACACACACCAGTGTGGAGTTTTGTTGCTTTCTCCCATCTGGCGCCTCCCCAGGTTGCGGATAGGGGATGGCTCGCTACAATTTGTAGAGGGCACTGAGGAAATAAAATACTCAGGGCGGACAGAAAAAGCTAATAGGGAGGGCCTCCCGAACTTAAGGCCAACTATGACTAATGTTTGCTATAAACAAGGATATACCCCAGGGAGTAACTCCGGCAAGACCGGTCAATCTCCTCACCGATTCCGATAGAGTGCAAGCCTCTATGGTCGGTGGTAGCCCCTCGGATTCTGGGGAGGGCAAATCAAACATAATCATAGATAGTACACTGGGTACTAAAGGAGATGTCATGATGGATCAAGAAACGACGGATCGAGAAATCTCCATCACGCGCAGAAACAATCACCTGGAGCGACTTGGTGAGAAGATCAGCCAATTGTTGGATTTTGTCAAAGATAGGCATAACGTACACAAGACCATTAAGGATCTTGCTCGTTCCATTAATGCCTCATATAAATGCATTAGTATGGCAGAGGATGATCTATTACAGTATCAACGTCCTGGTACACATGAAGTGGTGACTCAGACTACGCCGAGTCTACGCTCTGACACCAAACGAAGCGCAGAAGAAGCGATGGTTTCCACTCCTAAAACCATAGGTGGCAAAAGGACGAAAGAACCACCATTATGCTCAAGGAGACCACTATAGTCGGTCGGAGTACCTACAGGCAAGTCTGAAGCCAAAGAAAATCAATGGCAGACCATCAAGCGTAAGAAGCTCAAAGGCAAAGATAAAGAATTATCTAGTACACGCAGGCTTAATGGACGAAATAGGCCTAACTCCATTTTGATTAAGGCCAATGAAGGAGTTACATACGCGGAGGTACTGCGACAAATAAAGAATGACCCGGAGTTATCTCATGTCAAGAATGAGGTTAACAGGATACGTAGAAATGCAAGCGGTGCCCTTGTACTTCAGTTGGAACGGACAGCCAAAGATGCACATGAGTTGGCACGCATTGTTGAATCTAAGGTTGGCCATAGCGCATCCACTTCGGTCCTGAGTAATCTCATTACATTGGAGATTAAAGATATAGATGAGGTCACTTCAAAGGATGAAGTATTAGAGGCTCTGAGAACACACCTCGAGCTAAAGGAGACTAACCTACTAATTGCTCGTTCCTTGCGGCAAGCTTATGGGGGTACTCAGACGGCGGTGGTGTCTGTACCATATAGCCACGCAGCTGAGCGACTACGTGCAGGGCATGTTCGAATCGGATGGGTCAGCTGCAGAGTTCGAAAAAAAACAGAAATAAAGCGCTGCTTCAGGTGTTGGCAGATTGGCCATTTAGCGTGCGTGTGCTCGGGCCCTGACAGAACTAAACTTTGCAGGCACTGCGGTGGAAAAGACCATCTATCCAAGCTGTGTGTAAACAGGCCCTGTTGTTTACTCTGTAAATGTGAAGGAAAAAAGGAGATTCACCATCCAGCATACAGCTATAAGTGCCCGATTACCGTGGAGTTTTTAAACAGACATAAAACATGAGAATACTCTAACTGAATACCAACCATTGCGTAGCAGCTCATGACCTGCTGAAACAGACAATAAAGGAGCTAAGAATAGACATTGCTGTAATCTTCGAACCATATTGTGACAGGGTCAGACCACAGCGCTGGATAAGTGACACAAGCAATAGAGCTGCCCTCTGGATTTGTCAAAATAGGCAGGTACTAAAGCAGTCGAGTCATCGGAGCGAATTGATATCCTGGGCTAAAATACAAGATATATACGTCTTTAGTGTATATGCTCCTCCAAGCTTGACGGACAAGCAGTTTGAAATCCTCGTAGTTAAATTAGTTGATGAAGCCATAGACAAGAAACCATTATTAATCGGTGGCGATTTTAACGCGTGGTCCACAGCCTGGGGAAGCGCTTCAACAAATAACGGAGGTAGTATGCTGCTTGATGGCCTTAATTCTCTTCAACTCCACGTGGTTAATAAGGGATCTGAATCCACTTTCATTAGGGGCGATAAACAATCAGTCATTGATGTAACATTCGCCAGTGATGACTTGATTCAGCGGATCCTTAATTGGAGAGTAAGCGACCTTTACACCCACAGTGATCACAGGGCGATCTTGTATGAGATTGCATAGAAGAAAATAAAGAACAAGTGCAATGAGTGGATGCCCACACGGAAATGGAACATCAGATCGCTAGACTGTGAAGTGTTCGCCACTATAATATCAGAAGAGCGTTTAGAATATGGTGCACCAGGCCATCTGGCAAATGCACTCATGAAGCATATCTCTGAAGCATGTGATGCATCGATGACTAGGACTAAGAGCGGATTTAAACATCGTCAATCTGTCTACTGGTGGACAAATGAAATTGCAGAATTGCGCAAACAATGTCATCGCGCACGTAGACTTGCCCAGAGAGCCCGCACCCATCGTGATACGTTTAATAGTTTATTTAAAAAAGCACAGAGAGCGCTTGTCAAGGCCATTAAGGCAAGCAAGCATCGATGCTGGCTTGAACTGTGTGCAGAGGCTAACAATGACTTATGGGGACGACCATACAAAACAGTCATGGCACGATTAAGTAGGGCACCAATACAACCCACTAGCACGGTATTGATTGATAAGATTGTTTCCGCTCTCTTTCCCAATGACATCCATGGGACTGTACTGCGCACGCAACACTTGGACGATATACCTCCTATAACAGAAATGGAGCTACATAATGCTGCCCCTGGCCCTGATGGTATCCCTAATGCGGCAGTTAAGTTGGCGATACAGAAGAATCCAGCTATATTTCTAAAAGTATATAATGCTTGTCTTCTTGAGGGTATTTTTCCTGATTGCTGGAAAACTCAAAGGTTAGTCCTGTTACCTAAGGGCAATAAGCCACTTGATGATCCTTCATCATACAGGCCATTGTGTATGCTCGACACGGTAGGTAAAATATTTGAAAAAATAATATGTAGCCGACTAGAAGCATTCACTGAAGGATTGCATGGCTTATCCTCACGCCAATTTGGATTTTGGAAATCAAAATCAACAGTCGATGCCATTAAACTGATAGTGTGTACCGCAAGAAATGCAATCAGTGGTAAGAGATGGAAAGGTGGCACTAAACAGTATTGTGCCATTGTCGCTCTAGATGTCAAGAATGCCTTTAATTCAGCGCGCTGGTCTTCTATTATGAGTTCTCTTAAAGAGTTCGGAGTACCTGGTTATTTACAGAATGTCGTGGCCAGCTACTTTGAGAATAGGATAATATTATACCGAACGGATGAAGGCACTGTATCGCATAAGGTTACTGCGGGAGTCCCCCAGGGCTCAGTTATGGGACCTATATTGTGGAATATTATGTATGATGGTGTGTTGAGGATTCCACAACCGCCTGGTTCAATAACAGTAGGGTACGCCGACGATATCGCTCTAGTAGTGACGGCTAAGACCCTTGATGAACTTATTGAAAATGCCAATTAGGCAATCAGCAACATCAGTAGATGGATTAAGACGGCTGGTCTACAATTAGCGGAGCACAAGACAGAAGTAGTTCTTGTCAGCAGTCGTAAGAAGGTAGATAGTATTACTCTTAAAGTTGGTAGCTGCCGCATTAGTTCTGCGCCATCTTTACGATACTTGGGTGTCCAGCTTAATGCCAGGTTAAATTTCAAAGAACATCTAAAGATATCTGGCGAAAAAGCGCAACGAGTTTCAGCTGTCTTGTGTCGGCTCATGCCTAACATTGGTGGCCCACGTCCACCCCAGAGGAAACTATTAGCTTATGTTGTTAATTCTGTCAACATGTATGCAGCACCAATCTGGAATCATGCATGCGGAATTAAATCGTATTGTGAGTTGTCCATTGCGACCCGTCGTCGCTCCTGTATACGTATTATTAGTGGTTACAGGACGCAGCTGAGGTACTTGCCGCTATTCTTCCTTTCGATTTAGCTGCAGATGAACTGGCTAGGCTGCATAACATATGTAAGGCCGCAGTGGATTCCCTACAAGGTGCTAGAAATGTGGAACGTCATCGTTCTATAGAAATATGGCAAAAACGATGGACCGATTCTAGCAAAGGCCGATGGACTTATCGTATCCTCCCAGACATACACAGATGGATCAACAGGAAACACGGGGAATTAGATTTCCACCTAACTCAGTTGTTGACTGGACATGGTTGTTTTAGGTCCTATTTCCACCGCTTTCACCTGGATAATAATGATCTCTGCCCCATCTATCCGACTTTGGTCGAGGATGCTGACCATATATTAGTGAGCTGCCCTCGTTTTAGAACAAAACGTGAGCACTTGATGAACATCATCAATAAGCCAATAAGACCAGAGAGCATCCTATCAATAATGCTGGAATCTTCTGAAAACTGGAAGGCAGTAGCCAGCTTCGCAAAAGAGGTGATGACCAAACTTAGATATGCCGATAGAACTAGGCGAATGGTCCAGGATGAACCAGGCCAACTGATCCTATTTTAAGATACAGAGGACGAACACCGAGCCCCTGATCACCTGTGTGGATGGGGGACGTAGGATAGTGTCATAAGAAGAGGAGTCGTATAGGCTAACTAACAGCCCCGCCGAAGTAATATTCCCGGATAGTTCCGGCGGGATGCTGGTTTCGAGAGGCTACTAGTGCAGAGCTTGCTCTGCCTACGCCTAATAAACACACACACACACACACACACACACACACACACACACACACACATATATATATATTGTAACGGGGTATTTATTCTCAAATACAGCCCGGTAAAAGTACTCGTGGACAGAGTTGTAAGTAACCCTAAAGGGTTTTAATTGTTCGATGGAACAATTTTGGTAGACCGTAGGTTGCTTCCTATGATTTTGCTCGAATTATCCTGGACTTTAAATTTTATTAAATTTCAATAATAAGTTATATTAATAAGTTAATATTGATCCAGCAAAGGACGGGACGAGTATCAGGTACAGGGGGTTTCAACAAATTTCTTATTATAATAAGAAATTAATAATAAAAAAAAAACAAAAAGGAAATTATTTAACTACACCTTATCTAATAAATATAAAATATTTGAATTTATTAAATTAAATAAAATTATAATAATTAGTAACCGAATCCTACCTAATATGCACCCCCGCTTCAGTAGCACACGCTTTTCCTTCACATAGGGTGCGAGAGAGAATATTTCTATATCTAATATATAGGTAAGGTTACAAGAGCGCCTCCTTACGGATACACGGAATAACTACATCAATCTTTACGCGCGCACTTGTTACTCTTACCATATTTTAACCTAAGATATTTTCGATCTTTCTTTCTCTCTCTCTCTCTCTCTCTCTCTCTCTCCCTCTCTCGCACTACTATATCGAGATGTTTTAAATATTTATGATATCAATTCACGATATTTAATTCCCGATTGAATCTTATATAGTAAAATAAAATATCAAGTAGGAAATAAATGTAAAAAAGCACAACCAACCTTAAACAGCGACGCTGAAAACTACTATACAAAGTTGAGAGATAAAATTAGATGAACTGCTTCGAGTCACATCTATTTCTTCTGTTTATAGAAAATAGCCACTTAGACATAATATTTAATAAATCTGTATATTTCCGTCACTAAACAATGAACTGTAGTAACGAGAAAAACAACTATATATGGAATTACACGTCAGAAACAATAATTTTAGAAATGTAAGCTTCCTATCCCCCTCGGGATAGCTTACGCGATATTTACTAGGGTAGTTTTAAGAAGGGAGAAAATTTTTCTTAGGTAAATTATTAACCGTCTGTCTTTTCAGGAGCGCCTCGCAACAGAGATCAAGTTAATCATTCCAACAAGGTTTAGAGATAGGATTTATCGAGATCGGGACAACTCGTGAGCTCCGGGAGGAGTGTGAATCGACTTCGGGGTGGTCGGTTCACCGGACGAACTGTCGATTTTGCCTTTTGCAGAACAATTTCTAGCAATATTATCGGTAACTGCTATCACCGCTCGTTTAACATCGGAAGAGCCGTCGATTTTATAATATTGGTGTACAAATAAGTTTTCGCCGTTTTTTTTATAAATAATTAAGAATTTATTGTAAAAAAGGTACAAATAATGTCATTCAAAATATTGCCCATCACTTTCTACTACTTTAGACCATCTTTCAGGCAGCAAGTGGATACCCCGTCTAAAAAATTGCTCGTCGTTTGAGGCGATCCAAGAATTAATCCATTTCTTCAATTCCTCGTAAGAAGTGAAGTACTGCTCAGCCAGATCATGAAACAATGACCGGAATAGGTGGTAGCCTTAAGAAGCAATGTCTGTTGAATACGGCGGGTGGGGTACGACGTCCCAATTCAGTGCTTCTAATGTTACCTTTACGAATTTTTGCAAAATGTGGCCGAGCGTTTTCAAACTGAAAACTGACTTTATTGTGCCTTTTGGCATATTGTAGACGTTTAATCTTCAATGCTCGGCTTAATCGCATCAGCTGTTATTGGTAACGTTCCTCGGTGACGGTTTGATTGTGATGGAGTAGTTCATAATAGATTACTACAAGCTGATCCCACCAAATACACCGCATTGGCTTCTTGCCATGAATGTTTGGATTGGACATCGAAGTAGAGACATGCTCGGGATTACCCTAAGACTTTCTACGCTTTGGGTTGTCGTAGTGAATCCACTTTTCGTCTCCCGTCACAGTTCGATGTAGGAATTCTTTGCAATTTTGTCTTTTGACCAATTGTTCGCAAGCGAATAAGCGACGCTCAATGTCTCTTAGCTTCAGTTCCTAAGAAAACCCAATTTCCTTGCTTTTGGACCATACCCACGGTTTTGAGACGTTGTGAAATAGCTTGCTGAGTCACTCCTAACTCTTGTGCAAGTTCTTCTTGCGTTGGCATGGATCTTCCTCCAGTAAAGCTTCCAATTCTGTATCACCATACACTTTGTGTCTTCCACTGCGTGTTTTGTCCTCCAAGTCAAAATCACCACTTTTAAATTTTTGGAAATATTCCTGACAAATTCTCTCACTCAAATTAATATCAACATTTGAATTGTACTTTTGTCGACTGCCCATATACAAATTAATAAATATTTTTTTATTGGTCTTACAGTCCAATCAATTCAATCCAAAAATAAAATAAAAATAAAAATAAAAACAAAAAATAAAAATAAAATAAAAAATAATAAAAAATAAAAAAAAAATAAAAATAAAATTAAATTAAAAATAAAAATTAAATTAAAAATTAAATTAAAAATTATAATGACAGTCAAACTGTCCTTATTTACATTCACCACCGTAGACTAATCTGAAAATAAAAAATGTTAGCTGAAAAAATTCTTTGTTAGTAAAGTGCAGTCTGACTGTCTCCAACACCCTTACCTAATTGAAGACTTGTCCAACGTTTCAAATTTATGAGCATAAATATAGTTTACGTAGCTCATATATTACTTCTGGTTTAAAAGAGCATTGTTTAAAGTTTTTACATTCTTTTGATTTTGTGAATGTGGATATTTTGGAACATGGTATTAATAATAAGTATAAACGGGAGAGTCTTGAAAGTATTCACATTTCTAGGAATCAAAATAATGTGAATTTAATGTTAGAGTCTGGTAGATTGGACAGTGTTTATCATTCCTTATTAAATTGATTGGTTTTGGACAATTTGTGTAGAGGGGGAATTTATATTTAATTTACTAAATTTGGTGGTGGGGATGGGTATATTATAGATTAGAATATAAGGATTTAGATTAGTCCCTGATGAGGAGCCGTAGCGAGCTAGAAACGTTGGACAAGTCTTCAATTAGGTAAGGGTGTTGGGGACAGTCAGACTGCACTTTACTAACAAAGAATTTTTTCAGCTAATATTTTATTTTCAGATTAGTCTACGGGGGTGAATGTAAATAAGGACAGTCTGACTGTCATTATAATTTTAATTTTATTTTTAATTTAATTTTTATTTTTAATTTTTATTTTATTTTTATTTTTTTTTATTTTTTATTATTTTTTATTTTATTTTTATTTTTTATTTTTATTTTTATTTTTATTTTATTTTTGGATTGAATTGATTGGACTGTAAGACCAATAAAAAAATATTTATTAATTTGTATATGGGCAGTCGACAAAAGTACAATTCAATTGTTTTAAAATGAAAGGTCTATTTAACTTAAATTAAGGGGGTATGTCATGATTTATTTTAGAGAAATTTATTGTAAATATGTAAGTACTATTAAAGATTATTGTTCAAAATGGATTAAAATGAATTTAAAAGTTGTAATTCTTAAAGTAAAACTTACATTCCTTATTAGATGCAAGAAATCAAATATATTTCCGGTACACATTAATAATAGATTTCATGATGAATATTTTTTGCAGGTTTATAGTAATAATGTTTGTTATGATCTAAAGAAGAATATTTTCTTTTTCAAAAATAAATTACTTAATTTAGAAATTAGAGATTTACATATTCAGATTCATTCCTTAAATAGATATTTATTAAAGATTAAACATTATTTATATCAAAATATAGAACGAAATGAATTACATGAATTTTTTCTTGGTCAAAGCAAACATTTTATTAAGACAAAATATATTAATAGACAAACATTAAAAAGGAAATTTGAATGTTTAAGAAATAAAAAAAAATTTCAAAGCTATCAAATTAACAATGCAAACAATAAAAATTGGTTTAAGAATCTAACTGACAAGGAGATACCAAATGAAGTAATAAACATCATGTCTAAAGGTGCCAAACATGGAATATTATATTGTAAAAATAATCTCCCGATCAAAGAAATCATCGCGGAGGTTGAAAGTAATCTTTTTGGTTTAAATGATGAAGTAAAAAAGGAATGTAGGGCATCTTTAGTTAATGTCATTAGTAATTTTAAAAGAGAAAATAAATTTGATAATTTTTTAAATAGTAATTTTATACATGATTTAATTACCGCGAAGAATTTTTTGAAAAATAACCCTAATATAATCTTCCAAAAGGCCGACAAAGGTAATGTAACTGTAGCTTCCAATAAAATTGATTACATAAATTGTATAAATAATATATTAAATGATGATAGTACTTATTTAAAAATTGGTAATCCACATATCATTAAGCTGCAAAATAATTTGAAAGAGTTATTAAATAATTGGAAAAGAAATAAATATATAAATGATACTTGAAATAAATATTTAAAATGTGAAAATGGAACTGTAGCAAAATGTTATGGGCTTCCCAAGATTCATAAAGAAAATCTGACATTTAGAATAATAGTAATATCTTCCATAGGTTTCCCAACTTATAATATTGCTAGATTTTTGTCTAATATATTGATTAAGATAGTTGGAAGAACTAGTTCTTACATTAAGGATAGTTGGTGTTTTTACAATGAAATGAAAGATATTGTTATTCCGAAAAACTGCAAGATGATTTCATTGGATGTAGTATCTTTGTTTACAAATGTACCTTTAAAGTTGTTAAATGATATTATACAGGAAAAGTGGAATGAAATTAATTTGCATACAAAATTGACAATGAATGAATTTATTAAAGCAATTAATTTGGTTTTTAATAACACAATTTTTTCATTTGATAATAAATTTTATGAACAAAGATACGGATGTCTAATGGGGTCGCCTTTGTCACCGGTTATAGCTAATTTAGTTATGGAAAAGTTGAGTTATTATGCTATTTAGTTTGGAAATTATTAGGTTAAATATTAAGCTAATTTAGTTATGGAAAATGGAAGAGCGCAGCCGTCAGTTCTTCAACGCGAGTCTGATCCCGCCATTATCGGTGTAGGCTCAGGAAAGCATCCTGAGCCGTGGCTGACTCTTTCAACTCCTCTAATTCTAAATCAGAACAGGACTGACTTGTCGGAGACCACTTGATCGGTCCCATAATTCTTTCCAGAGATCCAGGTGTCTAGCTTTAGCTCTCTCAGCGAGTTCAGCCTTAGCCTTAAAATCGGCTACAGCCGCTAGGAGATTCTTCTCCATCTGCTGAAGTTGGGTTAGTGTTGGGAGAGGTGTATTATGCTCTTTGCTCGTTCCGGGACCCGAAGCTCCAGCTTCGAGAGGAACGGACAAGTCACCGGTTTCATGACTCTCCGGCATAATATTCCCCTCTAATCCTGATGATAATTCCTCAGGAGTGGTGGGCCGAGAATTGGAGACTTCTTCTTGCCCCGCAACTCGTGCCGCTGGACTGGGTTTCGCCTACTCTTTCACTCCCTCTTGACCCGGGCACCTGCTACGGGAGGAGTGAAGGATGTTCGGGTCAGGTATTTCTCTTTTTCTGATCCGGACGTAAACCATATGACCCGAAGCTCCTGTCTTCTCTCTCCGAAGCCTCTTCGGGAGGAGCCGTCTCCAATTTAGGGCGTTGGTTGCGCTGAAACCCTTTACCAGAGTCGTGGCCCTTCGGATGAGAGGGGCCAGTCAGGCAATATGGCGCCCTCAAAGGTATATGTCTACCTCGTCCGAATTCGAACTCTTCTTCTCCAACTTTTGAACCACTTCGGAGGAGGGGTCTGGAAAGGAACAAACTAGTCGAGATGGATCGAACGGCCCTCCGTCCTCGTCTGACAACGGAGAGGGGCAATCCAGAACCCACATTTTCCCTAACAGTTCGTTCAGCTGGGCCATGAATTCACTGTCCATGAGCTTGTCCATCTAAAACAAAACAACGAAAAGATAAGCTATATTAAAGGGAAGGGGAGAACTATTTCTCCTTCCGCACTCTGGAGGGTCCTCTCTATGAGAAGATTCCATAACTCGATTCGAAGGCCTCTAAATCACCGTTATATTCTTACGCGGACGACCTCGCTTCATACCTGGGACGAATTACAAAGCATCGGGAGTATTCTCAGGATGGTCCTGCGTAGAGGACGTCGTACAAGAAACTTCACCCGCTGGTGAAGTTTCTCGCATGGCAGGCGAGTCATTCTTCACCTGGTTGCGATCCAGCGGCGGTTGTGGGACAACTTCTTCTTCTGTCTTCAGCGATGGTTGTGGATGAATCTCTTCCCATGGATTCAGCGTGGAGGTAGTCTGCAAGAGATCGTTTTCCTCAGGTGGGACGAACGGTTTGAGGTATTCGGCATGAACTAAATGTTCAATCCGTCTGTCTCAACTCTTCAGCTCAAACATATTAGTCCCTTTTTTTCTTTTATAACAAAAGGACCTATGTATTTTGAGGCTAATTTGGAGATGACCCCTGGAGCTATCGAGGATAGGACATGGTTTTTCTTCCATACTAGATCGCCTACCTGGTATGGAGACGGACGTCACTTAGCAATATAATACTCTGCTGGGCGACACTGTTGTTCTTGAGATTGTGTCTTAGCGGCCTTTTTGACTTCTCTTAATTTGCTCATTTTCGCTAGCCAGGAACTCTCTCTTTCTTTCTGTTGAGTTTCCGCCATAGCTTGATCTTGGCTGCGGCAGAGTTCCTGGTGGAATCCGCTCTCTTCCGAAATTTAATAGAGCTGGAGATTATCCTGTGGAGCAATGTGGCGTCATATTGCACGAGAAGTTCAATTCGAAGAGTTTCTTGTTCCACATAATATGCCACCATTCTACGAACATCACCATGCGGATATTCCACGTGTTGTTGATCCTCTCCACCAGATTAGCCTGCCGATAGTTTGGTAGAGTAAGGATATGGAGTATACCCGCTTCCATTAAATAATCATCTATCAAACGAGTTTTAAATTCTGTACCTTATTCGATAGGAAGACCTCTGGCGCACCGAAGTTGAGTACGATCCTCTCTTTAAATTCTTTGAAGATTACGCTGGCTTTGTTTATCGAATGGAAATACATTCTACTACCGTGTAAATAAATCTTGAAATACCATGATATACTCCAATCCATGGCGACTTTTTATGAATGGTCCGGTGATGTCACTAGCAACCATTTGCCAGGGTCTTTCTAAGACTCTCCGACCCATTAATTCGACAGATGGTCTTTGATTTACCTTGCACTGCTGGCATATAAGACAGTTTTTCATATAGTATTAAACCGTCTTATAAAATCCAGGCTAGTAATAATATTTGCTGACTCCAGCGAATGTTTTCTTGCGTCATGGATGTCCGGTTGTAGGGTTGTCACGACATTCTTTAAGAACTGTATCAAAACTTTCGTTGGGAACGACGATCTTCCAAGCGTCCTCATCGCCCATGATGACTTTGATGACTTCATCTGGGCGAAATCAGTATAATTGTCCCCCGATTCTTTTCCACTTCGCAGAATCTTTGGGACGATCTTGGATTTTCTTCACCCTCTAACATCTTAGAAATGGCGTCTGGCACGTTATTCAAATTCCTTTTCCGATGTTCTACATTGAAATTTTCCCTTGCAATCTTAGAGCCCATCGTGCCAGTCTTCCAGTTGGGTTGTTCGAATCCACCTCAAATTGCTGTGGATCGTAATGATGTGGAAATGATATTCGTCGATACATGGATGGAATTTCTCGATGGCCCATGTGGAAACTAAGCACTCTCTGTCTCTCTCTCACTTACCGAAAAGATTCTTCGGCTTGTGAGAGTGCTTTACTCACGAACTCCAGCATCCGTTCTTGTGCATCGGCTTCCTGCGTTAATACCTGCTTCGATGCCAGTATCACTCGTGACTGTTTGCACAGTGAACTGGATATCAGGCGACGGTCAATGCAGAACAGGTACTGAAGCGATCATTGATTTGATCTTATCGAAGGAGTCCTGTTGTTCCTCGGTCCTCATATCTAACGTTTACTCTAGTTAGATGTATGAGTAGTACGGCAATGGTAGCAAAGTTCTTTAGAATTTTCTAAACCACGATGCCATCCCGGGGAAACGCTTCATGATAAACAGGCCTATGTTTAGCATGATCAGTCAAGGACGACTATGGATTCGAAGAACTGGGTTCTCGAATGTTCTCGTCCGGGGTCATGTTGGGATTGCAAGTCTATCTGACCTCTATTGGTCACCTCGCTCCCCATTTCCCAAACAATTCGGACAGTTATGAGTGCGGTAACGAAGTTCGCCACACTTACAACATTTTACGGCGCCGCTTGGACTCTTCTTTCTCTCCAATGGGCGCCCCTTCGAAACCTTCTAATTACGTTCTGGACTACTATCTCCGTTAGGCTTTTTCTTTGAAGGGGTCTTATTTCGCATCCATGATTGGTGATTTGGTTTCGAGGGTCCTATCTTTCTTCTTCTGCTCTCGGTCCTCTTCTATCTGGAGACACCTACCGGATATACCGACCTGGCTCTGTTTCGACTACAGGAAAATCAAAGCTTTTAAAATTTCTGCGCACGTTGATTCGGACTTTTTCTCATGGTCCCAACTCTCTTGAGGTGCAGTTGCAGCTATTTTAGGTTCGGTTCTCCTGGTAGTCGGAGACATATATGCAGCGTCGCGTAGAATCGTCTTAACTGGCAAAGGAGAAGTGTGATAATACTTCACACACTTCAAGGCGAAATCAGCTTCTCTAGCTAATTCGAGGAATCGAATGATTTTCCGCCTCCCATAACCATTTGCTTCAATATTCAGGACCGGCTCCATACCATTTTTATGTAGCGGCATGGATTAAACTCCAATTTGTTAAGCCTCGTTTCTTTAAACATCGACCTTCCCCTTGAAGATTTCGTGAAGCGCCTTTATCAGCACATCATCTGATATTTGTGAACTATGTTGACGTTCCTTCATCAGCTTGAGAAATCTTTCTGTCCTGTTAGGAATTTTCAAATCGGATATCCCATTTGCAGACTATTAAACCGATATTTCTTTTGGATCCTTCAGCGACTTCTAATTCGCTAGGTAATCGTCCGGTCAGTGTAGTCCTTGGGGCTACTAGAGGTCTTGAGAAGTTCCCCCCTTCCAGCCATGCCCACGAGCAGATGGACTTGGGCACGGCGTCGAACTGCCGCTGGCGGAGGGTTGGACGAAGGCTGACAATTCGTCCTACATAGCTGATGTGTGACACGTAATCGTGTCTTGAATATGCACTCTCTTCTGTGCGTTTTCATTTTTGAAAATATTGTGAAATTCAAATATATATGCTTATTAATATAGATTATTTTTTTCTGAAAAAATCATTCATAGTCTGTCATCTACTTATTCTATTTGAATTCGCAATTAATTTACATATATAGAGGGAGTAATAATGAAATTTGTAAATGTAAATTTTTTATAATATTAAAATTAATTATAATATTCGTAATAGTTCAAACGTATTACCTTGCAGTTTTTACATTTAACTGTTTACATATGGTTAAAGCTGCATTTCCTATGCTTTTAATGATAGCTTTTCCAGGTTCATCATCACCGATTACGCTGAGAAACTTTGTATCACTGAATCCCAGATGTATTAAAGCAGCTGTTAAATTTCTACCAACTCCCCCGCATGTAAATAAAGTTTCGCCATCATGAGTGCTTCCATTGAACTGCAATTAGAAGAATTTTCTTTCGTAATTTTTAGTAATATTTTTAATAATTTATATTTTTGTAATATATCATAATATGGAATTAATAATATAACAAATAATATGAAATTAATAAATATTTTCAACAATATTACAGTCTTTATACTAAAATATATTATACTAAAATAATGAAATTTAGACTTGTTTATAATCACCCGTTAGTAAATTACCTATTGGACTGCATTTAATAGGTTATCAATACTGCAGTCCTGGCACAAAATTAAAAAAACATATGGTTCTCGGTGATTTTGGGATAAATTCTCTTCATGCTGATTGTAAAGAAGACTACATAGCATTTTCCAACATTGTTAACAATATGTAATCTGTGCATGTTGCAGATATAATTATATGTTGCCTGGGACAAATTTTAAAAAATGTATAGCTAACAAAATAAATAAAACTAAAGTGTCATCGTCGTTCTCGTCAGAAAACAGCTCTGAATTACAAGTCAACAATCAAAGTACTTACACCTAAAACATTCAATTCCTAAAAAGTATAGGTCTAAAACTCATCGTTCCTGGTGAAAAATATTTTTTATTTTTTCAAATATATGCAAAGAAATGTCGGACTTTCTAAGTATACAATCGTCTATCTCATTTGATGCTTCAATTGTCATTACAGTGGCACAATTATTAGTCATGCAGAACAACTAATTTTAGTTGTAATAAACTAATTTAAGTTTAGTAACAATAATGAAATTCTTATATCTATTCAACATCAGGACTTGTGCTTTCTACGTTTAAGTAGTTCGATACGAGTATGCAGTAAACTTACTAAAAATAATGGTACAGCGTTGCAAAATACGAAATTTATAAACAACGCTATTTGTTACTTATTTGAAGATATTCGATATGAATTGAATGTAATGGAAATTGATGGGTGCCTCAAGCAAGTGATACGTCACGATACGAAATGATTGGAGACCAGTAGGTTAGAACTGGTCGTGCCGAAGACAGAGATTGTGCTCCTAACGAGGAATTTTTTCCCAATGTAATAAAACAGTTGATAGGAAGCAAGTGGTGACACTTAATTCCAAGTAAACTTTCTGGGACCAAATAAAAAAGTGATCGATGGGGCTGCTGGAATAATGGCGCAAATTATCAGGATTATGGTTAAAATTAATGGCCCTGCATTCAGCAGGCTGTTCATTAGTGTACCTGAAGTTATTATATTATATGGAGTAGAGGTATAGGCAGATGCATTGATTATCCAAAAAAATTAAAAGAGAATAACGACAATGCAGCTAAGATGGGAAATTTGTATTGCGAGCTCCTATGGTAAGGTCTATGAGTCGGCGGTACTAATTATTGCATTCCTTATTCCAAACAAGTGAAGGGGATTATGCATAAGGAAAAGAATATTTTCGTAATAGTAAAAGCAGCAGTACCTGCTATCCATCATAGAATTGTTACAATAATTGAATGGCAGAAGCGCTTAAGTACCACCTGACTCTGACATTATCTGAACATGTTCAGATTCGATTGTATCTTCACGAGATAGGACCACAGAGACGACGCGTTCTACATATTTTTTTAATGTAAAGCATTTGGTCATGAAAGGGAGCACCTTCCGCTTGACACAGGCCCACTTGGAGCTAACAGTATGATGTGCTAACAGTCAGCTAACATCGGACAATCCATAGAAGTGATCCTGGGTGTCCTTCTATTCTAAGACTATTCTGGACTACAAAAGACGATTTGTAGAGGGCATGCATATTCGCATGTATTAAGCGCATGGTTAGGCCGGGAAATAATGTTCTTAAGGACAATTCCAAGGGGTCTGTCCATCTTGCAAACTGGAAATATTTGAAAAGAGTCGAATTCTGCATATTCTAGAGTTAAAAAAACAGGTTTAGCTGAGAGTAAAAAAATTAGGCCTAGCTGCAACAGCTCTTAGCTATCAACCTTTTCAGATTCTCTTCCATACCCCTCTAAAATTATTATAATAATAATTATTATTTTTATTATTTTTATTATAATAATTACTATTATTATTATAATTTTTATTATTATTTCTGATTTTGATTCTTTATTTCTTCTAACCGCTCTGTGAACAATAAGCTCCCAAACCCACCACTAGAATATATATTGCTCGAAGCATAGTTGCATCCCTACACACGTAGTACATGCCTCCTTATTTATTACAATATAAGCCCGGGAATTTTATACACATTACTTCAGCCTGGACGACAGTCACTGCGTGGTCCGATACATTCACTTGTCATATGTCTGTAACGAGGTTTCTTAGCCCTTCACATGATTTTTCTCTTCTATTCTTACCTTCCTTCCAAGGCGGGAACTAGGGGCGATTGACGTACAAATGCTATATTGTATATTTTATATTATAGATTTATATATTACTGTATATTTTATGTTATATAGTTTATATTATATATCCTTTTCTTTGATTGTATAATATATTTTAATTGAATGTTTATTGTTATTGACTAGGAAGTAATAAGTTAATAAGTAAATTGTAGTAATACTATAATAATACTTTACTAAAAACTTAATAAATGAATAATAATTTAATGAGTAAATTCTAAGTAATAATTTAATAATATCATTTAATAATGCATAGATTGCAAAAAGAATGAATACACTGAAATTTTGATACTAATACTATTTGGTGTACAACTAAGTTTCCGCCGTTTTTTTATAAAGAAATAAGAATTTATTGTAAAAGAAAGGTACAAATAATGTCATTCAAAATATTGCATGACATTATAAAATATTCTATCACATTCTACTACTTTGATCATCTTTCGGGCAGCAAGTGGGTACCCCGTCTGAAGAAAACCTGAGAACTGAGCATACACTAATTGCTCCATGTTTGGACAGTTCTGGTAGAAAAGTTACGCGCCTTACGTCAGAACAACAGATTCCTTCTTTGATTTTTGCTAAAGGAACCATTAAGGCCTTCTTCGATGAGGTGGAAAAAACAGAGCTGCGAACAGACAAATTGCGAAGGAGGGTAATGGGATATAGAATGGACATATCCAGGCCATCATGGCCCGTTACTTTTGGCAAAAAATTTAATGATATTTTGTAAATTTCATTTTCCGTGACCATAAATAGCTCAAAATATGGAACCTACTGGTTTAATGTTAATTTTTTATCGATTTGGAAGTCGTGTTCTGACATTGATAAATGTTTAGCTATAGAAACATAATAAGCATTAAGAATATCAGGAGTAAAACATATCATAGGTGAGAGTAATTCGGTCTTACTGATGTGAAGAGACCTTAATACTCTCCATTTAGCAACAGCACTATGAGCTGAATCAATCTTGGTAGATATATGATGGTTTTTTAGCAGAGTGAAGAGCATTCTTGATTTAAGACCTCAACTGCTTAAAATGTGAAAAATAGATATGGTTATCAGCACATTTCGCCATTTTGTAAGCTTTATTTCTTTCATCACGCTTTAGAAACCCAAGGTTTCCACTTAGAGTTCACTTGAATTTGCTTTAAAGCAGCAAATTGATGAAATGTAGTGATCGTGGCATTAGTAAACAATTCTTCTAATTCATCAACATCATAAGAGCTGGAACCCAAGGTGATAACTAAATTCGGAGAACAAGATTGAATATCCTGTACAATATTATGAAAGAAATACGATACACGTACCTTCAAATGCATTTTTTAAAGCTAATTTAAAGTTTAATTTAAATTAACAGAAATAATAATGAAGGCATGGACCGTAATGAATGGAGTTTTAGATTATCACAGGTTAAGGACAATATTAGACTCGTTGAGAGAGAGTTTGTAATATGTACGGATATTTGTAATATGTACGGCATATTGCGTAAAGGTCGTGCTAACACTGGGGCCTGTGTTAGTAGGATCTTAAGTTTCTCAAACGCCTCTTGTTGTTCTGATGCCCATTTCCGATTGATCTCCTTTTTTAGTAGTTGAGTTAGTGGTAGCTTATCATCGGCCAGCGATTGTATGAACTTTGCCTACCAGCCCACCATTCCTAAGAACGCTCTCAATTGTTTTAAGTTCTTAGAGAATGGATATTCACATACGGGCCTAATCTTGTCGGAGTCTGTTCGTAATTCGACTTTGTCTACTATGTAGCCTAGGTACTTCACTTCGAGGCAATAGAATTATGATTTCTCTATATTAATTTGTAGGCCGACCTCGCTAAGGTGGCCTAGCACTGCGTCCAATTTTTATAGGTGCTCCTTGAAAGTGTTATCATTATATTGTTCTTGTAAACAAATATGAACGGTTGCGACTGTGGTCCGAAAACAAGGTCCATGCCTCGCTCGAAACTTGCCAGGGCATTTGTCAGCCCGTAGGGTATTCTCATGTATTGGAATAATCCCTTCCGAGGTACCGCAAAGGCGGTTATTTTCTTGCTCTGCTGGTTTAGCGGGATCTGGTGATACGACGCCTGACTTAGGTCTATTTGTGATAAATACTTCGCATCGCAAAGATTATGCAACAACACGTCAATATGAGGAATTGGGTAGGCGTACTTTTTTGTGATTTGGTTAACTGCTCGACAATCGAAACAGAAACGTATTTTTCAATCCTTTTTGGAGACGATAACCGAACAGTTGCTCCATGAGCTTTCTGATGGCTCAATAATCCCTTCAGATAGCAATCTGTCAATTTCTACGTGAACTTGTTTGAGCAAGCGGTCCGGTATAGGTCTTAGCTGTTATTTAATAAGGCAGTGACCTTGGACATCAATATGGTGAGGAGCTACATTGGCTAACTGGAGCGTCTCATAGCGTCGGGGTAGCATACTGTTTATTAAACACTGCAATTTTCTTTTCTAATTCTTGTTGAGTGTTGCTACACCTACTACGGCTGTCAAGGCTGTAAGATGTTGTGAACTTTTTTCTCCTGTATTCGTAAATGTTCTGATAATGTTTCTTAGCGTATGCCATATTGCTTTCTTAAAGTTGATGGTGTTTTCGAGCTTCACCAAGATGTCCATCCCTAGGATGACGTCATATGACAGGCTATTTGGTACCTTAAAACGGGCTATTATTATCTGTCCATGAATGTTTATCCGTAAATCGACTTTGGGGATAATTGATCATCTGGCATCTGCATATATGAGGTGATTGGTAAAATGGCTGCTTTTCCCAATTTTCCTAGCCGGGGTCCAATATCGGACTTCCTGGCTCGAGGGTCAATTAATGCTGGAAAAGTTTTCCCCGAAACGTCGAGGTTGAGAGAAAATCTGTTTTCCTCATCTTGCACCGTGGCTGTGGAATTCACATCTGTAATTATTGTGGCTCTTGGGAGCCTTCTGTCCATACCCATCGAGGTGGGCGATGTTAGGGAAGTCGATAGGGTAGTTGTTGTTTGTATGTCTGTGATGGTTTCTGTTACATTGTGGAGTCGATTCGTAATGGATAATTCGTTGCAGGATAGACCACGTTTTGCTGTTCCCTCACACGTTTTCCGATCGGTTATCAAATTGTCCACAATGTGGACCGGTTAATAGTGATGCGATGCTTTCTCCACAGTTACAACAGCATCTCTGTTTTCGTTCAGGGCGCCTGTTTGCTTAGTGTCCTGATCTTTTACATGTCCAAAATGCCCTACTGTCTACGTTGTCGTCGGGTTTATTGGTCCTTGAGTTTGAGCGGTATGTGTTGTCAATGGTTTTTCATTCTGTTTGAATGGCTTCGATGGGGTGTGTCGTTACTTGTCAAACGGTATCTTGATTGGTGACAGAGGACTGCACGCTCGCTGGCATTACGGTAGGATCTGTCACTGCTTGCCAAACGGTCCATTTTTCCATAATACGGGGCTTCTCGTCCGGTAGCATTGCGATAGGATCGCATGCCACGTCATGGGCTAGGCAAATAACGCCTTTCTTTCGTCTTGTTGTCGTACCTGGGCGACACGCTTCTGTTCCTAAATATGGGTGAATTGGGGAAACAGTCGCGATTGCGAGAAGTTAATGATTTTATAGGTGAGGGGCTCCTGTAGGACCTAGGTGGTTCGGGTATCCGTGGGGACGAGCTTCATCGTTGAGGGCTCTACTCTCGACTCCTACTATTTTCTCTATAATAAGAATTTGTTGCTTTTTCAAAATGTCTCATTGTGATTGACATCGCTGGCTCCACCACTGTCACTTATTTTGGTGCAATTTTTGTTTTGTTGTCATCGAGTACTGCTAGTCTCGATTTCCTCGTACAGAGGAAGGGCATGCTGCTGTCCTACCATACAGTTCTCAGCTGCTGGCGACTCTTTAAAACGGCGTTTCAACTTCTTTTTCAGTTCGATCTGTTGCCCGATCAACTGGAGTTCGTCTATGGTATTAAAGTCGCTGCTGTCAATTTTGTCAATGAATTCCGAATATAGGTTCCGGTATATCCGGTCTACTTGACTTTCTAAGAGGAGTGGCGGAGACATCGTGTCCATCAACACCTGCATACCTCTCAGGTATGATCCAATGCGTTCGTTGGATCCTTGTGTCCGTTCTCTTAACTCCTCTTCTAATCGTACCGCATAATCCACAGGCCTGAATTAGCGCCTTAAGGCTGCTTTCAGGCCATTAATGGTGCGCCATGTTTTATATATGGGCATTGCCATACATATATTTTTATGCGTGTATGGCTTCATTGACTTCTTCATCCCATTTGACAGCGTCAGTACCAAAGAGACATCGTAGTTCGAACTTCAGCTGTTCCCTCAGTGCGTAGGTTCAACTTTGCTGCTTCCTTAAGCAGCATTTCTCGATCCATCTCCGTAAAAAGACTACGGATGCTTTTCTCTTCCGATTTAACGGTTCAGCCTGAATTCAATTAATTATATTACTGGTAGTTATTATGGTTAGTTTAATTTAAATGGTATGATTATTAATTTAATTTTACTTATGAATTAATTAGTGATTATTGGTTTATCTATTCTCATATTAAATTGTTAATTATTTTATTATTTTTAGTTAATTCATTATTTATTGTGTTTTATACATAATAATTATCGATTTATTTGTATCCTAGTAAATTTATTGTAGCTACTTTTGTTTGAGGAGAAAGAAGAAAAAAAATTTTATTCAATTAAAATATTAAATATTAATTAATTAAAATTAATTAAATTTAAATAAATTTAAATTTTTATAAGCTTGTATAATCAGATCTATGCCCTTGTGTGTTAAAGCTATTTTTATTTATTTAAATATGTTTAATTGTCAATATTATCTACGTTGATTTATTTTGAATGTCTTCTTAATATTTTCTGATATTATTATTCTATGTTAAGCATAAGAAATTATGTTACTTTAATACTGACTAAACTTCGACTTTTTAAATTTTTGCTAAATTATTTTAAGAAAATTTTTTGATTTCTGTAACATCCCTTAGGATTTTATTTTTCCTGATTGTGCTTGATTTATGCAATTGCTAGAAATTTTCATATCGGAAAAACTCTGCCTCCTTCTATTACTTTTCCTATTTTTAATTTTTCCTATATTCAATGCCTGTACATATACCTGTACTTCTCTATAGGTTAAGATGCTTCTTATTGGTATATGACATCGGAGTATATCTTTATGCTTAATAAGATATGTAGCTGCCTGGTATTTTCTCACGCACCTATTCGCACTAAGTATTTCAATTATCCGTTTAACCTATGGAGTACGTATAGCAGATATGTGCTTATCAGGGCAAATTTACGACATCAATATTTTCTACAAGAAAAACTTAAATTTCTATTTTATCCTCCTGGATTAAATTTAGTGCTGTTGTTAAATATATTCCTAGTTGGGTATATTTTGAAAAATACAGAAGTTTTAGTATCCTGGTCTTTTTCAGCTTATAATAATTGTATTCGAAACCACCACGTGTAGCTGCATACCTGAGGTGGAGACGGTAGGTATTATCTTTTGGCATTAGAGACCTCTCACTGTTTATGTAGGGTATTTTATAGACAGGCGAGTGATGTAGTCAATCTAGAAGGGAAACTCTAATACACTTTTCAAGTTAATAAAGAGGAGAAAGAAAAGTGCATGCGATAGTTAAAGATCTGTATTGCATACAAGTACATGTAGCACACCGATACAGCAAAAATTAGACAGATAGTCAGAAAAGGGTAAAAAATATTTAGAAAAGTATGGATCATATAAAATGTACATAATATTTATGAATTTTGAATGAGAATATAATAGCGCATTAAATACATCGGGCATGTACTAGATTAATACTATCAAATTTATAATCAAATTGTTATTAACGTGCTAGGTGAGTTCGTAAATATATGTAAAATTTAATTCTTGTTGTGGAGAAGACGTTTTATAATTTTAATATAAATTCCCTGGATCACTATATATACTGTGCTATCGCGTACAAATTTTGTTTACGATTGCGTATATATATATATATCGTATATATATACAACGCATTGCCTTCTTGTAAATTCTTTTGTAAAGGCGTTGAGGAAAAGATAAGTGTTCACGGGCTTGCTTTAAATATTTACTAAATTACTATTAATTATTTTAAAGAATGAATACAGTTATAATAAAAGTAGTACTGGCATCTAAAAAGTCAACTATTTTTCAAAAAAATTTTATTACGTCGAGCTGG
This sequence comes from Sycobia sp. Sy_11, assembly GCA_018907035.1. Taxonomy (NCBI): domain Eukaryota; kingdom Metazoa; phylum Arthropoda; class Insecta; order Hymenoptera; family Epichrysomallidae; genus Sycobia; species Sycobia sp. Sy_11. The sequence goes on along the minus strand of JACCIC010000184.1, from coordinate 908,015 downwards.
GATAGTCCGAGTGACAGTTTCTTTTTTACGCGAGAAAAGGGCAACAGCGCCGAGAGGTTTTATTCTGCGGAGCAAGCGATAGTGATGGAAGCGTGACGCGCCCACTCACTGGAATTTTGGATGTGTGACGAGGAGGCATGCCGGCGGCAGAAAATTCAATATTCACAAAAATTATATAACTTAAAGAACCCTGTCGATGATGAAAGTTTTAAATAAATATAAAGCTCTTATTTTTCTATATACGAGTTGACAGTTTTCATGACCTTTTATCGTTTCCTTTTTTGACTTGTTATCATTATTATCTGCCTGATGCCCGAAGGAAGGGTCCTCTACTTAGGTCCTTCTTCTGAATGCTTCGCCCGAGAAAATGTGAGCGAGGAGTAGTAATATCGTTTTCATTTCTGCCCCCTTTGTATGCAATTGTAAGTGCTAGGAAAAATCGAGACCACGCTGAGGGGGATTACCCAAAACACAGTCAGCCGGAAATCAGCAACGTCGCATGCTTTCAGGACAAGATAGAACACATAATAACCGGAAATGAGACTTGGATCTACGCTTAAGATCTAGAAACCACCATTTAATCAAGCGAATATTGTGCCAAAGGAGAGCGGAGACCAAAAAAATCACGCCAAAGTCGCTGAAAAATCAAGACTTTGCTCACTGTTTTCTTCAATTATCCTGGTATGGTGCATTATGAATCCCTTCCAACCGGCCAAACTGTTAACAAAGAATATTTTATTAGTTTGTCGAATATCTCCCTTCCGCCTTTTTGTCTTACGAATTTCGCGGCTATGTACAAAGCGCTACAGAGTTCATATCTGGTAATACTATACATCATTTGAAAGGTCTTGACTTTACGTACAAAACGACACTATCCATGATTAGTTTGGATATTGCGTTCAAAAGTTATAGACGTGTAAACACGAGTTCACTAACGCCGGAATTCGCGCTATTTTACAGTTTTTCTTCGTCAAAGGCAAATCCGCTAGAGGAACGTTCCGTGAGATTAATGGTGTTTTGGGGGAGGGCACGCTGCCACTTCGGACCGCAGAGGAATAGTTTCGACGATTCAGAGCCGGTGAAAACGACACCATGGATTCCGCCAGCCGGCGGAAGACCTGTGACGACGAATGCCGATCAAATCATGGAATTTATCGAGTTAGACCGGCATGTGGCATCTCGTGATATGGTCCAGGAGATGAGAGTTAGTCACCAAACCATTTTAACCATCTGCAGAAGGCTGGATACAAAAAAAGCTTGATGTTTGGGTGGCGCATGATTTGACGCAAAAAAACCTTCTGGACCGAATCAACGCCTGCGATGTGCTGCTGAAACGGAACGAACTCGACCCATTTTTGAAGCGGATGGTGACTGGCAACGAGAAATGTATCTCATACGATAATATCAAACGAAAACGGTCATGGTCCAAGGCCGGTGAACCGTCCCAAAGGCCCCATATGGCCAGACGTTTAATTCTACCATCTACTGTGAACAACTGGACCGCTTAAGCAGGCTATCGACCAGAAGCGTCCACAATTGGCCATCAGGAAGGGTGTATTGTTCCACCAGGATAATGCCAGACTACACACTTCATTGATGACTCGTCAGACGCTACGGGAGTTCGGATGGGAGGTTTTATCCCATCCACCATATAGCGCGGACATAGTGCCAAGTGATTACCACCTGTTCCTGTCCATGTTGAACGCTCTTGGTGGTGTAAATTTGGACTCAAAAGAGACTTGTGAAATGTGGCTGTCCGAGTTCTTCGCAAATAAGGAGAGGGGTCTCTACGAGAGGGGTATTATGAAGTTGCAGTCTAGATGGAAACAGATTATTGAAAAAAACGGTGCATATTTGAAGTAAATCCGGCCACTATAACACTTTTTATAACGCATTGAGTGAAGAGCAAGGTCATTTTGAGGGGGGGGGGTGAATTAGATTTAGAAGAATAAATAAAGATTTCATAAGTTATAAAAAAAATCTTACTTATATTTGTACACAGTAGTATACATATCCACATAACGAAATATTAGAAAATATAGTCATGGAGTTAGTAACATAGGATTATGATCAGACTCGTATATTTAACGTATAAAGTACCATTTCATGAGAGAAATTAGTGTACAGCTGCTTTAATTAAAACTTTAAAATAATATTTTCTTATCATAGCAAAACTTATTTAATAGGTAAAATTATTATTTTCCTACCACAAAATACATAAAAGTTATTAAGTGTCAAGACATCCAAATTTATATTTTTTTCTATGCGAAATGTTGCATACTACCATACTATGAGTTATTTCATATCTTAAGCAATATAGAAATTGTTAATTTAAAAACATAAATTATTTGAATTTTAAATTATTTTTCAAGCTCAATTATTATTCAAAATAATAAATTCTTTTATAAAAAATTTCGAATCAATTTATGTAATTTTTAGAAAAATAAAAACCATATCATATTTTTATGCAAAAACCTAAAATATTGCCTTATAGAAGCGGAAACGCAAAATTAAAGTAGATTTGAATACTATATTTAAATACTCAATTTTATTCCTTTTTGGAAGAAGTACATGTTAGTTTGTCGCCACACCTTCAATTAATTTTATATCAGTTTCCACCTAGAATTACTCCTAATAGCCGGGGAAAAAATAACTGATTTTTCCATATAAATTTTTATCGGAATCCTAGCGTATTCCCTAGAACTTGGCAGGGCAGTGTCACATACTTAGGCATGGTTGCTCCAAATGGAGCAAAGAAACAATTAGAGCCTGATAGAAAGGCTCTGTCTCCTTTTTCGGATAATGGCAAGAGAAAAAGAGAGTGAGAGAGAGAGAGAGAGAGAGAGAGAGAGAGAGAGAGAGAGAGAGAGAGAGAGAGAGAGAGAGAGAGAGAGAGAGAGAGAGAGAGAGTAAGAAAAAAGAGAAAATATTATGATTTATTTTACTTACTTGTTTATTTCCTACTAAACCCTGTTGGACTCTGGAGAGAGCGAGAGAGAATTTTAGTGGTTCTTGTTGTCGCTGCTACTGCTGTTGCTGATGTTTTCGTTGTTGTTGTTGTTGTTATTATTGAAACCACTCGTCCAAATCACTACGATTGAACTTAGAATTGAAATTAGAAAAAGTTTGAATAAAAATCTACTTTTTAAAGTTGAAGAAAAATTATTTTTGAAGCCATAAAAAATCTGTACTTTTTTAAAGCTGAAAAACTTTGTGTTAAAACCAAAAACTCTGCGTTGCCACAAAGGAAAATTCCTCCTTTTAAAGAGTGGATTTTCCTCGGCACTTACGGCGCTTATCTCATCATCTGCAGAATCATCTGTTTATTTCATTGGTGGCCGCCCAATTTTAATTGCCCATTAATTCCGTCCGATCCAATCATTAAAACGGGTTACCGCTGAAATGGAGACCCAAAATTAGGTGGAGGGGTTTCCTACTAGTTCTCTAAACTCTCCAGAGATCCCGACACGGGTCTCGTTTTACATTTTTTTCTAACTCATTCTATTATTAGTTGTTTTTTATTCATTAATATTAATTTCATTACCTGAATAATTGTTTTCATGTTAATAATAAAGGTTGCTTACAATATGTATTAGTATATCTTATGTAATTAGATGTATAATAATAACGCTTTTATAATTTATTGTTTAATTTTACATATTGTTTTAATTAAAACTATACTTAAAATATGTAATAGAAACGCCTTATATTATATATTCATGGTAAATATATAATTTCTAATAACATAATTCTAAATAGAGTTAAACAATATTAAATTAATAAATATTTTTATCGGTCTTACAGTCATTATAATATCATATATTAGTTGAAATAATGATCTATTATCGACATATATCTATCGATGCGAATGAAGTTTATGTCCCACAACGAATTTACCTCGCAAAATTCGTTACCAAGATCGGAGCGTAGGGACCAAAATGATTAAATTATGTCAGGAATGATACTCGTATGTTACCGCGTAAACGCTCAGACTGGTCAGTACCATACCCAGAATCCAATCGTAGCATAGACACCCCGAACACTCGAGCAGAGAATTAATTATCAATAATATAAACAATAATACTCACTTTTCCAATTTTATTCAAGTTTCCCTTTACAGCAAATGTATTCTACTATTATAAAACGCGGACCGCACTGGCGGTAGTCGATGTCTTCAGAATGCGGTGAGGCGACGTAGCAGCCGTTAGAAAGAGAAAAACCAGCGGTTGTAAACGGCTCCTCGTATAGCAAGGGCGTGTGAATAAAAACTCAAACGCGAAGGGTCACTGCGTACCACTGACTTAACGCCAATGGTTAGATTAGTTTTCGTTTCCTATAGTATATACGTCGGTTTACCACTGAGAGCGCTCAGCCCGACGTTTAGTATACTAAGGGAACGCGAAGGATCGCAGCGCCGAAATGACAGACCGCTCAGAGCGCCTTGTCAATTACTGGGGCCTTCAGCACAGATGTATACTAGGGTACAGCCTAAAGCGGTTTCCCAACATACCACGAATGATACGGAAAGGCACGATGTTGGTATATCGCTATAATATAGCGTTCTACTCAACATACCGAGTATGTTCCAGAATACCACTGCGTCGGATATACCGCTAATGCTTTCTCTGAGATAATGCTTCTCTGGAGGGACCCCGAAACCGGGATGCTGTTCGCGTTTTTCCACCTCTTTATATATGAAGAATCTAACATTGCGCTTATAAAAAAGTCATAAAAAAGAGTTTTGAACCAATAAGCTCATGATATCTCGTCTGCTTGCCCTCTCTTAAAAATGTAGTTGCATTAGCCCTATGCAAGCCTTGCAACGGTGGGGGTTTAATTACGACTTTTCCGAAGCATATGGAAGAAGAGTACAGTGCGAGCTGTATCCATTAGTTTTTCTAGTTCGATTTTCCGCTATATGATAAAAAATCTATTCGCATATATACCATGACAATGTTATATAGTTAATTTTGTTCGTTGAAAAATATGGTTCATTTACGTTTTCGAATCGTAATTACATCTTAAAAATCAAGGACGTTACAGTATTTATTTATAACATACTCATGTTTTACAATGTTTAACATTAATTTAGTTTATAGGCGTTGGCATATATTTGTTTAAATATTTATTTCGAATAGTATTTTGAATTATAATTACGATATTTTTATATAATTATAGTCATAAGTTAGTTAACATATATTGTCTGAGTATTTTAAATATATTATTGTTTGTAATTTAAATTCGTATAATCATTAATTGATTAATTTATTTTTTAATGATTACAAGTTTAAAATTTGATATTGATTGAGAATAGTAATTATGTAAAATAATTATTCATAATCGAAATGTAAAACTATTTATGTTCTTAGATTTTCATTAAACAACTCTTTCGATTCTTAGTTAACCATAATAAGAATTCGTAATATTATTGATAATCATTATAAGAATAACGAGGATGACAATAATTATATTTATTATTATTAATATAAATCATTAAGATTATAAATTATTATTATAAATTATAATATAAATTATAATATAAATTATAATATAATATTATTAGAAATTATATTATAAATTATTATATTATTTCATTAATGTTCCTTTTATTTTCCTTTTGGAATATAATAGAAACCTATATGAATATATATGTTTGTATACCGATATATACACACATACACACACATACCCGTACAGACATATACACATATATAGTAGATATATATATATATATATATATATATATATATATATATATATATATATATATATATATATATATATATATATGTATATATATATATTTTTTTTGTTTGCGCAGGCGTGTGTACGTATATAAGTGCTGGTACATTATTTCCTTTATATTCGTATACGCTTAGGAGAATGTAAGAAAAGGTAACGAATCAAGGGCTTCTAGCGCGCACGTATATATATATATATATATATATATATATATATATATATATTTACGACTTGCATGTATCCTCACTCGCCCTGCGCTCTCACTTTTTCTGTAGATGGAGTGCTCGTACTAGGCAGTTTGTCGCACAATAGACTTTGTGGATAAAATGATTGCAGAGAGAGTGGATCAAATTTATAATAGCACTAGAGAACGTAATATGGAAAAGAGGGATAATAATAATAAAAACATAAGATTGAAGTTTACTTTAGAAACAATAATAATATTAGACAGCTATTTAACAATTGTAAAGATAAGGATGATAAAGGTTTGAAAACAGGAGTAGTATATAAAATAAATTGTAAAGATTATGACAAATATTATATTGGAGAAACGGGAAGGTACCTAAAACAAAAAATATATGAGCATCAATATAGCTTACGAAGCATGAATGTTACATCTGGGCTAAAAGAACATAGTTTAAACTTGTTACATTCTTTCGGCTTTGAAAATGTAAATATTTTGGAACACGATATTAAGAATAAATATAAAAGAGAAACTCTTGAAAATATTCATATTTTGAAAAATCCTAATACTGTAAATTTAATGTTAGTCGAGTAAATTGGACAACACTTATCATTCCTTATTAATATAGTAGTTGTATTTCGGATTTAAGAGGAAGAAAAAAGGGGGGTCCTATAAATGTTATAATAATAAATTTAGAGTGGGGATGGGGTATATAAAGTAGCATGCTGGATTTTTCATTTTAGTTTGGTTCCTGAGGACGAACCGTAGCGGTTAGAAACGTCGGACAAGAAGGTGATCCTAAATATAGGTGGTGGAGGCAGTCAGGTTGTCCTTTACTAATATAGAATCAGTACTTTTATTGTTTTTGTTTTAATTTTATTTTACTTATTATTGTATTTTTATTTTTATTTTATTATTAATTTTATTTGATTTTTGTTTTCAATTTTCTGATATAATTTATTGTAGTAATAAGTTTTATATCAGATTCTACGGGGATGATTATAAACAAGGACAGTCTGACTGTCGTTATTTTAACTAATATATGATAGTATAAAGACTGTAAGCCCGATAAGAATATTTATTAATTTAACTGAGAACAGACGAAATAAGTACAATTTTGAATTTTAAACATTATTAATGTATGCATTTCGTTTATTAAATTAGATTTATATAATTAACTATTTAAAAAACAATAGAAATGCAATTGGTAATAATAATTATATATTTAAATAAAATAATATTTAGAATGGATATGTATTAATTAGTAAATGTATACAATTTTTATTCATCAATTAATAAATAAACAAATTAATAAATGTGTGCATAAATATTAATTTATTAACATAATTAATTATTGAAATATTTTCCTAAATCAAATTATAAAAATGCGTAAAAGTTCTTTAATTTATAATATTAGCATTGATGATAATAATAATAATAATAATAATAATAATAGTATTAAATAATAATAACACCTAGCAATAAGGTTAGTAGTTATCATAGTAAAATATTAATAATATGAACAAGATTATCAAGTATTATTAAGACTAATACAAAATGGAAGCTGTAAGTATCGTTATATCTAATTATTATATGAAGTATTAAAGATTTTTCGAATATTATGCATAATTAGTTAAAAATTGGAGGTTTTAAATATAATATTATCATTAATTTAATATTAAGCAATGTTCTTTCGTTAGTTTTAATTCTCACGTTCCCACAATGAGAATCAGAACCGACGTTTCAAGGCACATTGTGGTCGTCGAATTATAATTTATGAGTCGGTTTTATAATCCTATGCGCTTTGTGTAGGATACATCAGCGCGGACTTCAAGAGCGAGGGCGCCCTTCTCGGGCATTTCGAAAATTGTGTACACAGTTCCTTACATGTTCTATATGTTTTTTGCCGTTCGGCTTTCTTTCTTATTATTTAATATGTGAAACGTCTCACGACGTAATACCCTCCCCAAAACGATAATAAAAAGCATAAATGTGCATGCTTCTATTTTCATTTCTGAATGCATTGTTTGCATGGATGCTGTAAGTACACTAAATTTCAATTTCGTTATTTTTTCAGACTTTTTTAGTACGCTACTTGCACAACAAAAAAGAATTTTAATTTAAAAACTAATAAGTATCTACTAAACATGAAAAAGAAAATAATTGAATTTATAACTGAATGTATGAATATATGAATTATTGAATAACTGAAAAAAACTCAAAATCACTTTATAAAATAATTTTATAAAGAACTTTACCCGATCATACTGCAATATGCGAGAATGAGAAATTTAATAAAATGCTTTCAAAAATTCAAATCGAAAAATCTTTGAAGCCGGATAATCTAAATGTTTTTCACTCTCATAGTAGTAAAACCAAATTATGGAAAACAAAAAAGTCTTACCCGAGAAATTATAACTATCATCAACAGATGCCAATTAGGGCATTCTAATTTAGCACAGTCATTAGAAAAAATAATTATTGTCAAAAATACCAACTGCCAGTGTCAATATACTACGGAAGATTTAAATCATACATTATAGAATTGCAGATTCTACAGTAACGAAAGAACCATACTCACAAACGATCTATTTCAAATAAATTTTTCGACTTTGCTCTCAACTTATATATTACTAGGTTGACTAACGAGAATTATATGTAAAATTCTATACTTCTTCGTTAAAGATTATAAAATAACTTTGTAAAATATGAGGCCTAAGATGGCTCAATCACTAGAGAGAATAACAACTAACACGGTGATTTGAGTTCCAGGCCCGATCGTGGCCGATTGATACAAGTACAGTTGTAATAATTTACATGTGGTATGTTTAAGTTAAAAAATATAAAAAAAAAGGTTCAAATTTCTTGAATAAAAACAATATTAAATAAGTCATGTTTCGATGTAATTGTACAAATATTACGTTTTAAAGTAAAATATAGATATATAGTAATTATAGCAAATTTAATTTCTTTTTTTGTTGATTCCGTGTATAGATGTATGTGAATAGCGTAGTACAAACCCTTGCAAGCGCTATTCTTAATATATTTCGTTCAGTGATTGCGAATCCACTGATTTCAGTAATCGATTTGATAGTAATTTACAAAATATGTATAATTATTTCTAGCATATTTTTATGAATCTGTATTATTGTTACAATATTTGATGTTATGTAGCTTATATCATTTTACTGCATTTCAATGCTTTATCTTTTTCTTCAACAAGGTGGTAGTCCTAAAAGTTCCATTCCTAAATTTTACATCATGAAAGTACGTTATATTGAAAGTATCACATCTTTAATTCAAATGTTAAAAATGGAATTAAACATGTCATTATACTGCTATTAATTTTCATTGGGAAAAAGTAATAAATGATTCAAAGTGAGTTTGAAATTAATTTTTTTATTACCTTTTTAAAGCAATATTATATAAATAATAGTAATTTAATAAATCCAATATTTAATATTTATATGTAGTAACATTGCAAATTACGATTTTAATACAGTTTTAATATAGATTGTATAAAAAAAATTATTATTTATACTTTCAATTTAAATAAAAATATACATTCAAAGCCGAGGAAATGGAAACTAAGTTCAATGTAAATTGATTTAAAGTAGAATACACACTTCCATGAAGTCGCAGAGTGCTTCGTATTTTGGCGAGGTGCGCATGACTCAAGAGCCTTGACGATGTTTCCCTGTTTGTACTAATAGGCCAGTACAAAGGCAGTCTATATGTGAAAACCAACGTTATTATATGTTTCTATTATTATATAATATTCGAAGAATCTAGCTAATTTACTTTAAACACTAATTACTTTCATACAATATATAAAAGTAAACTTGTGAGACACGAAATATTCTTTGTTTGCTAATCATATATTCTACACGGAGTCATGGATACATATCATTGAAGTAGAATGCTTATTCTCTACCAAATACTTATATCCATATTAAGGGTTAATTACAATAGCCGCTATCTATCAAGAAAACAGCACTAAAAAGTAAAATATAAATTCTGCATAACGAATCACCGAACTCATCATTATGATCGACGTGACGTGACATCTAATATTTCTCTTTCTCTCTCTTACTACTTTATTTTACATTTTTATTACGAAATTTCTTCACCTTTCTACTTTTCTATAATTATTTGTCTAAAATTATACTGTTCTTCTGTTTCTATAAAATTCATAGAGAAAATTCAGATAAAAAATTAATTAACAATGATTTCATTTAATTAAATTAATGTGTGTTAATATAAGTAAAAAAAAAACAATAAAAAATACAGTGCTTGTGGGACTACATATAGGTGTGTTGGTCAAAAATCAACAAAATATTATAAATGAACTTTTTCAAGGTTTGTATTTTACTTGAAATTTTTTTTATTTTCTATAATTTTTACTTCTATAAATATATATCTTATCATAAATAAGATTTTGAAATATTTCTCAAAATTCTTAAGTTCTAAATTGAGGATTTTCACAGTATATCTAATTAATATTAGTAAACAATATTATAGCTAAACTTCGATATGCAATACTTTATATCTGCTACATACTATTCTACATACCTACTACTGTATGAGTTTTGTAACACTTATAATATACAACAATAGTTTTTGTATTCTTTTATTATATTTAAGAACTGTAAATTATTTAGTACAATGAATTAAAAAGAATTTATGCGGAAATATTTTTTATATTGAGATATTATCATATGATATTATTAATATGAGATATTTTAAATGAAAAATATTTTCTCGGATATAATAATGAAAAAGTTTAACAGATCTTTCACTCTTACAATAAATCGAATTATGTTCTATATTCACATTTTTCTAACTTTATTTAGAAATCATATATATTACAAAAGTTATAAAATTACAAAAAATAGAAGAACCTTCACTTCAATTTATAGAACATTTTTCATATTCTTTCTTTATTTGTTTAAAGTCCTTCTTTTATCGTACTTTATGTTCTTATAAAATAAATATCAATTTTTTATTTACAAATTTCTTATTTAAGAATTGTACTTACGTCAACTCTTTTGAATTAAATTAACAAATATTTTTATCGGTCTTATAGTCTTTATACTATAATATTATACAGACTATATATACTAGAATATTATTATACTAAAATAATGACAGTCAGACTGTCCTTGCTTATGATCATCTCCGAAGAATTTGAAATAGAAATTACTATTAAAAATAAATTAAAATTAGATTAAAAATTAAAAATATTAACCATAATAATCACAATAAAAATGAACTATATGCTGTGTTAGCAAAGGACAATCTGACTGCCCCACCACCTCAAACTAAAATTTTCCTTTGATGCTCGATGTTCCGAACCGATAAGATACATCTTCAAGGACTAAACTAAAATGAACAACTATAAATTTATTTATATAATATTTATAGGACCCAAACCTTTTGACTTAAATTTATAACATAATTTCTATATTAATAATAAATGATACGTGTTGTCCAAGTTACTTCACTCCAATATTAAATTTATCTTATTCCGATATTTTTAATAAATTGTTCTAAAATATTTACATTTTCAAAATCGAAAGAATGTAAAAAGTCTAATCTATGTTCCTTTGGAAAATGAACATTTTATGTTTCGTAAGCTATACTGATGTGCATATATTCTTTGTTTTAGGTATCTACCCGTAAGATTAATGGGATATTTGTCACAGTCTTTACAGTTTATTATCAATACTATTCTTGCTTTTAAATATTTATCATCCTTGTTTTTAAAATTATTAAATAGCGTTCTTATTTTATTATTTCTAAAGTAATTTTGAATATTATGTTTTTTGAAAGTATTTTTAATTTTTTCCGATAAACCTTTTAAATATGGTAATACTAGGATTTGATTATTGCTTTGTGTTTTATATTTCTTTTATATTATTATCAACATATTTATAAAATATATGTTGATGACGTCTTTATCATTGTACGAGAAAAGTGTATAAACGAAATGGTGGATGTTTTTAATTCCATCCATGATAGAATTAAATTTACAAAAGAAATAGAATGAAAAAATAAATGAAGTTTTTGCACTTTACTTTTTTATTGGAGTTAGTAATAACAGAGTAAAATTAAATTGTTATAGAAAATCTACATGGAAAGGTAGATTACTAAAATTCAGAAATAAAATACGAGGTTGAATAATTAAGTAATGCGACCGATTTTATTTTTCGCAGCACTGCGAATCTATAACTCCGCCACCGTAATAGTAGATACCTACTCTCTCGATTGAGACCTTGACGATCTGTCAAGTGAAAAGCGGATGTCATGAAAATGAAACAGAGAAATTTAGAGCAGCGCTGCGAGATAAAATTTTGTGCGAAACTCGGGGAAACCACGACAGAAACTTATGAAAAAGTTTTTGAAATGTATAGTAGTGATGTTCTGAGTCGTAGTCAGGTGCTTCAGTGACATGCGAATTTTAAAAAAGGCTGTGAGAACGTCGAAGACGAGGCGCGGACCGAAAATTCAAGTGTAAATCGATGCAAATCCGCAACGTGTCCGCGCCCTTGTTCGTCAAGACCGACAACCAACCATTCGAATGTTATCTGACGAGTTGAATATTAACCGGGAAATAGTTTTTTAGCCGAAAGATTTTAACCGAAGATTTCGCCATGAAAAAGTTCTACGCGAAAATGGTACCAAAGAACCTTTCCAATGAGCAAAAAGCCCACCGAATGAACAGCGCTCAAGATTGTCTCGAGCAGGTTGAAAGTGATCCTACTCTTTTCGGTCGAGTTATTACTGATGATGCAAGTTTGTTCTTTTAATATGATCCCCAAACTAAACGACAAAGCTAACAGTGGCTATTCCCTGAAGCGCCAAAGCAAAAGAAGGCGATAATGAGTCAAAGTGAAACCCATGTTTATTTGCGTCTTCGACAGCAAAGGGGTGGTTTACAATGAGTTTGTATCACTTGGACAAACTATAAATCAAGTATACTACCTCAATGTGCTCAAAAAATTACGAAAAAGGATGCTCAGAGTGCGTCCAGAGAACGCGAATACTTGGGTTCTGCAACACAACAATGTTCCCTGTCACAGTGCGTTCAGTGTCTCTCAGTCTTTGGCATCCAAAAGCATTGTAACTTTACCACAATCGCCCTATTCACCGGACATATCACTTTGCGACTTTTTCCTATTCCCCCATTTGAAAAAATTCCTCAAAGGCCGATATTTTGACTCCGTTGAAGATATATAATAATCTGTGACATGGGTACTCGGAGAGGTCCCACAAGAAGTGTTCCAGAATTGTTACGAATACTTGAAAACTTGCTGTAACAAGTGTACAGATGCGGAAGGAGACTATTTTCAAGGGTATCGCAGTGATGTAGTTTAATTTTTAAATATACTCAAGTTTTTAATTTTGTCATATTACTTAATTGTCTGACCTCGTGGGTACTGTAAAGGGAGTAATCGACAGAGAAATCCAATTATCACACAAAGATTTTAGAAATGATAATTTAAAATTAGTTCAAAAGATATTCATTAATAATGATAATCCAGTAGACCTTATAGATAAAACGTTTGCAGAGAAAATGGACCAGATTTATAATAATACTAGAGAACATAATGTGAAAAACAGGGGGAATAATAATAAAATCGTAGTATTAATATGTAAAAGGGTTGATGGAAAGAATTAAAAGTATTATCAAAAAACATAATATTTAAGTTTACTTTAGAAATAATAATAATATATGAAGACTATTTAATAATTGTAAAGATAATGATGATACATGTATAGAAGCAAGAGTTGTATACAAAATAAATTATAAAGACTCTAAAATATATTACATTGGACAATCGGGTAGATAGCTAAAACAAAGTATACGCTTTGGAATGCGTATTAGAATAAGGAATGTGCGCATAATTTATTAATGAAAATAAGATGCTTTTCAATACAAAAGATAGCCTATGTCCTTCAGAAGATAATATAGCATATATTTCGAATTCCAGAGCATTCGGTTCATTAAATTTTTTGTTTATTGTATACAAACAAAAATACGCTTTGTCTTTAGAAATTAGTATGATATATTCATACACAGTGTGCCTCATAAGTTGTAAGGCTACGAATAAAATACGTAGTACTTTGGTCACTAGATACTATGACTTTCCTCTACCTCCATGCGAAGTTTCAAGTTTATCAGATTACATACAGCTGTTCAGTAGCAATTGCGCGTGTTAGACCCAAATTATGGAAAGACCGCTCTTTTTCCTCTTGCAAGGAAATGTACCAGCACATACCGCCGCAACTATCAATCAATTTTTGGTAAAAAAATGGTTCCTCTACTTAGCTACCCACCATACTTATCTGATTTGAGCCCCCCTTCCTGTTTTCAAAATTAAAAATGGACTTAAAAGGAAATCGTTTTACGTAAATAAACGAGATACAAGAAGTTGTGACATGAAACTAAAAAGTATTCCAAAAGAGGCATTTTTAAAAGGCAGGCAGATAATGGAAGATTAAATCAACTTGTATATGAGTTCTAATGGAAACAGTATTGAATAAATAGTTTATTGAAAAAATTTTATATGTTTATTGCTTCTTTTGTACCGTCATTAATTTTCAGTCTTAAAATTTTTGCGACACACTGTGTATATTGTATAAAATGGTCTATGAAACATCACATTTTGAAGCAGATGCTGCTTTAATGCAGCTTTTTACGAGGGTGGATTGATAAGTTTCCGGTCTGACCAAGAAAAACAACATTTTTAAGAATTTTTTTTATTTCTCAATATAATCTCCTCCAAGGCTAATACATTCCTCACAATGGTGTTCTAGTCTAGTAATGCCATCTCTATTGTCTGTAAATAAGGACAGTCTGACTGTCATTATAATTTTTAATTTAATTTTTATTTTTATTTTTTATTATTTTTGTGTATTCATATATTAATTTTCATGTAGATATGTATTGATATTGTTACGTATTGTTTTCGATTGATTTGATTGGATTTTAAGACCAATGAAAAAAATATTTATTATTTTGTATATAAGAAATCGACAAAAGTACAATTAAATTATTATTATATATATATATATATATATATATATTGTGACGGGAAACGCAAGCGCCGTGTACGCTTGTTTTCCCACGTCCCTATGCTGTCTCTCTCGTCGTAGCCCTGTAAGAGAGAGAGAGAGAGAGAGAGGGAGGGGAGTGCGGAGAGACGGTCGCGCGCGCGAATTTTAGAGTGAGTTAGCAAACAAGCTTCGAGAGATAAGCACGATCGGACTCTTTGTTTTTGAGCAACGCCAAAACGAAGGGTCGGTCTCGCGCGTAGTGTGCGAGAAATTGATAAATTTCCGGCCTGACCAAGCAAAACAACGTTCTGATGAATTTTTTTTTATTTCTCAACATAATATCCTCCAAGGCCGATATATTTCTTATAGCGGCGTTCAAGTCTAGTAATGCCATCTCTATAGACTGATTCGTCGAGCTCCTCAAAATACCCATTTACAGCTTCGATTACTTCTTCAGTGTCCGCAAATCTGTTACCGCCAAGCCAGGTTTTGATGTTAGGAAACAGATAATAGTCATTCGGGGCTAGGTCTGGAGAGTAGGGAGAGTGCGGCATCAATTCAAACTTCAAATCGTTGTTCAATTCGTAGCTCAAACGTTGCAATAAGTCTCCGTAGTATTGACCAGTTTTACTCTTTTCAAGATAATCAATGTATATAATACCTCTTGCATCCCAAAAAACAGTAGCCTTAACCTTGTTCGCCGAAAAAATTGTTTGGTTTCTTTGGAGTTCGTTCCCCTGGTGCAATCCACTGTTTAGACTGTTATTTGGTTTGAAAAGTGTAGTGGTGGACCCAAGTTTCGTCAAGGGTTACGAATCGATGCAAAAATTCGCTTGGATTACGCTTATACAACGCTAAATTGGCGGTAGAAATGTTCTTTCGAATCAATTTTTTGTTGACTGTTAGCAAACGCGACACTCATCTTGCACAGAGCTTTTCCATATACAAATGATGGTGCAAAATATTTTATACACGTACATATGACATTTTACAGGTCTCAGCTATCTCACACACTCTTAATCTGCGGTCTTTCAGCACAATTTGATGGATTTTTTCGATCATATCTGTAGTTGTGACCTCAATGGGGCGTCCTGAGCGAAGCTCACCAGAGGTGCTCACACGATCCTTTTGAAACTCGTAAAACCACTGTTTAACGGTTGAATATGATGGGGAGGTTGTGCCCAGTGTTGAGGCGTTAACTCCTTCAAATAAAAGTATTTGATAACAGCACGATTTTCCAGCTTTTACCTTTTTACAAAAAACACAGAGGCGTTTTGTTCAGCTTGCTCTCTACCCTAAACTAAGATGGCGATCGAACTAAAGCTATAGCTACAAGCTATCTAAGCATGGTAATATAGAACGCCACCTCAAGGTAGGTCTAGTGGAGCCATCTCTTCGTCAGGCCGAAAACTTATCAATACACCCTCGTATACGGAAGGCACGATAGGTGAATTATCTATAGGAATAGTAGTAGGATAATAAAAGAATAATAGTACTTTTTACATAAATATTATTGAACTATTTAAAAAATCGTTTAAACTATTATCTGAAGTAAAGCCGAGACGGGTATTGATGGAAAAAATTTTAGAAATATAAGAAGCCTATTTAATATTTGTAAAGATAAGGATGATAAATATTAAAAATAAGAGTAGTATTTATAATAAATTGTAAAGACTATGATAAATATTACATTGAATAAACGGCTAGATAATTAAATTAAAGAATGTATGAGCATTAGTATAGATTCTAAAGCATAAATTGTACATTCGGTCCAAAGGAACATAGTTAAGACTTGTTACATTTTTTAAATTTTCTATAATATAAATTTAATATTGGAGTGAAGTAATTTGGACAACACGTACCATTCTTTATTAATATAAAAATTATTTTATATATTTAGGTTAGGAGGGTGGTGGTTCTATTAATATTATATAAATAAATTTAGAATGGGGATAGGGATAATATTAATAGGAATTCAGAGAAGGTCCTATTATTTAATAGGTACAGGGGGTGTTAAAAATTTATTAATTGCAAATGTAAATTAAAAAAAATTATTTTTAAACCGAATCTTATTTAAAATTTCTTTGTATATCTTAAATTTAAAAAAATATAAGAAATTAATAAATATTTTTATTGGTCTTATAGTATTTATAATATAGTATATTGTAAAGATAAGCTTGTAACTTCTAATCCTTGGGTACGAGCACGTGAATTTCCTCGAAGAGAGAGATAGGAAAACTGGCGAAATATATTATTGAAAAGAATATATTTTCAATAATATATATAATAGTTTAATAGGATATATTTTCAAAATTAGTGTACGTACACTTCCAAAAACAATCACCCAGATAGAAATATAATATTATACTATGAATTACGTAACTCTACATCCGAAAAGGCAAAATGTAATTAGATAATAAAAGAAAGGAATATTTCATATATAATAATTAAAAGGAATAAATGAAAGAAATATAAAGGAAAGAAAAGAGAAAAAAAAGTTTTATTCAAATAAAATATTTATTAAAAATAAATCACTAATTATAGAATAATATATAGATAGAGACATTTACTCGGACCATTACCTAATTAGCTATTAAGGAAGGCGTTTTCCTGAGCAACCTATGGATGCCACGATTTGGACATATTGCCTCCATCGTGACATCCGGCTGTTCATGGAAAAAGCACCTATGGTGCCGGTCCCATTGTCCAGTTGGGTCTTGGACATAATAGGACTGGAAATCGCCTAGCGAGGTCTGCGGCACATTCTCTTGGCGATGAGCCGTTGGAGCCCCCGATCGAGTGTCCGACCTTCAGCCTTAGCTTTATACTCGGCTAAGGCTGCCAGGAGATTCTTTTCCATTCGCTGAAGTATGATCAATCTCGAGATCTGAAGCTCCATCTTCGGGGGGAGCAGATAAATAACCGATGTTCTGACTTTCCGCTTGATTATTCCCCTCTAATGTTGAGGATGCTTCCTCAGGAGTGGTGGGACGAAGTTTGAAGCCTCTTCTCGTCCCGCAACTGCTGCTGTGGAACTAGATCTGGCCTCCTGCTTCACTCCCACTTGGCCTGTAGTGCCTGCCTCGGAGGGTGCCATATCTCATATTTTCAGTCGAAGACCGTTGAACCATCATTTCGTTTTCGCGAGGAAGACTATGCTGAGAAGACGGATTCTAACGGATCGCGTGTAAGCGCGAGTGTGTCCTGCGCAGAGGACCTTGCATCTGAAACTTCACCCTCTGGTAAAGTTTCTCGCATATCAGGTAGGTCGCTCATAGCCTGGTCGAAATCCAGCGGCGGTTGTTGTAAGACCTATTCTTCAATCACCAGTGTTGAGGTGGTTTCGAAGAAATCGCTTCCCTTTGGTTGTACGTAAAGCTTGAGATGTTCAGCACGAACTAACTGCTCAATCCTTACGTCACAACCTTTCAGCTAGTGCGTATTTGTCCCTGTTTTTTCTACTATTACAAACGGAACTATGTACTTTGGGGCTAATTTCGCCGTTACACTTTGAACTGACGAGGATAAAACACGATTTTTCTTCCATACCAGGTCGCTTATTTGGTAGAGAGAAGGACGTCGCTTTGCATTATAATACTCTGCCAGACGATACTGTTATCCTTGAGATCGTGTCTTATAACTAGTCCGGTACTGTCACCAAGAATTTTCAAAGAATTTTTTGAAAATTCAATAGTTATGCTAAAAAAAGTGCTAACTTAGCGCAAAAGGAGGACGATAAGATAACGTAAAGTAAATCTGCTTTCAACATTTGTATAAAAGCTAGAATTGTAACGAATATCAAACATCAAGATATTCATACATGTAAAATGGCGAACTGTCCTTGACGGATTCGCTCACTGATTGTTGCATGAACTTCAGCTGTCTTCTCGATCGGTTATTAGGTTAAATAAAACGGGCGTTTATTTGAGCTAAAGGGAGAACTTGTCCTTTATTGTTTGGAGGAAAAGTCTGTGAATAGGCATAAAAACCTCCGGTAAGGGAGGGGGAGAGAATTATAAATTATAAATACACATTGAATAAATACTGACAAGAAAAGTAGTGCTAAAGCAATACAACGATTTAAGACCTTTCACCGAGATCGCACTAGATACCTTATACAGAAGGTCGTTATTGTATTTTCACGTTATATGAAAAAGACAAGTAAATCAGGCTTGTACAGAAGCCGTAAACCTTGTACAGAAGGTTGAGGCTTTAGCGAGACACGTCTCTCGTTGTGCAATCCACTCTCGACCGAAATCGTTCAACAATGCACAAATACTGGAACTTAAACGGCACCTGAGGATTTACACCACGTATCACACGTCCTCAGTAAAATATATCTCACTATATAAATACAGCGTAATATTATATTTATTCGTACGTCCGCGACTATAAAAAGCTATCGCGAGCCCTTCAATCACCTCGCTTGTCCGCAAACTGAACTAAATAAAAAATGTTACTCTAATAGCGCGCCCCCTTCTCCCCTGATTACCGACTGCAATAGTACGAGCTTGCTCGTGTCGCCGCCGTCGATGAATCATCGCAATGAGATCGATTACAACGTACATGATCTCGCATTAATCATACTCTTAACTCTACAGAACAACACATTTTTAAATCATGCATTTAAATTGGTTGAACAGCGAATGAAACTATGTTTACAAAATCATAAAGCTATGAAAATTAAGACACTGCTGTCTGCAGAGTAAATTATTTCTAAAAATTCATAATAAATACTAGAAGTGAAGTATTTTAATACAAAAAATTCGCCAATTTTTAATACTAAAAATTTTAAAGAATTGTTTCCAACGCATGTGAAATTCGACATGATACGGATGTATTTTGCGAGAGAGATTCTGTCTGATCGTTGCATTCGATCATAAATTTAGCTATCAATATATATATATATATATATATATATATATATATATATATATATATATTCAATCCTATAAAAGGTAGCTTATATATTGCACTACATAGAGCAATAGATAAAAGACATGCATCTGTCAATGTAAAAAATTATGATAACCATTGCTTTAAATGGGCAGTTTTATTAGCTTTATATCCAGCTAAAGTAATTGTTAATCGATTTTCCACATATAAGCAATATGAAAATGATCTCGATTTTAAAGATATTGATTTTCCAGTCAATATTTTAAGTGAAACCGCATGAAAGGATCACAGGCGAGATCTATCGACGACAATTGATGCGTTTGAGCCGCGCACTGCGAGAAAAACGGACACAATACTCCGACAGGCACGACAAAGTTATTTTGCAACATGACAATGCTCGCCCACATGTTGCACCGCCGGTGAAAACATACTTAGAAACGCTCAAATGGGAAGTCCTGCCCCACCCGCCGTATAGTCCAGACGTTGCTCCGTCTGATTACCATCTCTTCAGATCGATGACGCATGGCCTGGCTGACCAGCACTTCCATTCCTACGAGGAAGCCAAAAAATGGGTGGATGACTGGATAGAGGCCAAACCGGTCGAATTTTTTTAGCAACGGGATTCGCATGTTGCCAGAAAGATGGGAAAAAGTTGTAGCTAGCGATGGCCAATACTTTCAATAATTCATTTGTAACCATTTTTTCACAATATAGGCTCAAAATTTGAAAAAAAAAAAAAAACGGGAAAGACTTATTCACATACCTGATAATATAAACCAAAAATTTAACTTTTTAACTTTTAAAAATTATACGTTTTCTAAATTATAACTACAGATATAAAATTTACATTCTACAACTTTTTACAATAAGAGAGATTTTGAAGTTTTGTATTTTCTACAATATGCACTATCAATAAAAAATGTATAAGTATTTTAAATAATTATAAGTAATAACACGAGCTTAAACATATTTTTAAAAAATACGAGTATGACGTAGATTATAATGTTAACATAGTTGATCAACCCATGTCTCTGATACTACATACTAAATATAATTCATAAATCACATACATTATTCCGAGCTTCCTTCACATTCAAACTGCATACTTTTCATTTATATTTATTATAATCTACTCTGTATTGTTACTTATTGATATTTTAAACATTTGGTGCAATTCCGATTTAACATAAAGATTAGTCTAAGAAATAGAGTCATTCTCTGTATAAACTAATAATGAAATGATTCTGTTTGTTTATTTATAATATTACAGTGATTGTGGAGATAACCTCACTTATGATAAAATGATCTATTGAAGAAATTGTTAAAAATACATTATATAAATTACTTATGTATATTATAGAGTAATTGCAATAATTTATTTTATTCAGAAAATTATAGTAGAACATTTTAAAGTACGTATAATAAATCGTTTATAATCTTAAATGTATATTATTTAATATATATAATTGAATACAGAGCTGTTTCTAAAAGCTTGTTAAAAATATATAAAAAACTGATAAAAATACTAGATCGATAGATTACGTATAAATTTTTATTCGCTTGATTACAACTATTATAGAAATTGATCACAAAAAAGTTTTTGGAAAAAATTGAATAAAAAATTATAGATGATATCAATATATTAAATTTAATTTCCATGGAATTTTTCTGTAGAAGAAAAAAATAAGACCTAATAGAAAAAGATCGAATAAAAAAGAAATTGCAGAAAAAAAACTGGTGAAAAAAAATTTGTGAAATAAAAAAAATTCGATAAAAATCTAACCAGTTTAAAAAAGAAAAAACAAGAAAAAATCCCAGAAAAAAATTAAAAAATTTAAGAAAATTGAAAACATTAGTTTTCAAAAATGTAAAATAATACTGCTGTATAATAAACCGCTTATTATCTCTGACTAAACTAAGAGTCTAAAAACTCGTATACATGCTGTTATTTGTGAGGATACATATATAATATATTTAGCCATTTGTTTTAATGGTCCATTGTTGGCAGCTGTAATCGTTATATAATGTATTTTTATCAAGGTATTTCGGAATGTTTCCGAAAAATATTTTATATGAATATTGTTCTTATATACGAACATTTGTTTCTATTTTTCTACGAAAATTCATGTATTTATTATTTGCTTTTGTATATCGATTAGAATAATGGCTAACACCACCTCTACTACCTCTTTCAATTAATCTTGAAATGTCTTCAATATGTGTTGACTGGAAAATCAATATCTTTAAAATCGAGATCATTTTCATATTGCTTATATGTGGAAAATCGATTAACAATTACTTTAGCTGGATATAAAGCTAATAAAACTGCCCATTTAAAGCAATGATTATCATAATTTTTTACATTGACAGATGCATGTCTTTTATCTATTGCTCTATGTAGTGCAATATATAAGCTACCTTTTATAGGATCGAATATATATATATATATATATATATATATATATATATATTGATAGCTAAATTTATGATCGAATGCAACGATCAGACAGAATCTCTCTCGCAAAATACATCCGTATCATGTCGAATTTCACATGCGTTGGAAACAATTCTTTAAAATTTTTAGTATTAAAAATTGGCGAATTTTTTGTATTAAAATACTTCACTTCTAGTATTTATTATGAATTTTTAGAAATAATTTACTCTGCAGAGAGCAGTGTCTTAATTTTCATAGCTTTATGATTTTGTAAACATAGTTTCATTCGCTGTTCAACCAATTTAAATGCATGATTTAAAAATGTGTTGTTCTGTAGAGTTAAGAGTATGATTAATGCGAGATCATGTACGTTGTAATCGATCTCATTGCGATGATTCATCGACGGCGGCGACACGAGCAAGCTCGTACTATTGTAGTCGGTGATCAGGGGAGAAGGGGGCGCGCTATTAGAGTAACATTTTTTATTTAGTTCAGTTTGCGGACAAGCGAGGTGATTGAAGGGCTCGCGATAGCTTTTTATAGTCGCGGACGTACGAATAAATATAATATTACGCTGTATTTATATAGTGAGATATATTTTACTGAGGACGTGTGATACGTGGTGTAAATCCTCAGGTGCCGTTTAAGTTCCAGTATTTGTGCATTGTTGAACGATTTCGGTCGAGAGTGGATTGCACAACGAGAGACGTGTCTCGCTAAAGCCTCAACCTTCTGTACAAGGTTTACGGCTTCTGTACAAGCCTGATTTACTTGTCTTTTTCATATAACGTGAAAATACAATAACGACCTTCTGTATAAGGTATCTAGTGCGATCTCGGTGAAAGGTCTTAAATCGTTGTATTGCTTTAGCACTACTTTTCTTGTCAGTATTTATTCAATGTGTATTTATAATTTATAATTCTCTCCCCCTCCCTTACCGGAGGTTTTTATGCCTGTTCACAGACTTTTCCTCCAAACAATAAAGGACAAGTTCTCCCTTTAGCTCAAATAAACGCCCGTTTTATTTAACCTAATAACCGATCGAGAAGACAGCTGAAGTTCATGCAACAATCAGTGAGCGAATCCGTCAAGGACAGTTCGCCATTTTACATGTATGAATATCTTGATGTTTGATATTCGTTACAATTCTAGCTTTTATACAAATGTTGAAAGCAGATTTACTTTACGTTATCTTATCGTCCTCCTTTTGCGCTAAGTTAGCACTTTTTTTAGCATAACTATTGAATTTTCAAAAAATTCTTTGAAAATTCTTGGTGACAGTACCGGACTAGTTATAAGACACGATCTCAAGGATAACAGTATCGTCTGGCAGAGTATTATAATGCAAAGCGACGTCCTTCTCTCTACCAAATAAGCGACCTGGTATGGAAGAAAAATCGTGTTTTATCCTCGTCAGTTCAAAGTGTAACGGCGAAATTAGCCCCAAAGTACATAGTTCCGTTTGTAATAGTAGAAAAAACAGGGACAAATACGCACTAGCTGAAAGGTTGTGACGTAAGGATTGAGCAGTTAGTTCGTGCTGAACATCTCAAGCTTTACGTACAACCAAAGGGAAGCGATTTCTTCGAAACCACCTCAACACTGGTGATTGAAGAATAGGTCTTACAACAACCGCCGCTGGATTTCGACCAGGCTATGAGCGACCTACCTGATATGCGAGAAACTTTACCAGAGGGTGAAGTTTCAGATGCAAGGTCCTCTGCGCAGGACACACTCGCGCTTACACGCGATCCGTTAGAATCCGTCTTCTCAGCATAGTCTTCCTCGCGAAAACGAAATGATGGTTCAACGGTCTTCGACTGAAAATATGAGATATGGCACCCTCCGAGGCAGGCACTACAGGCCAAGTGGGAGTGAATCAGGAGGCCAGATCTAGTTCCACAGCAGCAGTTGCGGGACGAGAAGAGGCTTCAAACTTCGTCCCACCACTCCTGAGGAAGCATCCTCAACATTAGAGGGAAATAATCAAGCGGAAAGTCAGAACATCGGTTATTTATCTGTTCCCCCCGAAGATGGAGCTTCAGATCTCGAGATTGATCATACTTCAGCGAATGGAAAAGAATCTCCTGGCAGCCTTAGCCGAGTATAAAGCTAAGGCTGAAGGTCGGACACTCGATCGGGGGCTCCAACGGCTCATCGCCAAGAGAATGTGCCGCAGACCTCGCTAGGCGATTTCCAGTCCTATTATGTCCAAGACCCAACTGGACAATGGGACCGGCACCATAGGTGCTTTTTCCATGAACAGCCGGATGTCACGATGGAGGCAATATGTCCAAATCGTGGCATCCATAGGTTGCTCAGGAAAACGCCTTCCTTAATAGCTAATTAGGTAATGGTCCGAGTAAATGTCTCTATCTATATATTATTCTATAATTAGTGATTTATTTTTAATAAATATTTTATTTGAATAAAACTTTTTTTTCTCTTTTCTTTCCTTTATATTTCTTTCATTTATTCCTTTTAATTATTATATATGAAATATTCCTTTCTTTTATTATCTAATTACATTTTGCCTTTTCGGATGCAGAGTTACGTAATTCATAGCTGATGTAGCGATGACATTACGTTGGCACGTTAATATAGAAATAAATTGCAAGTAACCAAAAGATTCCTTTTATTTATTTATTTATTTATAAATATGTTGACAAATTTTATTAGAATTTTATTTCATGTAAATAATGTATTATTATAGTAGTCCCATTAGTTTTATATAAATAAATATAATAATAAATGAAATAGAGTAGTAACATAAAAGAGAGCCAGAAAGTAAATAGTAATATATATATATATATATATATATATATATATATATATATATATATATATATATGATATTTTATTCTTTATGCTATATATTGGATGTACAAATAAGTTTCGGCCGTTTTTTTTTAAATAAAGAAATAAGAATTGATTGTACAAAAAGGTACAGATACTGTCATTATTCAAAATATTACCCATTACTTTCTACTACCTTTGACCATCTTTCGGGCAGCAAGTGGATATCCCGTCTAAAAAATTACTCGTCTTTTGACACGATCCACGGATCGAGCCATTTCTTCAATTCCTCGTAAGATGTGAAATGCTGTTCAGCGAGGCCATCAGTCATCGACCGGAATAGGTGGGAGTCTAAAGGAGCAGTGTCAGATGAATACGGCGGATGGGGTAGGACATCCCAATTTAGTGCTTCTAACGTTTCCTTTACGAACATTTGCAACATGTGGCCGAACGTTGTTATACTGACAAATGACTTTATCGTGCTTTTTGGCATATTGTGGACGTTTAATCTTCAATGTTCGGCTGAATTGCATCGGCTGTTGTTGGTAACGTTCCCCGATGACGGTTTGATTGTGTTGGAGTAGTTCGTAATAAAAACTCCAAGCTGATCCCACCAAATGCACAGCATTAGCTTCTTGCCATGAATATTTTCTTGGCAATTCTATATTTGGCTTGGCCAACGACGTAGAGGCAACCTATGACCCAGGCTTAGGTCATGACTTCATACGCTTTGGGTTGTCGTAGTGAATCCATTTTTCGTCTCCTCTGACGATTTGATTAAGAAATCCTTTGAGATTTTGCCTTTTGAGCAATTTTCGCAAGCTCGACGTCTCTTATCTTTAGTTCGTAAGGAACCCATTTTCCTTGCTTTTAGACCATACCCAGGGATTTGAGACGTTGCGAAATAGCTTGTTGAGTCACTCCTAACTCTTGTGCAAGTTCTTCTTGCGTTTGGTACGGATCTTCCTCCAGTAAAGGTTCCAATTCTGTGTCACCGTACACTTTGGGCCGTCCACTGCGTGTTTGTCCTTCACGTCAACATCACCATTTGTAAATTTTTGGAACGTGACATCTTGAAACTTGACATCTTAACATCACTAACAAAACTAAGTGATGCTAGCAAACAGTCAGAGGTATTTAATGATTACACTGTTTGCAGATGTCAACATATATTATACGACTTTATACAGCTGAAAATTTCGAAGTTATCTTAGCAGTTGCGTCATCTTTTCAAAACGGCGGAAACTTATTTGTACAGCTAATAATATCCGAAACAGAAACCATACTTCACTTTGCATACACACACACACACACACACACCCACACACACACACACACACCCACACACACACCCACCCACCCACACACACACACACACACACACACACACACACACACACACACACAGGTGCGCCCAGTGTGGAGTTTTGTTGCTTTCTCCCATCTGGCGCCTCCCCAGGTTGCGGATAGGGGATGGCTCGCTAAAATTTGTAGAGGGCACTGAGGAAATAAAATACTCAGGGCGGACAGAAGAAGCTAATAGGGAGGGCCTCCCGAACTTAAGGCCAATTCTGATTAATGTTTGGTATAAACAAGGATATACCCCAGGGAGTAACTCCGGCAAGACCGGTCAATCTCCTCACCGATTCCGATAGAGTGCAAGCCTCTATGGTCGGTGGTAGCCCCTCGGATTCTGGGGAGGGCGAATCAAACATCATCATAGACAGTACATTGTGTACTAAAGGAGATGTCATGATGGATCAAGAAATGACGGATCGGGAAATCTCCATCACGCGCAGAAACAATCATCTGGAGCGACTTGGTGAGAAGACCAGTCAATTGTTGGATTTTGTTAAAGATAGGCATAACGTGCAAAAGACCATTAAGGATCTTGCTCGTTCTATTAATGCCTCATACAGCTGCATCAGTATGGCAGAGGATGATCTGTTGCAATATCACCGTCTTGGTACTCATGAAGTGGTGACTCAGACTATGCCGAGTCTACGCTCTGATACCAAACGAAGCGCAGCCGAAGAGATGGATTCCACTTCTAAAACAATAGGTGGCAAAAGGACGAAAGAACCATCATTGAGCTTAAGGAGACCAACAGAGTCGGTTGGAGTACCTACAGGGAAGTCTGAGTCCAAGGAAAATCAATGGCAGGCCATCAAGCGCAAGAAGCCCAAAGGCAAAGATAAAGAATTATCTAGTACACGCAGGGTTAATGGGCGACATAGGCCTAAGTCCATTTTGATTAAGGCCAATGAAGGAGTCACATACGCGGAGGTACTGCGTCAAATAAAGAATGACCCGGAGTTATCTCATGTGAAGAATGAGGTTAACAGGATACGCAGAAATGCAAGCGGTGCCCTTGTACTTCAGTTGGAACGGACAGCCAAAGATGCACATGAGTTGGCTCGCATTGTTGAAACTAATGAACACTTGATGAACACCATCAATAAACCAATAAGACCAGAGAGCATCCTATCAATAATGCTGGAATCTTCTGAAAACTGGAAGGCAGTAGCCAGTTTCGCAAAAGAGGCGATGACCAAACTTAGAAATGTCGATAGAATTAGGCGAATGGCCCAGGATGAATTAGGCTAGCTGATTCTATTTTAAGTTGCAGAGGACGAACACCGAACCCCTGATCACTTGTGTGGATGGGGGACGTAGGATAGTCTCATAAGGAGAGGAGTCGTATAGGCTAACTAATAGCCCCGCCGAAGTAATATTGCGGATAGTTCCGACGGGATGCTGGTTTCGTGAGGCCAGTAGTGCAGAGGTTGCTCTGCCTACGCCTAATGAAAAAAAAAGAAGAAAAAACGCAGGTGCGCGCGCACGCACGCACGCACACACACACACACACACACACACACACACACACACACACACACACACATATATATATATATATATGTAAATAAATTTAACAGATTAAGTGACTGTCAAAACATTTTCAAACGGCAGTTCCTATAGCAGAAAACTCGGTGAGTCTTCGATAACGCTAACGTGGCGAGTTCGTGAAGCATTTTACCAAAGCTACACAAGTAATGCTAACGTTTCTTTTGGCTCAGTGTATAGCTTATGTGAAGAGAAGACCGACATCAGAATAATAGAGTTGGATCTTAAAAATCACGGTTCCCCGTTTGAAAAGGCTGCCACGCTGCACCGGAGACCGGCAGATAACTATAGCCCATCAGACTTTGTAGTATGAGAACGAGCACTACAAAGTTACTTCGTAATAAAAGCCGAAGCACAAAAATACGCTCATACAGATTAAGAATCTGTTAAAAATTATTGTTAACAATAATTTAGCCTGTTAAATTATCTGTTAGAAATTATTGTTAACAATAATGTAGCCGGTAAAAGCAGTGTGACAATTCCAAGGATATAATATATTACAAAGTATATTATTCTTCCAAAAATACTTGTCGGTCTTATACCATTTCGTATATCATTATTAGCCGATTTGAGTGCAACTGAAACACTAGCAGCAAGTGCTGCTGGAATAGTAATATCATTTAACAATGCATAAGCGGCATAATCAGAGTAAGAAGAAAATTGAAGGTGTAACAAAACAATGGAAGCAATTGCTCATTGACAAATTCTTTAGCTGAAAGCTTACAAGAAGTAAATTTATGATCTTTACTTAAATCCTTATAAAAGTAAAGGGAAGGGCCTGTACCTTAAAGCATATAACTGCAAAGGATTAAAAAAAAATTTCTCTGTAGAATTGCCAAAAAGACAATTACTTAACACGGACTTAATAAAATACGTTCGTATTTCAAGCATTTCCGTATTTGAGATATATTAGGTCAAATATCTCCCTTCAGCTTTTTCGCTCTTTATTCAATGCTGATAAAAAGTGTTACAGTGGTCGAATTGACTTCAAATATGCGCCGTTTTGTTCGATAATCTGTTTCCATCTAGACGGCAACTTCATAATACCCCTCTCGTAGAAAACCCTCTCCTTATTTGTGAAGAACTCGAATTCCATGATTTGATCGGCATTCGTCGTCACAGGTCTTCCGCCGGCTGGCGGAATCCATGGTGTCGTTTTCACCGGCTCTGAATCGTCGAAACTATTCCTCTGCGGTCCGAAGTGGCAGCGTGCCCTCCCCCAAAACACCATTAATCTCACGAAACGTTTTTCCAGCGAATTTGCCTTTGACAAAGGAAAACTTTAAAATAGCGCGAATTTCAGCGTTAAAGAACTCGTGTTTACACGTCTATAACTTTTGAACGTAATATCCAAACTAATCATGCATACCTCCGTTTTGTACATTATGTAAGTATACACCTTTCAAATGGTGTATTGCCAGATTCGAACTCTGTAGCGCTTGGTACATAGCCGCGAAATTCATAAGACAAAAAGGCGGAAGGGAGATATTTGATAACCTAATATATAATATAATATTATATGATAATATATTAAAATTAAAAATTGTACTTATGTCGACTGTAAACTATAAGTGAAAGAACATGCCGAGAGTGGTTTCATTGCCTCTTTCACGTCGAAGAAAAAAATGGCTGTGAAAGAGAAAGGTTTTCGACGATGCTGAATTGGAGGAATTAGTTGATCACCACTCGTGTCAAACGCAATAAGAATTGGCAATAATAGTACACTAGTATCATTAGGAGTGACGCAACAAGCTATTTCAAAACGCCTGAAAGTCATAGGAATGATTCAGAAATAATGAAATTGCGTTCCGTATGAGTTGAAACCGAGAGATGTTGAACGGCGTTCGTTTGGTTGTGAACAGCTATTTGCACGGCAGATGCGGAAGTGATTTTTGTATTGCATTACGACAGGGGATGAACAGTCACGGAAATATCCCGGTCATGATTCCAACTCGACGGTTAAACCGAGTAATCACGGTTCCAAGATCATGCTCAGTATTTGGTGGGACCAGCTCAGCGTAGTGTATTATGAGTTGCTAAAACTGACTGAAACAATGGTGGTCGTTATCGAAGGCAATTAATGCATTTGAGCCAAACATTGAAAGATGAACGGCCGCTAACCAACGATAGAGAAGAAAAAGTGATTTTACAGCATGACAATGCTTGATCCCATGTATCGAAACTGCCAAGACATACTTGGAATCGTTCAAATGAGAACTTCTACCCCACCCACCGTATTTTCCAGACATTGTACCCTGAGACTAGCGCTGATTTCGCTCAATGGTACATGGCCTGGCTGACCAGCACTTCCGGACTTATGAAGAAGGAAAAAATTGGATCGATTCGTGGATCACTTCAAAAGATGACCAGTTTTATCAATGCGAGATTCGTATACTGTCCAAAACATGAGAGAAAGTAGTGAATCGCGATAGATAGTACTTTAAATTATAAATGTGATGTAATGTAATATAAATATAATCAGCTTTTTATGTCCGCTGTTGCTTATTCATCGCTCTAGAGAGCACCTACTTCACAAATAATCGTCAGCGGCCGTTATCTTATCTGCTACCCTTGGGACATATGTGGTAGTATGAATTTCTAGCTCTACATAATAATGACAACAATAATAATAAATCCTTTTTATAAAAAAATGTTCAATAATTTTAAGAAGAAAATATAAGATTTGAACGACTTCGTTATTATACAACAAGTTTGTGAATTCCTCAAATTAGAAAAAGACAGGAATAAAAAATTTACTTAACGTTATAACACTGGTGTGTCCCAGTGAAGGCCGCTGAGCATCCCATAAGCTTCTTTTGGCTAATACCAGAATACGTTTGTTTTATTGTTCGTTACGTAAACGTAACTCCAGCTGACGACGCCTCAGATCCTGGTCGCTTAAGACGCCACCAGGTTCGTTTACAAAACGTCAAAATTTCCTTTATTATTAAATTTTTATTATTTCTTTATTTCTTTTTCGCGTTCCTAGTCACGTCTATACACTGTACTTTCGCTTTAGCTAAAAACGCCACCAAAATTGTTCCAAGGTACTTCTCGGTATTTAATTCTACTTCTTTTGTTTCGCTTAGCGTCAGAGAATTGAAATAGAAATCCCCCTTATAATTCCCTATTCACGCTTGGAAAGGGTTATTTTGAATTTGAATAATACTTTTGATTAAATTAAAAATATATCAATTTAGTATAAAAATTTATTATAACAATAAGTAAAAAATATAATGAAGACAAAAATAATAAACAATTTGAAATTTAAATATATCTAATTTTTAGTCCAATTTACTTCGTCGCCTTAGATTTTCCCTTCGAGGTGTCCGTTGTCCATTTCTGTGAACAAAAATAAATATAATTTATTTTACTTTTTTTACAATTAGATTTCATCGCAGTCTAAATTATTTAAATTGCGTCGAAATTTTCCCTCGCGCACCGAGTATGCCTGAGACTTGTCGCCTGTTATCGCGCCGATGGCAGATCCGACTTGTAAAATTACTTTCAAGGTTGGCGGTACACTGAGATTATGCAATCCCGACAGCGCTGTTTGAAAACCGCAAGAGTTTCAGGTTCTCCATTCTGGCGCATAATTCCCCTTTTTCGCGCTGCGCCGCGCTTCGCCGTGTCGCGCAGCGCCTTCACCGCTTTGCTCGAAATCGCAAATGAATTCGTGAATTTCGGCCAGCGTGCCCCCCGCACCACTGAAGTGCTCGCTCGCTCCGCGGTGCTTACCTTTGCGCGGCTACGTGTTTATTATATGTATCTGAAATAAGCACACATATATGGTTCACGTACTTAATACAATATAAATTTGTTCGCGCGCAATTCTGTTTTGTTTCTGTATTAAATATATGTTCGTAATGCGCTTGTCGCAAGATATTATTGTGACGCAGAAAATACCTTGTAAAAGTTATAATGTTGCGCTATGAAAGTCAAACAAACGAGATACCGCGAATAAATCGTCAACACACGACGAATATGTCGCTATTTCTGAGTCACAATGTGAATTGAATGTGTTGTTAAATTTGTAGCTAAGATTTTTAAATTTATTAATTAGTTATTGTAAATTAATCAGAGAAAATATATGATAATATCTCAGGCAATTGCAAAAATATTAATAATAATCTTAATAAAATAATATTAATTTAAACATTGAAAGTATATATATTCATATACACATATAAATGTAAACTAGAGTTTTAAATATAATATATAATAATAGAGATAAATATATATATATATATATATATATATATATATATGAAATATATTATTAAATAAATACATACAATAATAATAATAATACTTGAACATATATATGTATATATATAAATATATATATATATATATATATAAATAAAGTTTTGTAGAATAAGAATCGAAACTAAAATGACCGAATTTCATCTAGCATGTCATCATCTTATTTGGGCGAGGAAAACAATTTCATAATACCGCCGAAATAAGACGTTGGCTTGCGCAAGATCATACGTCAGAAGCGTGTGTTTCTCCGATGAAGGTCTCATAGGTAACGCAGCATGTACATTAGCGATGCGCTAGTGTACAATTTTTGATGTTTAATTTATAGTAAAATTAATACCTTAAACAATTAAATTACATTTTTAATAGAACAAATATTTAAGACAAAAATTATAATGAATGTTTATGATAAAATTTAATTGTTTATACTAGTATTAAGGCTAAAAGTAAGCAAAGTAAATAATTAATATATAAAAACATGACAATAATTACATATATAAAAACACACGACAATAATAATAATAAAATATACATAAGCAATATATATGATACCAATACTAGACCCCGAAGGAATTAGCATCTATACAGATACTAGGTTACAACGCCTAGAACAAGATATTGCTGCATTAATCGGCAACGATCACGACCGTTGGGAATTTGGGAACTATTTAGATAAAAGAATATACCAATTGGAAAAGGCTCTGAATAAGGAACAAGCCGAAGATATACAATTGAAAAATACGATATTACAAATATATTCCCTGCTCGCCGAAGAGCATGACGAATTAACAAAATCAGAAAGAAGAGAACAACAAATTATAACCTTGCTAAAAGAAAAACAAGGAGATGAGAAAAACCTACAAAGTATTATTGCTACAATTATAAAGGCTATAATAAGCCTACATAAATCACCTAAAAAGGAGGATACTGAAACTATAGAAAGCCTAGAAAAAGCGTTTGAAAAACTTTCCTTAACGGAATAAACCTCACGAATAGAAGTGGGATTAAATAATCAAAAATTAAGTTTCAAACTTTTGTTTTTTTTTTCAAAAGAAAAACACAAACCATTTAATGATAAAAAAGGAGGGTGAAAGAACGTAACAAATGAATATAACAAATCGGGATGCTATATATTAAACAATTGAATTAACATTAACAAATTAATAAACCAACCTCACCATTCGAAATGATTTAAGAAGAAAAAAAAAAACACAAAATAAATTAATACGGTCAAGCACCAAAGCCTCTGAGCTACAAACGATAGCCATGCGCAACTGCCTCTCGGTCAGAAATTTAAATTAATATGACCAAGCACCAAAGCCTCTGAGCTACAAACGATAGCCACGCGCAACTGCCTCTCGGTCGAAAATTATTCACTGAATCATTACAAAAATTTACGAAACGATATTACTAATCAATATATATCTCGTAACACGCAATTTATGAACAAACATATATTAAAATAAAATTATTAAACATGTGAAGGTTGAGGAAACAATTAAAAATAATTTAAATAAATCAATTGGAGAAATAGAGAGAGAAAATCTAATTAATAAAATATCGAAACAAACGGTAGTCATACGCAACTGCCTCACAACCATATAAATAAAAAGGAGACACATTTATACACATATACATTAAAAATCGAATGAATACACGTAGTAAAACTCGATCAGGGAAGGAGTTAGAAATCCCATTAAAAAACGAACCTGAGAATCAACCAAGGGAGGACGAATTTAGAACTCCTCCGAAAGACTTAAAAGTGGTTAAATTTACGCCATTCGGCACATCAACGCCTCGAGAACAATCGAATATCGAACAAAATATAGAAGACGTCAGTCCCATACACACAGGTTCATCTACCCCTGAAAACTTATCGATCTCCGGTGACTCTATAGACCTCACCGAACAAAAAACGGTTAGACCATACTTATCGCACCTGACAAGTGATTGCTTAATAGCTGAAAACCTACCAAGTACTAAAATGGCGAACGATCAATCAACAACCATATCTTTGAAAGAAGTACTAAAATTTGTTCCTGAATTTGACGGGAAAAATATTCCCATTAGCCATTTCTTAGAAAACTGTATAGAAGCTAGGGAACTGATAAGCAATAATCTCG
The DNA here is from genome assembly GCA_018907035.1 of Sycobia sp. Sy_11. Lineage (NCBI taxonomy): Eukaryota > Metazoa > Arthropoda > Insecta > Hymenoptera > Epichrysomallidae > Sycobia > Sycobia sp. Sy_11. The sequence continues at coordinate 873,613 of JACCIC010000184.1, read as the reverse complement.
AAGAAAGCTTCACGAAATTACTTAAGAGAAAAATCTTGGGTGAAGCAAGAGAAATAATATCTGGGTACGCGTTCGCCACAGTCGAAGAATTTAAAGAACATTTAAAGGACTTTTACGCCCAATCGAAAAACGTGCACCAACTTCTCGGCGAACTGAGTAGTCAATACCAAAGTGAACATCAATCAGTTATAAGATACGCGAATAGAATGAGAGACATCGGTTCTCAAATTTACGAAGTAAATCGCTACATAACCAAGGCAGCGAATACACCTGCCTTCAAGCGCAGCATCGAAAAGGCAATCATAGAATGTTTTCGACTAGGATTAACACCGAAATCGAAACTAGACTGAAAGAGAATGATGCTATCGAAGACGTAGTAAAAGACGCGATAGCAGTAGAACGAAGACTCGAAGCTCGAGAGAATTTATTTAGGAGGCAAGAAATACGCCATAAACCTAATAAACAAAATATTTACCCGAGACAGATAAACAATCTAACTCTTCCGAGAAATACCCCTTGCAGCTACTTCAATATAATAGGTCATACGTTTGCAGAATGTCGGAAAAGACTCAGACCAAGCCAAACGCTATTATGCCGAACTTGCGGACGGTTAAATCATACCACCTCTCAGTGCATCGCAACGATCAAGTATCAAGCATGTAACACAATCGGTAATAATGCCCGCGACTGCAGAAGTAGCAATAGACCCTCGTCTATAACATGCCAGCTATGCAATAAGCCTGGCCATACAGCTAACTTCTGTCGAACTAATCAAATGAATAAACAAAAACCAATTCCGAAATGCCAAAAATGTGGAAGGTTAGGGCACTCTGAAGCTACATGTTGGGTACGCGATCCCGCTTAACAAACCGCAGCCAGTTCTAACAGACCCACGTGCGCTTACTGCAAGTATCCAGGGCACACAATATCGGAATGTCAAAAGCGGCAATATAATCAGAGAAATGGACGAAGTCCCCAGAACGAGAGCACGAACAGGGGGACTTGCGACAGACAAACGCGCTCAATGAACACAAACCAATTATCGAATCTGCTAGGCGAACTAATACCCTCGGAGCCACAATAAGCAATTACGTCCCATACGTAGAGGTTCAGTTCGGGCCACAATATCTTCTTTCTTTTATGATAGACAGTGGATCCGAAGTAAGCATTATCAAAATAGAATCAATACCAAAAGGGGCACACATAAACGAATCAAAAATTTACACACTAACAGGAGTAGGAGATAGTAAAGAAACAACCCTAGGTACCGTATCATTAAAAATTGCCGGACAAAGAATCGACCTTCTCGTAGTATCAGACGATTTTCCTATTCCTTACAATGGAATTATAGGATCAGAATTCTTAACAGATACCAACGCCGAATTAATCTTTAGCCATAAACAATTCATCATAGCTGGCCAGACGACGAACTTACGACTAGGAAATGAAATCTTAGACATCCTTACATATAGTATTGTGAATATTCATGTCGAACAAGAAACGGAATTACTTCCTACCGTGATTACCAAGAACCCCATGGGCGGAAAATGTAGATTTCTAGTGGACACAGGATCTGAAGGAAATCTAATAAAAATAGGAACCATACCCCATCAGTTCAAAATCGATGAGTCACAGAAAGGACTCTTGAGGGGAATAAGTTCAGAACAATTTTCCACCCTAGGAACTTTAAAACTTAAAGTTTTGGGAGGAATCTCTTGTTTCCACGTCGTCTCCGATCATTTTCCCATACCGTATTCCGGTATTTTGTGGGCACGATATTTAAGCGACATTCGAGTAACACTAAATTACGAGATGAAACGACTAGAATTTCTTCATACACACGACCAACCGATTGAATTTGTATCACCAGAGATTCTTAGCAAAAATTTAGCCGCGGAATTGGAAGAAGGAGGAATACACTATACAGTAGACTCGTTACTCGTGAATGCACCTACCGATAATCAGAGCAACGAGAGCGAAACAGATGATGAACAACAAAGGCTGAACGAAGGATTGTTACACATAGATGATAACGATACAAATGAATTTTTAAATAATTACTTCGATAATGAGACTATATCCACAACGACGCTTTATTCACTTACGCAAGAACTAATATTTGAAGAACTGAATATCCTTTCAAAGGGAGTATATAATGAACCCACCGTTTTCCCCATGGAGAGCTTAACTTCCATGCAAGCCGCATCTATAAGAGATATAATACGGACAGATCACCTTAATAAAACCGAAAAAGAATATGTACAGCATTTAGTCGAAAAAAATCGCGATATTTTCTTTCTACCCGGAGATTCATTGCCTGGAACAGATACTATAACTCATAGAATAAAAACCACAGATGAAGAACCAATCAATTCACGACAATATAAATTTCCTCACTCGCTCAAAGAAGAAATAGATAGACAGGTGAATGATTTATTAAACCAAGCGGTGATAGAGAACTCCGATTCTACATTTAATAGCCCAATTTGGATTGTAAAAAAGAAAGCGGACTCACAAGGTCGACCAAGATGGCGAATAGTGCTCGATTACAGAGCTTTGAATGAAAAAACGGTAAGCGATGCATATCCACTGCCGAATATCTCTGAGATATTTGACCAAGTAGGAGGTCCAAAATATTACTCCGTACTAGACCTTGCATCAGAGTTTCACGAAATTAAGATGGGCCCGAGAGATGAACATAAAACAGCTTTCAGTACGCCATTTGGACACTATCAATTCGTTCGTATGCCTTTTGGGTTGAAAAATGCACCCGTCACTTTTCAAAGGTTAATGGACACCTTATTAAGAGGACTACAAGGCAGAGAATTGTTTGTGTACCTGGACGACATTGTGATATATGCAAACACACTGGCAGAACATGATAGAAAATTGAGTCTACTATTAAACAGACTTCGAGACGCCGGATTGAAGTTACAAACCGACAAGTGCGAATTTTCGAAAAGAGAAATGAATTATCTAGGACATCGTTTGAGTGAAAAAGGACTTAGTCCCGACGAAAAAAAAGATAGAAGCTGTAAAAGATTTTCCACAACTGAAAAACGCAAAGAACCTGCGACAGTTTCTTGGTTTAGTTTGGTTTAAATCAGCAGACCTGAATACACGAGTACAAAAATCGCGGTTCAAACTCTCCGAATATGATTATACCGTCTTGTATAAACCAGGAAAACTAAATTCTAACGCAGACGCATTATTACGAAATCCACCTGAAATAGTCACAACAAATATCGGGACGAGATCAGGACGAGAACTCAGCAATGCGCCAGAACGCACGGATAAAAATAAATCAAATCCAAAGATAACTACACAACCAAAGAAGAGAGGAGGACCTAAAAAGATTACGCAAGGGCAATCCGAAAAATCTCCTTTACCAATAATCGAAAACAAAAGAACAAAGGATATTACGCAAGGGGAAACTAACCCAAAATCTCCGATAAGAAAAAGGCCCACGCGTGACGCGGTTCTACAGGCGCCTTGTTATGCCGAAAGGGAGCCGGAATCACACGAAGAGTTTGAGGCTGAACCAACTGATTCAGTCTTACCTCAACTGATAACCGCTAATCAGCTAGAAGAGAAAAAAATCAATATTCTCCATCGATTCGTCAATTAGCCTAAATCACGACAAAGAATACGAGGTTGAAAGAGGCAAGTTAATAGAAACCAAAGATTTAATATGCTACCGCAAAGATAACATCGTTTTCTTTATAACTAGCGATGGAAAGCCCTGTGACGACGGTGCTAAAAAACTACTGGAAAACAATGACATAAGCATTAATCCAATGGATATTGGAGATGTTCAACAAATAAAAGGGTCGCACTGCAAAAACTTCTTCGCATTATGCATACGAGGAGAAATACCCATATCCATGACTATAATAAAAACCAATATATGCAAAACTTTGCCGATCTTAAAGGAAATTATAATCAAATAATAATCGAAATAGGAGAAAACCTTATTAGCATTGCCAAAAGCAAGAACATTGAAAACATAGAATGGCAAGACATTCTTGAAACAATAAAGGCATCCTTTACGAACTCCCCGATTAAAATTATCATTTGCACTTCCCCGATTAAAATTATCATTTGACACCCTTAAATTCGTTCCAAAGGAAAAGAGGGATGAAATTTTTTACGAGTTAACAAGAATACAACAGTGTTTAGATTCTCACTCAAAAAACTAGTGAGATTAAAGACCAAACAACCAATGGTGATCACCGATACCCCTGGTACACCCTTTTATAAAATAGCTTTAGATGTCGTAGGGCCATTAACCCCTACTAAACTTGGAAACGAATACATCTTGACAATGCAAGATCAATTCTCTAAATTCTGCGTAGCAGTTCCCTTACCAGATACACTGTCTACTACCATAGCAGATTCTTTTATAAAAAAATTTATTTGCACCTTCGGAACACCAAAAATCATTCTTACAGACTAAGGGAAAAATTTGCTTAGTAGCTTAATGAACCGCATAGCTAAACGGTTTAAAATAAAGAAAATATGGACAACCGCTTTCCACGCGCAATCCAATGGATCGCTAGAACGCTCACATCACGTTTTGGGCGAGTTCTTAAAACAATACACCACCAACGATGAGGAATGGGACAGTTGGTTAGACATAGCCATTTTAAATTATAACACTTGTGTCCAAGAAAGCACCAAGCATACACCATATGAATTAATTTTCGGTAAAATCGACAGGTTGCCTTCTATCGATCCTTTAAGAGAAGGAGACTTACTACCCACGTACAAGGATCTAGTCGACTTAGTCACACGGTTGAATGGAATCCAGAAATTAGTCTATGACAATCTAGTATCCTCAAAATTTCGTTCAAAGAAATATTACGACAAAAAAATTAATCCACAGAATTTTAAAATAGGAGATTATGTATTCCTACTATCTGGTCCTAAACCAAATAAATTAGGAAACCATTACTCTGGACCTCATAAGATACTAGAAGTATTAAACAAGAATAATATTAGGATCCAAGTAAATAAAAGCAGTAAAATCGTTCATGCGAATAGACTTCGCATCTCTTACGTATATAAAGAAACAACAGCTCAAAAGAAAAAAGGTAGACAGAAAGAGCAGGAGCAACCAGATTAATCAGTGTCTTCCTTAGCTAGAAAATGGCTTCTAACACCTTAAACATTTAAAAGTTTTTAAAAAAAAGTAATATATAAAGTAATATAAAAGTAATATATAAACCTGATGAAATAACTTCCTCATCCTCCGCTATACTACCAACGCTTCATACCCTTTATACTAACCTTATGATAATATTAGATCGTTAAGCAATAGAAGTAGGCGAATGAAACTTTCTACCGTATCCAAAAGATCAAAAAGGTGATCATCGTAGCATTTGAGCTAACAAGATACGAGAAAGTCACATAAATACAATAGACATAAGAATATTGTTTATAAGAGTAATATAACGCACGACCTAACCTTAAGAAAGAAGGAAAGTGTTAAACAAACGCATTCAATTTACGCGCAATTAAATTCTATATTTTTCAGTTGATCAAAGTCGAACTCGCCATCGGTTTCATTCTTTCTTATGTCATAACTATCTTACTTTTCAGATTACGCAACTAACCTCTTTATGATTTCAGAAAAGATGATATCCCTACACATGATACTTTATACCTTATTTTTCATCACCCCAACAAAAACAATGATAGGATACGATTGCGGATCTAACATCATGAATATAACAACCATGTCGTTATTAGACGTCGGGGAATGCAATTTTCCTCAACTCCACTCTATAAGCCAATTTGTCTATATACAGCTACTTCAAATCAACGATTTTCAAGAAACCAAAGCATTACAATGTAAAATAGAGGTACTGAGAACCATCTATTACTGCGGGATGCATTCGCATAACTCTATTGTTAATAACGGCGAAATGGAATACTTGTATGACGTCAGTAGAGATAGTTGTTTACAATTACATTTAACTGGGATAATCAACTTCGGACAAAATCACATTATAAACGGGGTCAGACTTAACCAAACAAACATATATTCGATGACCTACGCGGGAAGCATAAGTAATGACGGAACTTGCGAGGGAGCCTACTATAGCGACCCTTAGGGAACTTGGAATTCTGTCATTGTCCAAGGAACCCTTAAAATCACCCTATTGCAATAATCGGCGCGAGTAAATTTACAAGACGACAAAATTCATCTAGAATCGCGAACATCATGTCCACTATCGGGAAAATTCTGCATAGAGGCCAAAGATGGATATACCTTCTGGGAATCGGTCCCTAATAATGACTGCCACTTTAATGAATACGGCGTATTATTTGAGGGTCATGCAATAAAAATGACTAACCCTCTGATAGATCAAGACGTAATCTATTCTTTTTCGGATCAAAAATTAACATCCGCATTAAGTAAATTGTCCGAAGAAAAGGTATGCGGTTATACTATAATAAGAACAGAACACCCAAAACTAGTTATCTTCGAAACTAAACAGGGTGTAACGTTTGCGAAAAAAGGTGTATTATCTAGTAGTACTAAGAGTACTACTAGTACTGAGAGTTGTAAGACAAAACACAACCCCCTTTCTCACACCAAAAACACACATCCTGAAAACTCGAGGGACTAGAGTTCCCTGTAACCAAGTGCTACCATCATACTATCGTATTGATAGCGAATGGTACAAATTGGCACCAAAACCGACCGAGTAAGAGAACCCACAACCCTAAAACCCATGACTCAGCTGACATGGAAATATATTAATCCAATCAGCCTAGCAACATCTGGAATCTATTCCAGTAAAGATTTAGAAAAACTAAAGGAACGAATTATGTTTCCAGTAGAAACAGCTGCATTGTTGAATAACGCAGCACACGAAATGCACGAATCTGGAGTGACGAGCGGCAACACGATATCACACTTCATAAATGAAGACACCATGGATAATTTAGTAAATTCTGCTTGGAAAAAAATATAGAATAAATTTATCACCTTTGGATCCGCAAGCGCGGGGATAATAGCAGTCCTGGTGATCATATACGTGATAAAATCGTTCATAGGGGTTGTCCTCAACGGATACGCCCTTCATCGCGTATACGGTTGGTCCATATATCTATTGTCAGACATTTGGAGCACAGCCGCACACTTCTTCATATCTCTCAAACAACCACCGACGAAACAAGAGGCAGGAAACAGTTACGAAATGATCGCTCAACCAGAGCCAGAATCGGAACCCAAGCCAGAACCAGTACTAACCACTACCGACGAGGCAAAAGAAAAACAAACGTTTTTTTCTGCAAAACCATAAAAATAAATCCTCAACTCACGCGACTTTTCCAGAATTAGACAAAACAATAAAAGTAAATTTCCTATTTCCATAATTACCAGATATCGAATTTCGCATGAAACTTCGCATGTATTAATGTAAGTAGAGTAAGTTGCGATACAAAGAATCATGTGAACCCCACGCATCTTCGAACGAGGTTTTCCTATGGAGATTTTTTCCCACTGGGTTTTCTTTCCTTAGGGTTTTCCTTGTTCACAGACACATTGCTTTGGGCAAATGCAAAGATCCAATGGGGAGGGAAAAAAATTTTTTTTCACTTTTTGTCATATGTACACTATTTAACGTCGCATTACCTTAACAGAGGCGAACGATTGTTTTCATACTTCTAACAACCGCCTTATGCAAGGGGTGTAACAGCGAGCTAATAATCTTAATAAAATAATATTAATTTAAACATTGAAAGTATATATATTCTTATACACGTATAAATGTAAACTAGAGTTTTAAATCTAATATATAATAATAGAGATCAATATATATATATATATATATATATATATATATATATATATATATATATGTATATATATATATATATATATATATATATATATAAATAAATAAATGTAAGGTATTATAATACGTATAAGTATATATATATATAGGTGTATATATAAACATAATATATACTAATAACACATAAAAAAATATATATATATATATATATATATATACATTTATAAAGAAAAATATATAATATAATAATATATTATATGTATATATATTATTAAATAAATACATACAATAATAATAATAATACTTGAACATATATATATATATATATAAATAAATATATATATAAATAAAGTTTTATAGAATAAGAATCGAAACTAAAATGACCGAATTTCATCTAGCATGTTATCATCTTATTTGGGCGAGGAAAACAATTTCATAATACCGCCGAAATAAGACGTTGGCTTGCGCAAGATCATACGTCAGAAGCATATGTTTCTCCGATGAAGGTCTCATAGGTAACGCAACACGTACATTAGCGATGCGCTAGTCTACAGTTTTCCATGTTTAATTTATAGTAAAATTAATACTTTAAACAATTAAATTACATTTTTAATACAACAAATATTTAAGACAAAAATTATAATTAATGTTTATGATAAAATTTAATTGTTTAGACTAGTATTAAGGCTAAAAGTAAGCAAAGTAAACAATGTAATAAAAAAGCTGTAAAAACGAGGAGCAGAGAGAGGGATTGCGGATGATCATGGAAAAATCGGGTATATAAAGCCCCGATTTTTCCACAAAAATTCATTCAATCAGCAGCATTCAGTCAAGCAGTCTCCCGTAAGTCCTCTCTCTGTCACCGTGCACTATATACAAGTAAGAAATAAATTTCATTAATATTTAACAAATAATAAATCTAATATTTCTCTCTGTCCCTTTTCTTTCTATCTCCTTTTTCCGGGGAAGTGTCTGGTCCTCTTATATGGTAGGACTAAACATCCCCCTAGTTTATCAGCCATATATCCTTAGTCAATAGGGAATTAGGTCGGTAGGCCGAGGCGGGTTCAGCTTCCCCTTCGAAAAAAGAGGAAATTGCATCCAAATAAAGCCTTGGACTCTGACCTATGTAAGACCAGCATAGGGTTTCATAATCTCCATTAAAATTTATACCTTATTGTTTGTTGTCATCAAGTGATCGACTAGGCATTCCCGAGCTAGTGGAGGCAACTTCAGGCTCAAAACTGCCTAAAACAATAGGAATACATATGTGTATTAAAATTAATACACGTGTGTATTAAAAATAAAGAGTAACGTATACGGAAGGGTAAAAATGCTCAGACGTCACAATAATATCTAAGTATATCAAGGTTGATAAATATATTTTATATGATTCAATTAAGACAAATATAGTTTCATTGTAAAAGTTGATTTCAAAATAAAATAGCAGATATTTCTATAAAATATCTTGGCAGAAAAAGATTTCGGAGATAATTATATGTACATATATATTATTAGGACTCTATTCAATTGCACAAGACGAAGTTTTTATTATATATTCAATTGTTTTATCTCAATAATTATTGACATTTCAATCAATTTATTTGTGATCCTTTTTCAGATTCTAAATTTTATTAAAAGTTAGTATATAATTAGTTTTAACAATACAGAAAAGACATTTACATTATAATATTATTTTTTTGTATATAACAAGTTGAGTTGTAACATTAAATTTCATTATTAAAATACTTTAATTGTGCTCATGTCGATTCTTTTTAGATAAATTAATAAATATTTCTATTGGTCTTACAGTCCAATTAAATGAATTAAAATTAATACATAATAATATCAATATATATTTATATCAATATGAATATACATCAATATACAATTAATTGAAAATTATAATGACAGTCAGACTATCTTTTTTAAAATCACCCCCGTAGACCCCCGTAGACTAATCTGAAATACAAATATATTAGGTGAAAAAAATTCTTTATTAGTAACGTACAATCTGACTGTCCCCACCACTTTTACTAAATTAAAGATCTGCTAAAAATTAATTTTTCATTAGAATCTAACAATAACTCTCTTAAAAGTGAAATCGTATTCCATTAATCTTAGGGATTACAATTCAATACGCTGATTAGTTGTATTTACACCTCACATTCTCAAAGAGAATATTCAACATAACTCCGATTTGCAGTGAAAGTAATAAGAATTAATTCATGTTAGAGTTCAGACCTCAGGAGCTTACATTAACAATAAGAAGGTTCGTGCAATTTACGAATCAATTGTTCACGCATATCATACAAATGCAATTATTCACGTGCCCCTAAAGCTAAAAAATCATTGAAGTTACATCACATGTAAATACCAGGGTAGAAGTAAAAAGTTTTTATTCAACGTATTGACCATTGGGTTCTAAATATTTCGCCAATCGTTCAGACACATTATGGATATCAACCCAAAAAAATATTTTTTCTTTCGAGGTAAACGATTCAATGAACCAGTTTTGTACTGCTATAAAATTGGGGAAGGCTGTTCTGTAATTTATTGAAGACTCAGTAAGTTATACTAAACGATCCTTCGATGCAAAGAGGTGATAGCCGGATGAGGCGTATTTTAAATGCTATAAAGAGCATATCTTACTAGTATATTCTACTATATATAGAAGTTTGGTGACTTCTTTTAATTATCTGAAAACTTAATGAATTACATCTATTTATTTTTTAATAACATCAATAAACAGATAGAGTATACTGTACAATGCATTGGGATATTCTACCTTTAGACCTTCTTCCCTAAGTTCAGAATAAGGTACGAGATAGTAATAAAGTATTAACAATATGAGCCAAAAAAGGAATTTATTGGCTCATACGGTGGTGGAAAGCCTGTAGGCCTAAAACTCCCATCAGAAGAATTAGTAAATAAGAATTATTACAATTAATTATTTAATGAAAGAAATCAAGAAACTAATCATTTAATTGTTAATATTGGAGAGCGTGTCGAGATTAATATGTATGTAGTAATTACTTGCACGGATTCCATACCCAAGTGATCACCTTTTTTTTGCTAGCGTTACACACATCATGGAATACCGCGCAGCCGCCGCGCCCTTCCACCCGTCGCATTTTCCTTGTTTAGTCTACGCAGAGCAATAAAGAATATCGAGAGCCACAGCGATCCACCGCATGCCGTGACGCGCGCGCTGGCTACGCATTTTTATTTGGATGATGCAGGGAGGAGATAGAAGCGATAACCATGGCTGAATAGTCCGCTGTATTGTAGTTTTTTAATTTCGATAATTAAGTCTTAGGAGATGCACGCCTTTAGTTCGAATCGACAACCGTTCATGACCCTCTTTGTTCTCGAGAAAAAACTGTATTTCGGTGTTTTCGTTCAATTATCACAGGCTGAATGCTCCCGGCAGATCGGTGCCGGTTGAATCTCTGAGTATTCCCGTCACATCGGTGACGGCCGACAAGCTTCAGTTCCCGATACGACAATGTTGGTTAAGCCGATAAATTGCGCTTTCGTGTAACTGCACAGCGTGTCCAATTCACATTAGCCAGGAATGATCAAACCGTTTCATACATTAAAATATTCATATATACGTAGGCACAACTAATTCCTTTCAAGGATTTTTTTATCCCGTAAGGCTTTTTCACTAAGGCCAATAAAAGGAAGTACTCTCATGGCCTAAAATTTTGTCTTTTTATTTAATACCGTTTATTACGAGCCCATTCTTAGCAAACTCTGGATTGCGAACGCGGAAGGGCAGATTCTCGACGATACAATCCTTCTTAGCAATTTTTTCGTGCAAGCCTATGCGCGAAAGGAAAAAGCAAGCATCGACTCGCACATACATCACATACAATTCATGCTGATTATTGCCGGCACACCCACATACTCACATATTTATCCATACCCTTTAACATTATGGAATTTAACTTAGTAAACTTAATTTACCACTGAACATACTTCTCCCATTCAGAAGATAGAGATCAACGCAATGAAAGTGTACATATTAAAAAAATTCAATATACTGACTTATAAGCAATGGTATTCTGACATTACATGGCAAATACAATAATGCCTCGGTAATCATACGCAATGAGGACAGCAAATTCTCTGAAATATTTAATTCATTAGAATCCGGAATCATGTTAAACAGTCTTCCTTCTAACATCTGAGCAGGGGTTAGAACTAATAAATCATTAAGGTCCAAGTATAAAGGGCATGAGGGTCGATCATTTCAATAGAGATTTAATTTCTATCGTAATACTATTAATTTTCTCAAATCTAAGAAGATGTTCACCAACTACGTACATAAAATGATGCTTAATGGATTTAATAGTAACCTCCCAGATTGTGCCAAATGCGCGAACACCGAAGGACTGAAGTGACAATACGTACCTTCATAATAGCAAAATCCAGTGCACCACCTTTAAACTTCTCAGAATTTATTAAAACATAGAGTTCACGCAGTTTATTATTAGTACCTATATAATTAGTTCCATTATTCGTATAGAAATGTGATGGTCTAGCCTTACGAACTATAAAGCTCCTTAGAGCAGTTGTAAACCCATCCAACGCTCATCAGTCCCTGATCAGGAGCCGTAGCGAGCTCGAAACGTTGGGCAATTCTTCAATTAGGTAAGGGTGTTGGGTACAGTCAGATTGCACTTTACTAACAAAGAATTTTTTCAGCTAATATTTTATTTTCAGATTAGTCTACGGGGGTGAATGTAAACAAGGACAGTCTGACTGTCATTATAATTTTAATTTAATTTTTAATTTAATTTTTATTTTTAATTTTTATTTTATTTTTATTTTTATTTTTTATTTTTTATTTTTATTTTTTATTTTTATTTTTTATTTTTATTTTCATTTTATTTTTAGATTGAATTGATTGGACTGTAAGACCAATAAAAAATATTTATTAATTTTAAAGGTGCTAAATATTGGCTAAGGATTAATTCAAAGGGAAAACAATTTTCCCATTAATATTATTATTCGTGCTGTTAAATTCACTTATTTTACTTGCTGGTGAGAATATTGAACTATAATCTTTGGGAAGTCGACTTAGCTTACCGATATTGCTCTGGGAAGATGTTACAGTTCTACTTGACTTATACACTTCCTAATAACGAAGTGGCGCAGCCATTTTTTGCTCCTTCTAGCTGGATCCTTGCCATCAACGCATAGCATATCGTTCAATTGCAGGAGCATATACTAGCACGTATACATTTATCCTACACACGTTCGACTTGGATTTCCGGATTTTTGTCATCAACGCATAGTATATATCAATTGCAGGAAAATATATTAATATGTATAGATTTAGGCTATACGCACTTGACTTGGCTTTACTTTTTACTTATGCTGAGATGGACACGCACAGTATATCGCTCATTTGTAGGAGCATATACTAATATGCATAGGTACAGTACGTATAGCTATAGCTTGCAGTAACTATACGCGTTCGACTAAGTTGTCCGTCTTTTGCTGTGTTGAATTCAACACGCACAGTATATTGATTAATTAAAGGAAGCATATACTAATCACATTAATTGTTAATGAAACAAAAATGGTCCTTAGATTTATTGATGAATTTCAAAACCAATACATCTAAACAGAAAGCTCGCGAATCGCTATGTTTGACAATTATTGGAATGCCTTTTGTGAGCGAGACCTCTAACTCAGTTACTCCTCGGACTTACTTAAGGAATGTAGTTATTTAAAATTAGATTTATTAATAACGGAGTATCTGAATACTTGTCAACCAAGGCATGGCTAAATGAACGCATTATAAGCCACGGAAATATTCAGCCTGCTACTCAGAACGTATTCTTAACTACGGCAGCAATAACTAATCCATCGCGAGCCTCTCCTGAAAAGGTAAAATTGCCTATGTTTAATAGCACTCAGCGAGGTTGGCAAAGCTTTAGAAACAAATTTCAGTCCCTTGTGTTAAACGATTCTTCGATTCCTACTATTATTAAATTTCAGCACCTGCTCAATGCATTAGAAGCAGGAGCAGCTTTAAAATTGCAGAGTTTTGATTTGTTGGATGAAAACTTTCTTTCGGCTTGGGCGGCATTATGTAGACGCTACGTAATCCTCTATTAAGATTCTCTGCCTATTTTAGTACTCTTGTGCACCTTCCAGCATCTTCTAAGAAAACTGGTGAGCATTTAAGTAAACTATTGCATACTTTCTTGGAGAGTAAAAATATGTTCACCTTTCTAAAACTACCAGTTGAATATTGGGACATGATATTTATACAATTAAAAAGAAATTGCTATCGTTGACACGACTAGAGTGGACACGCTTAGTTAAACGACATTGCGGTAATGAATTCCCAACATTTGTAGACTTTAAAAAATGCTTAAAGTCTTGGATTCAAAGTCATGATGTCGTCAAGGATTTGGATGAGTTTGTCAGAACTGAACATGGCTACAGTGAGAAACTTTGCATTAAAATAATATCAGAGCTGATAAATCTAGTTCATTTAAGAGAAATACGTTGACACACGTTACCACCTTAAATTCCAAAAGAAATAATGCTATGTCTTGTTCCTTTTGTCAAGGTCCGCATTTTGTGAGCTTTGTAAGCAGTTTGGAGATCTTGTACTAGCGAAGAGAAAAGAACATGTAGCAAAATCTAGGCTCTGTTTCAATTGTCTAAGCTCTAAGCATAGAGTTCAATACTATCCCTCGAAAGCTAGTTGTTACATTTGCGGTTACAAACATCATACGAAGATTCATTCTTAGGAATTCGTCAGTAAAACAACTGCCGTCTGCCTGAAACGAAAGCCGGTCCCTCGACTTACTTCATGGCTGATTCACTTTACGGCTTCAGATAAAACGATTTTACAACCATTGTTAGCTACTACAGTAGTGGTCATTGAATCTTCAGAAGGTGCCCATATTATGGCTCGAGTCTTATTGGATTCGTGCGCCGAAACATCCTTCATATTTGAAACTATGGCTAAAATATTATCTTTAAACTTTAAACCAGTAAACATTGCTGTATATGGTTTGAACGGCACGACTAATGCTGTCGCTCATGCTCAAGTAAAGCCTACCTTGAAATCTCTACTAAATCCAGAGTTTTCTCTTAATTTTACAGCCCTAGTAGTGAAGCGTCTTTCCAATTTGCTGCTAAGAGACAAAATCGTTTCTGAACATTGACACCACATCCATGGGCTGAACTTAGCTGATCCTCACATTGGACAACCAAATACGGTGGATTGCACCCTAAGCTCGTCTGTTTATGGCGCCGTGCTTTTACCAGAAATACGTCGAGCTCAATCCTCATATAGTGATCCAGTGGCTCTAACGTCTGTTTTTGGCTGGGTTTTATTCGGGAATGCACACACTGATAATACCGCGGAAATAACGGTACATCATTTAGCAGTAGATCATCAGCTTTCTGAGGCAATCAGTCCCTTCTGGGAATCAGAAGAGAGTCCTCAGGAAAAGCATATGTCTTTTGTTGGGATCATTTCAAAACCACGTATTGTAGAAATTCTGGTGGTCGCTTCATAATTAAACTGCTCTTTTGCAATCAGGCTAAGTTCATAGGTTCAGACAAAATTGCCAAAGCTTGTATGAATCGACTATAATATCATTTACGTAAACAACCTGAACTTCGCACTGCTTACCATGCCGTTATGCAAGAATATGTTGACCTTCGGCATATGGAACTTCTTCCATCAGATGAATGCGAGGTTGACAACGGATACTTTTTCCCTCATCATCCAGTATTCCAGCAGGATGGTAGCAAAAAATAAGGGTTGTCTTTACTGGATCACAAAAGGATAAAGCAGGAAATTCATTAAACGCATTTTTATATCGTGTTCTAAAGCTATAGAGAGACATCGTTGTTATTATTTTTACGTGGTATTTTTGTTAAATATGTATTTGTATGTGATATAATTAAAAATTTTCGTCAGAACTTGTTGATTTTACGGATACGAAGTGGCTACATATACTGGCGTTTTGATCCACTTTTACCTCTTCAAGTTTGGCGCTTACCTACTGTCAAATATGGAACAGTATCTGCTCCATTTTTGGCAAATGCTTGCTTAGAAGAATTAGCCAATTTGGTCGCACATTCACATAAAATTGGATCCACAATTATTCTCAGAAATAGATACGTGGATGACTTTTTATCTGGCAGATATATATTGGATGAAGCCGCACAAGCATATTAGGAGGTTACTGAAGTGCTTAGTTCTGCCGGCATGTCTGTCGGCAAGTGCGCAGCAAACCACAGCAATTTCAATCTATTAAATACTTAAGGTGATTTTAAAGACTTAAATGAAAAAGACACGGTTTCGATTGTTGGTCTATGATGGAGTCCCCTTGATGATGCCTTTCATTTTCGAGTTAAACTGTCTTTAGCACCTCCAGCAACCACGAAGCATTCCATTTTGTCGGAGGTATCCAAACTCTTCGACCCTGTGGGGATCGTCTCCCCAGTTATAATTCGTGCAAAGATATTAATTCTATGTTTGTGGATGCAAGGTGTCGATTGGGATTCGCCTGTATCAGGTCAAATTCAGAAGGAGTAGCTACTATACAGACAACAGATTGCTGACATAGAGAAGATTCGAATTCTACGTTGGGTAAATTCAAGTAAGTCTGAATCCTGGCATTTACTTGGGTTTTGTGACGCTTCTGAGCGTGCCTTTGCAGTTCCAATGTTTATGACTTTTCTAAGTGCTTGATGTGCACGACGGCTGCTCATCGCTAAAATAAAGGTAGCTCTACTTGAAGTTGTAAGTCTACCAAAATTGGTATTCTGTCGTGCAGCATTGTTAGCCAAACCTATGGCTAGAATACTATCTAAATTAGACTCTTCGTGTAAAGAGATTCACTGTTGTTCCGACTCAAAAGTCGTTCCGGCCTGGCTAATATCACACTTATCTCGTTGGAAGTAATATGTTGCAAATAGAGTGAGTGAGATTATAACTCTCTTGCCGACAGCTAAATGGCGACATCTGTCGTCCGTACCGAATTCAGCAGGCTTTGCCACCACAGAATGTACTGTTCTACAATTGCAAGAATCAACTATGTGGTGGTCAGGGCCTATTTGGTTGATTGAGCATGAGTCCTTGTGGCCCACCAATCATCTGAAATTTCAACAAACCTAGAAATTTGACGTTTAACTGAAGTATGGTTCAGTCAAGATCATCAAGATTGGGAAGAATGGTTTGTGCGATTTTCCTCCTTTGATAAATTAGTTACTATTGTATTTTATTGTCTTCGCTGGCGTAGAAACCTGTCACTCTCTAAAGAGAAGAAATAAAAAAGTTGTTTGTCGAGCTCAATAACAACTACTACTTTAATTAGATTGGTCCGACATTCCGTTTCTTCCAATGAGTTTCGAATTTTATCTTCAGGACAGTAACTCCCATCAACAAATCCATTATGAAAATTAATGTCCTTTATTGGTACTCATAACTTGCTTCGTGTAGGTGGTAGATTGCCCAACTCTTTCTTATCGGAATCAGAGAAGCATCCAGCGATTCTATCAAAAACGCATCACGTTAACGTTTTACTTGTCAGAAAAGCTCACCTCTGTACTGTGAATGTTGGAGCTAGAATCGTGCAAAGCTATTTACAGAGAAGTTATTCGATAATACATGCTCGAAGTATTATTCGAAAAGTAGTTCGTCAATGTATCACCTGTGTTCGATATAATGTTCGCACTCAGGAGCAGTTGATGGGATCACTCCTTGCAATTAGAGCAAGACCTGCTCGATTCTTTCAACACAGTGGGGTCGATTTTGCAAGCCCCTTTTGGATTAAGGCATCTTCTGGAAGAAGACAAAAATCCTTTAAAGCGTATGTGGCATCTTTGTATGCTTGGTCATTACAGCAGTTCATTTACAATTAGTATCTGATCTTACCGTACAAGCATTTTTAGCTGCGTTTCGGAGGTTTACTGCTCCTCGAGGCCTCTGTAAATTTATTTACACTGATAATGGCCAAACCTTTCTGGGTAGTGAAGCTGAAATTCAGCGTCTCTTTAATAAAGTTTCTACTTCGGGAGAAATAATTGCGTCTAGTCTGACCCAAGATCAGGTAGAACGGCATTTCATTCCTCCCAGAGCCCCTAATTTTGGTGGAATTTGGCAAGCTAACGTGAAGTCATTCAAAAGACATTTGTACAGAGTTATATGCGAATCAAAATTATTGTTCGAGTTATCTTCAACTCTCTTCGCTGATATTGAGGCATGTTTAAATTCTATACCTCTGAGCGCATTTAGTTCAGATGCTGCAGATGTGAGTGCAATCACTTCAGGTCATTTTCTCATTGGTGGTCCACTTGTAACACTCCCTGAGCCATTTTGTGAAATTGATAAATCTCAAACTCTCTGCTGCAAATGAAGGTTGACACAGCTGATGAGAAATCATTTTTAGCAGAGATGGCAAAAGGAATATCTTGGTCAGTTACAACAGAGAACCAAGTGGCTTAAGCCTAATTATAGTTTTCCAATTGGGGATTTGGTTCTCTTCAAAGATAACTTGCTTCCTCCAACAAAATGGCCATTAGGACGTATTGCAGCCTTACATTCTGGTAATGATCAGTTGACGAGAGTACTGATCTTGCGTACTGCTACTTCTGAATACAAGCGACCAGTCAACAAATTAATTTTGCCTTCAGTTCATGATAATACATCAGCTAATCTATTGACATTACAGTCAAACTAATAGATGTACATGAATTACAACGTCGGTCGTTTATTTTTGCGTATCCAACGAAATTATTCATTCGAGGTGGGTGGTATATTCGCGCCGCTTACATTATAATAGTAGTTTTCAAGTCTTATACGTTCAGCATTCAGTTTTGCTTTACTGAAGTAGGCAACTCATGAAATATCAATATAAGTTCCAATACTAGGGATAAGGAGTGGCCTTTTATGCTAAGTTCTACTTGACTTCTACACTTCCAAAAAACAAAGTGGCGCAGCCAATTATATTTCGATGACGTTGAAATCAATAATCCTTTAGATACTCCGAGACAATTAACAAAATTGAAGCTGTATATTGCGTTATTCCTATTTTACCATCATAATACAAGTCTAAATTGAAAAATATTTTCTTGTTTTAATTGAATTACTACCAAAATATTATAAAACTTTAGTCGGTCAATTGAACAAGGTATAGTCCGATAATAAAATGTAATTTTGTTGAATTTCGGTGACAAAGAAAAGCAAATCTATTTTTATTTGGTGCATCAATGGTAATAATTTAGACTTGAGCGGAGTTTTAGATTGTATTCCAGGTTTTAACTCAACGTATTATTGTAGAATTTGTTATATGGCAAACGAAGGACGCGAAAAGTTATCTTTGGAAAATGAAGCAATATTAACAAATTCTAAATATTTCATGAAACATTTCTCTTTATTTATTGAATAATTTATTGGATATTTTAATAAAGACTAATAATAAATTTAGGAAATTGTTTCTACTTTTCCATAAAATTAATTGTGTAACACTGTTACTATAAATTTTCATTAGTCAGTCATACAGTATTTGACTCTTTATTGCAAGTTATTAAAATGTCATTCAAAACCTACTCGTTATAATTTATTACATTTCTGTCGAATTATGACTAATTTTGTACATTGTAAACTGTGCCGTGGATTTTTGCGCCAATTCATTCAACATTAATTCCCGCACGACATCAGTGAATAAATAAATTTAGAAAAATTTAATTCGATCTCCACTACCTCCAAATAACTGAACAAACTAGAATTACGAAGACACAACAAAAATTTAACCATCCATTCTGGAATAAACACAAAATATAAAAAAATGACACCTCCACACGATTATCTAATTTGATAATAGATTTAATATTTTCGTCTCCACTACTCATAAATTATTGGATGTACAAGTAAACTTCGAGCGTTTTTTTCCTCCAAAATATGAGGTTTCATTATGAAAACATAGTTTCATATCCTTTATTCAAAGTATTGTCCATCGGAAGCAAGAACTTTTTCCCATGTTTGGGACAATTTATGCATTCCGGACCAAAAAAATTTTTCGGCTATCGAACCCAGGAACGTATCGAGTCAATTTTTCATTCCCTGTCCTCAACTGAAGCGTATTCCCGTAAAAGCATTCTGCATTGATAGAAATAAGTGGTAGTCAAACGGTGCCAAATTTGGAATGCCAGGCAGATGAGGCAGAATTTTCCATCTAATATTGTGCAAACGGTTTCTAACCGAAGCTACAACATGTGTCCGAGCGTTCTTTTGATGCAACATAATGGACTCATACTTGGTTTCATATTCTGGCCGATTTTTCTGTAATACTCGCTTCAAACGAATTTTGGATTCATTCAATGGCCCTTTGATGGCTTGACTACTCGGAAGCAGTTCGTACTATACGACACCCTTTTGATCCCATAGACGACATTATTATATATTTGAAAGCCAACAATAGGCCTCATCCGCACTTTTCCTCATATTAAAGAATAGAAGCCGCGGTTCCTGCAAATGAGGTTTATTTGACTGGAAACCTGTCTTAATTTTGTGCGATATAAAATAAACAACACCGAAAGAAATGCTGAAATATAATGCTGTAAAGTTATTGAGAGATACACAAGTTACCAATATAACAGATGAAATGTGACACTTCTGCCCGGGGTCCACTGGTAAGGCCATCTTTGACAAACGCTGGAAGCTTATTTGTACACACAATATTTTTACACACAATATTTTTTCCAAAAGACTATACTTTCATGAATTTTGCTTTGAAAATTCAATTTTCATGAAAAGCACTTATCATATTTATTATCAGTACCCCAAAATTATAATATTATAATAATTTACTGTAAATATAATTTAATATAAATATATATATAATTTAAAAGGCTTATCAATTACAGAAGATCGGAAGAAGAGGCAATATTTTTAAAAATTGATATGTAAATAAAACCATACATTTTAATATTATAATACATTTTAATGCCATATAAATAAAACCCTACATAATCTTTATTTGGCCTATTTTGTTACCAATATAATTTACATTTTGGCCTAGCCATATAATAAATAGTTATAATAAATAGTTAAATAGTTATTTAGAATTCTCTCTTGTTTTTAATCTCTCTCTCTCTCTCTCTCTTTTCTCTTTCTTTTTATCTCTCTCTATTTTTCCTTTAGATACGAAATTTTATGTAATAATTTGAATATGTTCCTTTTATTTATGTTGTTTTAACTCCAATTATTATATTTCCGCATTAAAAACCAAGCTTAATAATTAGAAATTACTGTAATACTTATATTGAATGGTCACTAATTATTAAATAAAGTTCAGCAGCTTCCGCTCTAATTATGTCCATTTATGTTAGAGTAGTAACACTAATCAGTATCTGTGCAATTTTCATGTGGAAGGTCTCCCTCTCAGTCTCTACTACTGACTCTAGGGGTTGTTTAGAAATGAGGGAATTGGAATAGAACATAATAATAATAACAATAACGAGGGAACTCTTAAGAAAAAGAATAAAAATATGTAACGAGGGAAGTGAAGGCCCAGACTCCGTCACTGATCATAAGTCCTTACCAAACACATCATTCACTACCACCCGATTCATATTTAGAGTCAAGCCCCGAATTGTCTTCATGAAATTGAAGGACCTAGCGCAACTCACCTGAGATTCTACGATACATCTGTGTTTCTAAGACGCGTTAACTGGGAATCATCGCTGACTCTTTCAACCGCAGGTATATCAGTTGTCACGGACGTCTTCATCGGCTCTAGTATAGTTTGACTATCTTCAACAGAGGTTAGATCCACTTCTACGCCTCCGATTCGATCTTTAGGGGTCAATGGCTAAAATGTAAACTAAGTCTAGGTATACTACTCAGAAACATAAGAGAGAAAATTTTTTTTTCCAATTCGTACTCACTGTCCAAAATAAAAACGAAAAGAATTATCAGGTATGTGAATAAGTCTTTCCCGTTTTTTTTCAAATTTTGAGCCTTTATTGTGAAAAAATGGTTACAAATGAATTATTGAAAGTATTGGCCATCGCTAGCTACAACTTTTTCCCATCTTTCTGGCAATATACGAATCCCGTTGCGAAAAAATTCGACCGGTTTGGCCTCTATCCAGTCGTCCATCCATTTTTTGGCTTCCTCGTAGGAATGGAAGTGCTGGTCAGCCATGCCATGCGTCATCGATCTGAAGAGATGGTAATCAGACGGAGCAACGTCTGGACTATATGGCGGGTGGGGTAGGACTTCCCATTTGAGCGTTTCTAAGTATGTTTTCACCGGCGGTGCAACATGTGGGCGAGCATTGTCATGTTGCAAAATAACTTTGTCGTGCCTGTCGGAGTATTGTGACCGTTTTTCTCGCAGTGCGCGGCTCAAACGCATCAATTGTCGTCGACAGACCTCGCCTGTGATTCTTTCATTCGGTTTCAGAAGCTCATAGTAAACCACACCTAGCTGGTCCCACCATATACAGAGCATGAGCATGGCGCCATGAATATTTGGCTTGGCCGTCGATGATGATGCATGGCCGGGTAGTCCCCATGATTTTCTTCGCTTCGGATTATTGTAACGTATCCACTTTTCATCGCCAGTCACGATACGATGCAGAAAACCCTTTCTTTTATGTCGCTGAAGCAGCTGTTCGCAAGTGAAAAAACGCCGTTCGACGTCTCTCAGCTTCAGTTCGTACGGCACCCAATTTCCTTGCTTTTGGATCATTCCCATGGCTTTCAAACGCTTGGAAATGGTTGTTCGGTCAACTCCCAATGCTTCAGCAAGTTCTTCTTACGTTTGACAAGAATCTTCATCAAGCAAAGTCGCCAATTCTCGATCTTCAAAGATTTGCGGCCGCCCGGAACGCTCCTTGTCTTCCACGTCGAAATTACCGCTTTTGAAGCGTCGAAACCATCCGCGAACAGTTGAATCATCGACACAACCTTCTCCATAAGCCTCCTGAAGCAATCGATGCGTCTCGCCAGCAGATTTCTTCAAATTGAACCAATAAAGTGAAACTTCCCGCAAATGACGTCGACTCGGCTCAAATTTCGACATTTTCACGATATCAAAAATTTATGATGCGAAAAAATTTTAGCTAATCTGTTAGTATGGAATTGTTGACATATGAATAAGCTTTGATTATGACATATGTAACCATTGAATACTCGCACAGTATTGGTAGCGCCATCTCTTACAAAAAACGGGAAAGACTTATTCACACTCCTAATATATTGACAGAATTGTAATAGATAATATTGACCACGACAATTTACGTTGCTTCAGACTTTAATTATGTTGGATATATATACCTTTTACGTATAATATATTTGCTAAGGAAGTAACAGGTATCAGTTTTGTGGTAAGTGTACGCTCTTTTGTTGTATTGTGCATCTGTTCAGTGTACAAATTATCTTGGCAATCCTTATTGCACAATAATCTTAACAACTAACTTGATTAAAACAAAGCATTATAATAATTGATCATTCCGTTCCGATTTCTCTAGTGACTCCCTAATTCAATTATATGAATTCTAATTCATAAATTATATGAATACACCCCTAAAAAATTATATGAATTTAAGATTTCGTAAATTTTATTATATTATCAGGTATGTGAATAAGTCTTTCCCGTTTTTTTTTCAAATTTTGAGCCTTTATTGTGAAAAAATGGTTACAAATGAATTATTGAAAGTATTGGCCATCGCTAGCTACAACTTTTTCCCATCTTTCCGGCAACATACGAATCCCGTTGCGAAAAAATTCGACCGGTTTGGCCTCTATCCAGTCATCCACCCATTTTTTGGCTTCCTCGTAGGAATGGAAGTGCTGGTCAGCCAGGCCATGTGTCATCGATCTGAAGAGATGGTAATCAGACGGAGCAACGTCTGGACTATACGGCGGGTGGGGTAGGACTTCCCATTTGAGCGTTTCTAAGTATGTTTTCACCGGCGGTGCAACATGTGGGCGAGCATTGTCATGTTGCAAAATAACTTTGTCGTGCCTGTCGGAGTATTGTGGCCGTTTTTCTCGCAGTGCGCGGCTCAAACGCATCAATTGTCGTCGATAGACCTCGCCTGTGATCCTTTCATTCGGTTTCAGAAGCTCATAGTAAACCACACCTAGCTGGTCCCACCATATACAGAGCATGAGCATGGCGCCATGAATATTTGGCTTGGCCGTCGATGATGATGCATGGCCGGGTAGTCCCCATGATTTTCTTCGCTTCGGATTATTGTAACGTATCCACTTTTCATCGCCAGTCACGATACGATGCAGAAAACCCTTTCTTTTATGTCGCTGAAGCACCTGTTCGCAAGTGAAAAAACGCCGTTCGACGTCTCTCAGCTTCAGTTCGTACGGCACCCAATTTCCTTGCTTTTGGATCATTCCCATGGCTTTCAAACGCTTGGAAATGGTTGTTCGGTCAACTCCCAATGCTTCAGCAAGTTCTTTTTGCGTTTGACAAGAATCTTCATCAAGCAAAGTCGCCAATTCTCGATCTTCAAAGATTTGCGGCCGCCCGGAACGCTCCTTGTCTTCCACGTCGAAATCACCGCTTTTGAAGCGTCGAAACCATCCGCGAACACTTGAATCATCGACAAATCTTCTCCATAAGCCTCCTGAAGCAATCGATGCGTCTCGGCAGCACATTTCTTCAAATTGAAGCAATAAAGTGAAACTTCCCGCAAATGACGTCGACTCGGCTCAAATTTCGACATTTTCACGATATCAAAAATTTATGATGCGAAAAAATTTTAACTAATGTGTTAGTATGGAATTGTTGACATATGAATAAGCTTTGATTATGAGATATGTAACCATTGAATACTCGCACAGTATTGGTTGCGCCATCTCTTACAAAAAACGGGAAAGACTTATTCACACTCCTAATATATTGACAGAATTGTAATCGTTGAATAATATTACTTAGGAAACACAATAATATCACTCTTAAAATAAAGGATTGTATGTCAACCCAATACTCAAAGTATCATTCTACCAAGGTATTAAGATGTATATGTATACATATAAGATGTTAATGATATATAATCTGGTGATTACCTAATATAATATCTTCCAATTAATTTATGTTATTTAAAGACAATTAAATACTCCAATAATCTCAATTTTTAACTTAATACTACAATAATCTCAATTTTTAACTTAATACTCCAATAATCTCAATTTTTAACTTTAATTCATCACCACTGAACCATTTGAATCACTCGCGGCAGTTCAATTCAGTAATATATTCCACCTCATAAGTTTCCGAAAGAATACGATAGGCCTCAGTAGTATATTTCCTCATATTAACCCATTAACGTCCAAAACAGAGAAATCATAACTCTGTTTTTAGCCGTAAATCTATCACATATTCCACGGATATATTCCAAGCAAACATACTTTTTCTTAAGTATTTTTTTCTCTATTTTCCATTTCTGGTATTATAATTGCGAAGTTTTCACTCAAACATTCATCGAATTGTGTCAAAACAATTTAGATATACTTCTTGATCAATTCTAAGCACTTTTTATTCTCTAACTTTTTCTTATATAATGCTTTGTTTTTGTGTAAAAAATCAAAAACCTTAAAAAATTTCAGTTATGCAACTCAAGGTTTTTTATTTTTTACTCAAAAAGAAAGCGTTATATAAGAAAAAGTTAAAGAATAAAAAGCGCTAAGAATTGACCAAGAAATATATCTGAATTTTTTCGAAACATTTCAATAAATTTTTCCAATTTGTCATAAATTGCCAATGGGCAAAAATAAAAAAGTTGCTCAAAACTCAGTGAAAAAATTTAGACATATTCTTTGATTGATTCTAAGCTCTTTTTATCTTGTTGATTTTTTCGTCGATTGCATTAAATTCGACAAAAAAATTCGTGAAAGTTTGGGCAAAATTTTGCGCTTTAGGCATCATTTTCCAGCCGCCATATTGAATTTCTGGATTCGGGTTCGAGCTGAATTTAAAGTACAACTCATTTAGGCACTCATAGTTAAAAAATAAAGTTCCGTCCTCAATGTTAACACAATAAGAAAATGGATTTAAAAAACAAATATCGAAATTTTGCATTTTTTTTTTGTAAACGTCGCCATATTTGATTGTTGAGTGAAAACTTCGCAATTCTAATACCAGAAATGGAAAGCAGAGAAAAAAATACTTAAAAAAAAGTATGTTTGCTTTGAATATATCCGTGGAATATGTGATAGATTTACGGTTGAAAACAGAGTTACTCTCTGTTTGGATTTCTCTGTTTTGGAGGTTAATGGGTTAAAGAAGAGAAACTGCGCTTTACACAAATACGTTTATTTAACTAGAAACCTACCACGTTTTTAACTAGAAACCTACCATTTTACAGTAAAATAAGCTGGTAAAATACTGGTAAAGTAAACGTCACCGAAAGAAATGCTCAAATAGAATGCTGCAAAGTTGTACTTTTATAACCGTAATATTTTTTACTATCGTAAAAGCTTAATTTTTAAACCGTTATAGAACATTATATGTATTATCTTTACTTTTAATATATTATAGTTTATAGTAGTATTGTTTTATTTCAGAACCTGTTTAAGAGAGTGCACGAGTAATCATCTATCATAACGAATTCATTTGGAATTATGTTGCAAGTCACAAAAATTCTAAGCTTCCAAAATCAATAGCATAATAAATAACATATATTAATGAATAAAGCATGAAAGTTATTGATATAGAAGGAAAATAAATATCAAACTCAATTGAATCCTAAAACAAAGGAGATCAGATAGTATGACGGTGATATTGCTTCATCGTTTTGCAATTCCACAATTAATAAATAAACATAGAGATATTGAGAAACATAATTTTAATGAGCAACCATTTATAATTATACTTGAAACGCAGAAATATTCTGAAATAATTTATCGTATTATTAGCTGGTATAGCTGTAATATAAATATTCAACAGAAAAACACGATCAGCGAAAGAAACAGCTATTGGAACGTCTCTGTTTTCAGAAGCAATAGCTGTAAATCAGGTATGTTTATTTTTAAATTTATTCTGAAAAATATATAAACAGCAATAATAGCATTAAATTTATTCAGATTTTATTAAGTCTAATGACTTGCACATCTTAACATACATTAAAGGAGTGTTTCGATTTATTGGATAAATAAATCCACTTTTAATTTGTTTCTATAAATCGTGTATAAAATATTTGATTTAAATTTTTCTGAATCTGATACTATTTGAAAGTTCTAGACATAGAATGGAGAAGTTGTTAAAGGCTGCTATGCTCTAATTCGAGTTCCTGTGAGCCTCGCTGCTTCGCTGTCGTTTACGACAGGGAAAATTCGATTCAGTTGACTGTGGGTCAGCGAGTATCTCCATCCTTTTCGCTGATTAACGACCTCTTTGTGTCGTTTTGGTGCTTGGAGCAGTGACGATGAAGGTTACCTCCACTACCGACCGAAAAATATGAAAATTTGGGCCGAGCCTCATCGCGGACCGGATCGGGAGGCCCAGGATCTGTGTTGCAGGGTAGCCTGTGCGTTCGGGCTAAGAAAAGCCTGTGCGTTCGGGCCCGTAGCGCGGATAAGGCTACGGCGCGGCGGTTCTGTGTAACATCTTTCACTTCGTGAACTCCTTCACTCCAGCACTAGAAAGGAAAGAGAAGTTCACGAGTGCAGACCGGGATCCGGAAGATTACAATGCAGCAACTTCTAGTATCGTCGGCCGCCTCTCTTACCTCTCCACTCAACTAGTGGCGAGGAGAGACCCGCTTGTCTGTAACTGAAAGATACGCCCAGAACGAAAGCCCGTATACGATTGGATGCTCAGTTAAGAAAGGAAAAGCAAAGTTTTGATTATGGGATGTATTTATTGGATCATCCCTGCGGAAGTACCCGTAGCGGGAAATGGCCGAAACAAATTTCTCCATGTCTTTGCGTTGAGTTCTTTTTAAACCTTTTGTCCGTGTGGCACCGCACGAGCGTGCTTTTCCGTGGAGTCCTGATTTTCGGCGTCATTTTCCGTGACCATACTACTATGTACAAATATGAATAAGACTTTTCAATTCAAACTTCCCGATTCGGACAATGGCTTTTATTTTTAATTTGGTAGTACTGTCAGATTTATCTGTGCCAAATTTCACGCAACTAGCTTCATTTTCAAAGTTGCAGAAGGCCTTTGGTGAGAAATCAATGTCAAGAGTTTTAGATTGGCATAAGTTGTTTAAAGAAAGTTGAGAAGGCGTTGAAGACGAACCTCATCAAAGATGACCAAGACTATTTACTGATGGGCTACATGTTCACAAATTCAAACAATTGGTTCTGCAAAATTATTGATTGACTACTAGATCGCTTGTTGATATAGTAGGAATTTCAAATGATTCAGTTAACACCATTTTGAGCGGGTAAGGAAAGTTCACGTAACTCGCAATGATGCGTGCGATCATAAATAGTGAAAAAATTCAAAGTAAATAAAGACTTCGCCCTAAGGTACCAATTAAATAAAACTTTATTAATTATTATTTACCAGTCTATATTAAATTAAGAATTCTTCAATGTCCTAATTCTGACAATATAATTAAATGGTCGTATAATTTAATATAAAGTACATTACACACGTGATAGAATTTTTCTGAATTCTATTGTTATGTCGAGACGCTGTTCGACTCAGGAAATATTCAAAATCAGTAGAAAAATCTCACGAATAAGAGAGACGGGAACACTTTCTCACGTCCTTAAAGTCGAAACCACCACTTTCCATCGGAAGTGGGCGAGGGAGAACTGTGCACATGTTTTTTTCACCCGATCTTAACCGACGCGTCGTTCCCTGCCTCCTCCCTTGTTACCGAACGCCTTTGTCGACCTTGGCCGACCGACTTATAAAAAAAGATTTATAAAAATAGACCGATTTATAAAAAAAAGGGCCGGTACAGGCACAGGAATGTCGCTGTAGTTTCGACGCTGCAACACATTTGTAGTACACACACACACACACACACACACACACACACACACTATATATATATATATATATATATATATATATATATATATATATCTGCGTGTATGTATGTGTGTGTGCCTAGAAATATTATCTAAAATATTATTTAATGTAATAGAAAATATGTTTACTACTGTATTAGAAAGTACACAATCTATAAAGCATATGTCTCAAGTTTGAAGACGCCATGATGGTTAGTATTTGTTTGACAGCCATCAATAGTGAACGTTTTCAGTGAATTTGTAAACAAGGAAAAAATTAGTCATCGTTATGTGATACAATACTTTTATTTGAAAGGCCTCAGCCAAACCAATATAAAAGCTGAACTAGACTCTACTATGGGTGAGACTGCTCCTTCGTTTGCAACAGTAAAATATTGGGTAGCAGAGTTTAAACGAGTCCTAATGAGCTGCCAGGACGAGCATCGCAGTGATCGACCAAACGAGGTGACGACTCCAGAAATGTTGAAGAAAATCCACAAAACGGTACTTGATGATCGTCGACTGA
Source organism: Sycobia sp. Sy_11 (assembly GCA_018907035.1). NCBI lineage: Eukaryota > Metazoa > Arthropoda > Insecta > Hymenoptera > Epichrysomallidae > Sycobia > Sycobia sp. Sy_11. The sequence continues at coordinate 844,291 of JACCIC010000184.1, read as the reverse complement.
CAGTGCGCGAGGTAGTAGACATGGTAGGCATTTTAAAAAGTACGATATATCGCATATTAACTGAAAATTTAGAGATGACCAAGCTGTATGCAAGGTGGGTGCCACGTTTTCTCACAATGGAACAAAAACAACGACGTGAAGATCTTTTAGTTGAGAGTTTAGCAATGTTTCGCAAAAATAAAGCCGAATTTTTGCGTCGTTTCATAACCATGGATGAAACATGGGTCCACCACTTCACATCCGAAACAAAAGAACAATCAAAATAATAGACTCAAAAAGGAAACCGACTCCAAAGAAGGCAAAGACCGTTCCATCTGCAGGTAAGGTTACGGCATCGTATTTTTGGGATGTGTGTGGGATAACTTTAATTGACTATCTTGAACAGGAAAAACTATCAACGGCAAATATTATATGAACTTATTGCAACGTTTGAGGCAAAATATCAAGCGAAAACGGACGCATTTGGTTAAGAAGAAAGCATTGTTCCATCAAGATAATGCACCATCTCACTATTCGCCAGATTTAGCTTCCTCGGTTGAGTTTCTGTTCCCAAACTTAAGAAAATGGCTCGCTGGTCAAAATTTTTCTAACAATGAAGAGATGATGTCGGCAGTTAATGGTTATTATGAGGACCTTGATAATTCTTATTATAAAAAGGGTATCGAACTTATTAAACATCGTTGGGAAAAGTGTATAGATCTGAAAGGAGATTATGTTGAAAAATAAATTTTTTTTTTCCAAAATTGTTTAGTTTCTTTTAATACTTATTAAAACTTAATATAAATAAGAGAAAATATATATATATATATATATATATATATATATATGCTTCACAAGATAATTATTCAAAACACTCTTACTTACACAAACTATCATATAAAATCAAAATTATATATATATATATATATATATATATATATATATATATATATATATACTTCACAAGATAATTATTCAAAACACTCTTACTTACACAAACTATCATATAAAATCAAAATTCTATATATATATATATATATATATAACTCGCTCCTTCCCTCTCTTGCTGGCCCTTATCCTCGACCTCTGTCTCTCTCTCTTCCCTTTATCTTCTTCTTTAATACCCCGGACTCTTTCCTTATTCACTCTCTCCGCCTTTCTTATTCACTCACGATATTAGCTTCTTCTCCGTTCGCCACCTTGTCATTCTACCTTCGCTCCGTTTCTTTATTTCATCTCGCCTGGTTCTTCACTTTTTTCTCCACCAAAAAAATGATAATGAACGATTTTTCTTGTAATTCGATAAACCTTTCTTTTGCCTTTTACGATAAATTAGAGTGATAAGTTTATGAAATTTTTTTCATACTAACTTACAAATTTATTTAAGTATGACCATGATGGTCATGCAAGTTATAATTGTAACATCGAGCTATACAATTATAATAAAATAATATTAATCTTAAGAAATATAAAAATTTTTTTGAGACTAAAAAATTTTATAACAACGAAAAAATATTAAAGTATATATATATATATATATATATATATATATATATATATATATAATATATTTTGCAATACGTATTATGTCCACAAATAATAATAAATATATATAGCGACAATAATGATATAAGTTTTGCAGAATAAAATAAAATCTGTCTAAACTAAAATCACCCAATTTCAAGAGATACGTATGTCATCATCTTATTTGGGCGAGAAAAACAACTTCGTAATACCTGCCGAAATAAGGCGTTTACCTTGCGCAAGTGCATACGTCAGAAGTGCATGTTTTTCCGACGTAGGCCTTTTAGGTAGCGCAATATGTACATTAGCGATGCGCTAGTTTACAATTTTTAATCTTTAATTTAAAACTACTACTTTTAAAACTAAACTATATTATAAATAAAATGAATAGTTGGCATAAATATTACAACAAATGTTCCTAATAAACATTATAAAAATCTATTAATATTAAGGCCAGAAATAAGAAAAATCAATAAAGTAATAAAATAAGCTTTAAAAACGAGCTGAGAGAGGGATTACGGATTGTGATAGGAAAATCGGGTATATAAAGAATTTTCCACAAAAAGGCAGTAGCAGTAGTGGCAGTCAGGCAGTTAGTTTCAATCAAAAAATCAAGTAGTCTCGAAGAATCTCCTTGGTGTCCAGAATGTCGTATCAGCATCTCTCTCTCTCTCTCTCTCTCTCTCTCTCTCTCTCTCTCTCTCTCTCTCTCTGTTTCCATTTCATCCGAGGAAGTCACTGGTCCTCCTACATCGTAGGACTGTACATGCTCCTTTTAATTGCACGCAAATAGATATGCATTTTCTTGTTGAAGGAAATAAACCGGTAGGCCGAGGCGAATACAGCTTTCCTTTTGAAAGAAAAGGAATCCGTATTCAAGTGAAGCCCTTGGACTCCGGTTTATCTAACCGAGCATAGGAAGCACATTAAAATAAAAATAGATTTGTTATTTTTCCTATTCAATTGCTTGATAAAGTATTCCCGAGCTAGTGAAGGAAACTCCAGGCTCAAAAACAAGCCTGGGCACATCGAAGACACAAGTATATTATATAAAAATATACGTGTGTACTTCGGATAAAGCTAATGTGGACGAAAGGGTGAATATGCCCAGACGTCACATAATAGTTTATTAGAAAGATCTTAACTTCTCAATTTGATCATTATTATTTATTACAAAATGCTTGTCGAAACTTCTGAGATTATTACGATACTATCCATCAAATGTTACAGTCGACGCATATCACTTTCATATTGTAAATTTTCTTTTTAAGTTTGACAAACCTTACAACCAAATTTATATAAAAATAAAGTATTACAATTTTATTTTATTCATTTAAAACAGTTCTGTCAAATGTTTGAAGTTTTTTTTCTTTTTTGCTTTTTTTTCTAATCATACTTATGCAAGCTTTACAAAGTAAAATCAGCTTTATAAAAAAAAATTAGCCTGCAATTTGTAAATAAACACTTTACTTTAAATTGGATTTAATTTAATTTAATTTCTTATTATTCATAAACCAGAAATAAAAAGAAATTTTACATATACAGTAACATTGATTTAAATCATTACCCAAAGATTTTTAAAATTTTTATTTTTTTTTTTGATAACACAAATGTAAAAAAAAATATGCAAAATTTTTTTATCTAATGCATGCCCTTTAACTTATGTATGAAATTAACAAAAAAAATTTACGCTAACTATTAATGTCAGCTACCTACTTATTTTATAGTTCCTCTAACAAATGTTATGTTGATAATCGAAATTCAATTAATTGTCTGTATACAATGGACGTTCTATTTTACCTTAAACTTAGTAAACCTTAGTTGTATCATCTGTACTTAAGTTCCTTCGCAGCTCACTCAATTTTAAATCATTCGTATACTTTATAAAGACTAAACCTTACTAACTTGAATACAAACTACGCTGAAAATTTGTCTTGCGAAAAAAAACTTATGTAATGTTTTTTTTCATAAACTAATTATTGTTCAAAGTATTATTTGTGATTATTTTTTTTGATTATTAGAAGTTTTCGACATTTAAAGCTATGACCTGAACAAATTACGCTGCTTAAGTTTACTAATAAATATTTTTTTCATTGGTCTTGCAGTCCAATCAAATCAATCGAAAACATGTAGTATCTTTGTGTACAAATGTCCCTTTAGAGTTGCTAAATGATATTATACAGGAAAAGTGGCATGAAATTAATTTGCATACATAATTAACAATGAATGAATTTATTTAAGCAATTAATTTGGTTTTTAGTAACACAATTTTTTCATTCGATAATACATTTTATGAACAAAAATACGGATGTCCAATGGGGTCGCCTTTGTCACCGATTATAGCTAATTTAGTTATGGAAAAGTTGGAAAGTATAGCCTTGTCAAAATTGCTTTTTGGACCAATGATATTTAAGAGATATGTTGATGATATCTTTACGATGATTTTTGATGATATTTTAATGATATTTAAGAGATATGTCGATGATGTTTTCAATTCTGTACATGACAGAATTAAATTTACAAGGGAGGTTGAAGTTAATAGTCAATAAGTTTTCTGGACATTAATGTAATTAGATGTAGTAATAATAAGGTAAAACTTAATTGGTACAGAAAGCCTACTTGGTCAGATAGGTTTTTAGATTTTAATTCACACCACCAATTCGGAAACAAAATTGGAGCATTGAGAGGTGTCATTGACAGAGCAATAAAATTGTCACATAAGGATTTTAGACAAAATAATTTACAGATAGCAAGAGAAACTTTCATTAATAATGGTTATCCAATTCAATTTATTAATAGATTAATTGCTGAGAGATTGTTTGACATTTATAATAACAAAAATAGACATACTGCACGAGTTGATGTTAACAGAGGCAAGATTATTGTCTTACCATATGCTAGAGGATTATCTAAAAGAATTAACTTAAAATTTCGGAAATATAACATACAAATTTTCTTTAAAAATAGCAAAAATTTGAGTAGATTGTTTAATAATTGCAAAGATAAGGATGATTTATGCTTAAAATCAGGAGATGCTTACAAGATTAATTTGCATAGATTGTGATAAATACTGTATTGGACAAACAGGTACATATTTAAAAAAGAGAACTTATGAACATAAATATTGTTTACGTAGCTCACATATTACTTGCGGCTTAAAAGAGCATTGTTTAAAGTTTTTACATTCTTTTGATTTAGTGAATGTGGATATTTTGGAACATGATATTAATAATAAATATAAAAGGGAGAGTCTTGAAAGTATTCACATTTTCAGGAATCGAAATAATGTGAATTTAATGTTAGCGTCTAGTAAATTGGACAGTATTTATCATTCCTGATTAAATTGATTGGTTTTGAATAATTTGTGTAGAAGGGCAATTTAGATTTAATTTACTAAATTTGGTAGTGGGAATAAGGTGTATATATAGATTAGAATATACGGTTTAGTTTAATCACTGATGAGGAGCCGTAGCGAGCTCGAAACGTTGGACAGGTCTTCAATTAGGTAAGGGTGTTGGGGACAGTCAGACTGCACTTTACTAACAAAGAATTTTTTCAGCTAACATTTTTTATTTTCAGATTAGTCTACGGTGGTGAATGTAAATAAGGACAGTCTGACTGTCATTATAATTTTTAATTTAATTTTTAATTTAATTTTTATTTTTAATTTAATTTTATTTTTATTTTTAGATTGAATTGATTGTAAGACCAATAAAAAAGTATTTATTAATTTAACTATGATATACATTCATATGGTTACATAAATAAATTTATAACTCTTTCTCTCCAACACGCTTCTGAAAAAATGGGAAAGAAAAATACATATACGGCTAGTCACAAATACTTCTTGATAATCTTCCTGTCGCCTTCGGATCGGTAATTGATAGTAAACAGTTCTCCTTTTCCTCCCTTTATTTTTTTTTATTGTATTTATATATCACTTTAATAGATTGAAAAAAAAATTTTTTTTTATCTGTTATTTAATTATCAAGCATCTGTTTCTTTGCATATGTACTTTCAATTAATTGTCTACTACCTAAATAAAGAAAATTCATTTCAACAAACCACAAAATGTCTAAATGTATATACTTCACCAAATTTAATGATTATTTCAGAATTCATACTTGATTTCTACAACATCCAGCTACTGCTTATTACGGTAGGAACTAACTCCTTCATCTTTATCCATATTAGGATTTTTTTATGTTTCTATTGTTTTATTCTTTCCGTTCATCATAATTTCCAAATTATTCACAGTTACACATTAAGATACCTTTAAATATTTTATTATGTTTACTTATATGTTGACAGTCACTATTTTCCTTTGTAACCTATTCAAAACTATTCGTAGATTCTTTCCCAATTTCATTATTCTATTTGCTGTTTCTATTATTGCTTGCTTTCGAATTTATTGTCTATTTGTAATAGGTTTAGTAATAGAAAATTTTTTATTATAGATGTTGCTTCAGATTTATTATTTGATTTTTGTTTTCAAACTTATGTATAGTGTCTTCACCAATTTTAGTATTCTTACTTATAAATTTTTTTGTCACTATTATGCATCCTTCTCTCTTGGTCAGTATTTTTATTTATGATTATCTAAATTATTTAGTTGTTTTTTCCCAGATTCATTATTTTATTAGCTGAATTCTTTTATTATTATTCACTGATACTCTTCTAGATTGATTAATTTTTTTATTATTATTTGTTACAATTTTTTACAGTTCTTTCTCCCTTTTTTTTATCCATTATCTAAATTTGCAACACTGCCACTATTATTTAGTACAATTGTTTTAGATTCGCTATTTATTTTTTTTTAGTATATCAAAATTATTTATGGTTGCCTTTGAGAGTCATTGTCTTTGTTTTCAACTTATTTAGCTTTAACTTAAACTTAACCTTTAAACTTAAACTTAACCTTCTTTTTCTTAACTTATTAAATAATGTATCGAAACTTGGGCCACTTTCGAAACACTGGAAAAATTCACATCCTCTTTTATCATTAGTCAAACTAGAAATTAGTTGATCCAGCACCACCTTTAGGTCAATCCGGGAACTTTTTTTCACCCATCCTCGTAATATTAATGTGAAATTTAAGATATAAGTTGTCAATTTAATTTTCCTTTTCCTTCTCACAGTTGAATATAATATTGGATATAATATAATATTCAAAAATATAATGTACGCAAGAAAACAGTATTTAGAAAAGTAGGTGAGCTTCGTATGTCTGCGTTCCGCACCAAAAATATTTCTTGTCTTTCGAGTCCAAGAACGTATTGAGTCAATTTTTCATTCCCTCTACTGAACTAAGCATTTAGGGTTATTATAATAAATCCCTTTTTCATCACCAGTGACAATATGATGAAAATTTATTTTTAGACAACTGCAGCAACATTTCGGACATGCATTATCGCCGTAAGACGTTTCCCGGCTTTAATTTGTACTGCACCGAGTTTTCAACGTTTTGAACGAATCCCAATGTCTTTAGGCGCCGGGAAACGTATTGTTGCGTATCGCCTAATGATGAAGCAAGTTCTTCTTGTATTTAACGCTGATCCTTATCCAGAAAATTGTCTAATTCCTCGTCTATAAAACTTTCGGCTTTCTGGGGCGATCCTTGTCTTCAGTTCTAGAATCATCATTTTTGAAGCGTTTGAACTATTCGCAGCACGTTGATTCATAAATACATTCAGCTCCAGTAGTTTCCAAAAGCAAACACACTTTCTCTCATAGTAAAAAATAGAAGATGCAATGTCGTATAACCTACAAATATAATACGTAGGTCTGACATTTTTACTCGGAATCCACAGGTGACGCCATCTTCTGACAAACGTTGGACACTTATTTGTACACCTAATATAAAATATTAAAAATTAACCTTTAAGTATAAAATATTATTAAAATATTTATGTTCTTCGAATGTTATGTAAACAATAATACTTCTTTATAGTTTTGTATATTTTGGATTATTTATAATTCATTAGTATTTTTTTTTTTGCTTAAAATGTTCAAGTTTTATTTTAGTTATTATTTTAGTGAATATATTATATTATAAAGACTGTAAGACCGATAAAAATATTTATTGATTTAAAATGTTCAGGTGTTAAATTTTTCGGATCGTTAACTTGGTGATCTGTGAAAGAATGATCAAGACTTTCCTTTAATGGTAATATAATTTGGTATGTTTACGATTTTCTTGACCTTTATTTCCACTAATGTAGGGAAATTCTCAGACAGTGGCAGATGAATTCGGGCGTGGATTACTGCGTGTCCCTGCGGAGAATAAAAAAGAAAAAACGATGCCGAGTCTATTTATAGACTATGGTCCGAGTCTATTCAATTGACCGAGGTCTATTCAGGTGTCCCGATCACGTTTTTCGCTTTTTGATACCCTTATTTCTGGGTAAAAGTTTCCAAGTAAGAAAGGATACATTTGTTGTTCGTGACAAATACTTTTTCAAACCATGCATAGTGTCCGATTTTAGCAATATTTTTAAATCTACGTTCTTATTTTAGGTAGGGACATTCGAAATCGTTTTCTATAAATACTGCGTTAAATATGTTTTTCTGGATTAAGACTTGAATTATTTACTTCGTTATGACACTTCAATTCGCCACGAAGTTTCCTTTAATGAACTGACTGGTTATATCTACTTTATGTCTATTTTCAAGTAGAGTATACTAGAGTATCCTATAATTGCGGTAAAATACTATGTGTAATCAAATTGCCATGCATTTCTTGCGTGAACGCAGACAATTTACATGCTTTTTCCATAAATTTATTAACGTGTGTTTAAAATATCATCAGATTCTCCTAATGCTATATTACATAAACTTTTTCACAACAATACTTTGATTCGTTCACATTGATTATTAGTACTAATCACGTAAAGTATTTTATGATTCCTTTGCTGACTGGGTGTTTTGATCTGTATAAGTAGATCATTTTCGACCATTAAACAAATCTTTACATACGTTTTCTTGTATTTTAGCCCAAGCATTGAGTATCATCATATTGTCACTAATACATTCCACAAGTTATCGTCAATAAGCATAAATCTCAAGTTATGTCTCCGGACGGAGTAATTTACTCCATTTAAATGTGCAAGCAAAAAATTACATTAATCATTTTGTGATTTTACTTTATAATGATATATTCTCTATGCAATTAAGAACTATTTTTTTCATTTTTTAAAAGTACATCTGGATTAGATAAAGAGCTAAATTAAAAACCCGATGTTTCAAAATAAACAGTTTATTTATATTCCTTTTATAAATACAAAATTTGATTAAATATAGGGTGCACTATTTTTATAGAAAGGATATTTTTACAATAGTATTGAATAACATCAAAAAGAAGTAGCATCTACGAATGGATACAAAGTTTTAAACGGTAATATTCTGAGTGAGTGTCCTCTAAGGACGTTACATTCAGAGTGAACCGAGACGAGTCAATGACCGATGTTCTTATCATGAGGCTGCAATAAAACTTAGTTTTTTTTTACTGGTACTGCATTTGTACTATGATAGATCATAGATAGAACAAAGTACGATAGATCGTAGTTTGTTATCGAACTTTCGAATAAATGTTGACAGATATACAAAATAGTATGAATTCATGAATAAATATAAGTGTAGAGATTTCAAAATATATACTAATTTGTGTGAATTGGCACAAAAATTGCTCATTGAACCTTCTAGTTCACGATTTGACCTTAAACTCATGAAATTTACTGGTCTACACTTATGTGTATGGCATAGACAAACTCTCCCAATTATCTATTGTACACTAAAGGAAAAATCAAAGCTTTACTATACGGGGTTATTTATTTATTGTTAGTGGATACTAGCAAATAAGAGAAATACTTGATAGACAAAATTATATTTATTTATACACAATATTATGAAGATATAAGCACGTGTATAATGCAGCATAATGCATTATACACGTAATTAAGCATTAAGCACAGTATAATGCAGCACATAATAAGCACGTGCTATAATGAGATTGTCTGGAGATTGTCCGCAGATTGCCAGGTATTCAAAACGACTGATTACAAAGGATATTCATTTCATAAAGATACATACGTATGCATGTCTAGTTGTCTTACTTTCTATTAGAAAATACGCACGATTCTTAAATCTTTTAGTAATCGCTTGACGCTTTCCTTTGAAAGTGTTTCGTCAGAATATCTGCTTGTTCTCCTTTCGAGCAGAAGTATTTTATTTTACAAAAATTTTTTATTTGTAAAATTGTAATTTACATCAATATAATTTGTTCGATAATTTATAATATTTAATTCTGCTTTAATTGCCGATAACAAGATTTGACATTTCTTTTTATAATTTACTCTTCGCGAAACCATGTATCGAACCAAAGAATTTGTTGCACAGTATTACAGGCGCTAGGAATTCTGATTCATTGTCATTTTTTCTAGATATTGGCAAGCCATAGTTTGCTGCTCTTTTAAAATATTTAATTACACGTTTAATATTTTTCCAAAGAATTCTTTTTGGTTTATCAGCATATCTACTTAAGACTTCTACTAAGTAAAAGTCCGGTCTAGTAACCATAGTAAGAAATAATTTACTAATTTCCTCTTTAAACAGTATGTTACTTAATATATCATAATCTTCAAAAGCTTCTAACCTCGACTGTGAGTATAATAAGGTAGTACCTGTGTTATGTAAATGTTTCTGACTTGTTTTAATATTTTTACATGCGACTATGCCGTTGTCAATATAAATGGTTAATATTACTTTATTTAATAAATATTTTTATCAGTCTTACAGTCTTTATACTATAATATGTGAAACTAAAACAGTTAGACTGACCTTGTTTATTATTATTACCGAAGAATCGGAAAGAAAACTGATTACTAAAATTAAATTAGATTAGAAATTAAAAAGAATAAAATAAAAGCAAAATTATAAAAATAATAAACGATATTCTATATTAGTGAAGAACAATCTAACTGCCTCTACCACCTTAATTTTTCCTTTGGCGCTCGACCTTTTGAACCACCATGGTTCATCCTCAGGAACTAAGCTAAATTGAAAAACCCAACATGCTACTTTATACACCTTACCCCCTCTAAATTTATTTATATAATATTTATAGGACCCCTAACTTCTTGATTTAAATGTAAAACATAATTTTTATGTTAATAAAGAATGATAAGTGTCGTCTAATTTAGTTAACTCTAACATTAAATTTACATTGTTCCAAAATATACTAGATTTTCAAAATCGAAAAATTGTTCAAAAGATGACAATAAATTAAATGATTCGTTATTATAGTATAAATTTTTTACATAGAACTCGCCCTTATCTTTTAAATCATCTCTTAGATTTGGACTTCCTATTTTTTTATCACGTGGCGCGATCACTGTTTTATTTATTTCTATGTTTTTTTTAATTTTTTTTTTATTTTTTGTTAGATTATATTAGCCTTCTATAAATAATAAAGCAAAAAATACTTGAAACTAAATATTGGAGAGTATCGTAAAAGGATGTAAACATATGTGTCCACTGGGTCTTATTACGATCTGCGTCTTTGCTGCCCTGCGCGGCAAATGCTTTATGAGTTTATTCCTTAGATGCCTGATGTGTTTTTTATAAGTTTTAAGTTTCTCACAAGGGCTTGCAGAGTTTTCAATTTCGAGTACTGCAGTTTTTTTTGCGTTGTCCTTTCGTTTGAACAGACGTCTTTTCTTTCCTCGTTTGAAATAAAGTTCATGTTAAAAGATTATTTCGTGTATCTTTATTTTAACATTCCACCTACTATATTTAATAAAAATTCAATATTTTTTAACCAATTTTTACTTCGTATGGTAGTGGAAAAGGTATAAAACGATAGAAATAGAAAACGATATAAAAGCTAGTCAGTTCTTCCATCATACACTTCTCTCTTTTAAAGGCATCTTTAAAAGAAAAAAAAGAGAATGACGGTTTCATAGAAAGGCAATAGCAACGGCAACGACAAGCGAGTTTCCGTTGTGGAGAAGGCTCCACGTAGTCGTCCCAGCACGAAAGGGAAGTTCTGTAAGTCATTGGACTTGCTTGAAGAGGAGGACGTGTCCAGGACGACACCATTCGACAACACCGTCGCAGATAGCAGCAGCCTCCAGAGCAAGAGCGTAGCATATTGGAAATGGCCTATACGGTGCTGGAGACGGCGAAAGTTGTAGAGATTTTCGAGAAGGCGGATGCTGGTAACATATATATCATATATAATTACATATCATTAATAACATATTATTCTCAGAATACTAATTTTTTTCAAAATCATAATGTTTAAGCTGTGAAGCATATTAAGCGGCCTCAAAAACATCAAGATCGATCTAGGAGTCGGTTTAAAATGAACTTCAAAAGTCATCATCCTACGACTCGTAGGAGGTATGTTCATCAACGTCCTTATGATAAGTCGGAAGATCCGCGCAGCCTGTCTGTAAAGAGTAGAAACAAAAGCAGCAGTTTCGGTATAGAAGAAGTAGAAGTGGAGTCTTCACCACTGCCCAGAGTGATATCTGATGTCACGTTAATCGATACAGAGATAATAAATAAGAGATAAAAATAAAGTATAAAGTATATTTTACAATTAATGTGTATAATATTTGCAGTCAGATGAAATTATAAATATATAAATTTATAATAAAAAGAAAATATATCTACTGAAATAAAATTATAAATATATATAAATGATTTATATAAAAAAAATATATGTACTGTGAAAAAATTATAAATATTTTAATATGTATAATAATAAAGTATATAAGTTTGTATTAAATTTAACCGAATATCTTTACAACTCATTTATTTTAATCACTAAAACCTTATTTCGGGCTTTATTAAAACCTTATTTAAGACCGATAAAGGCTCTATAAGTGCGGTCGAATGTGAAGGTTATGCTCACTGTGTTCTTCGATATTGATGGCATATTGCATCACGAATTTTTGCCACAAGATCAAAGAATCAATAAGGAGTACTACCTACAAGTTCAACGCGGTTTGAACTTTTTAAACCTCTTTCCTAATTAGACTTCATAGTCACACGTAAATATTCTTCATTAAGAAGGAAGTACTACCCCACCCGCCGTATAGTCCAGACGTTGCTCCGTCTGATTACCATCTCTTCAGATCGATGACGCATGGCCTGGCTGACCAGCACTTCCATTCCTACGAGGAAGCCAAAAAATGGGTGGATGACTGGATAGAGGCCAAACCGGTCGAATTTTTTCGCAACGGGATTCGTATGTTGCCAGAAAGATAGGAAAAAGTTGTAGCTAGCGATGGCCAATACTTTCAATAATTCATTTGTAACCATTTTTTCACAATAAAGGCTCAAAATTTGAAAAAAAACGGGAAAGACTTATTCACATACCTGATAATATATTTCTGGAATACTATATTACTGAAATCTGTTATTTAAAGTTACTATTGGATGCTATGAAATAGTACAAAAATATTTCATATTATTATTACTGGGACTTATTTCTGAAATATTACTATAATTTCCATGCAAGAATTGGCTCAGTAAATGTGCATTACACCTAAAGAAATCTTAATGGTTTTTTTCTTAAAAATCTTTTTTTTTTTTAAAAAAAGAAGTTCAAATTTTTCAACATTTTATCAGGTATGTGAATAAGTCTTTCCCGTTTTTTTCAAATTTTGAGCCTTTATTGTGAAAAAATGGTTACAAATGAATTATTGAAAGTATTGGCCATCGCTAGCTACAACTTTTTCCCATCTTTCTGGCAACATACGAATCCCGCTGCGAAAAAATTCGACCGGTTTGGCCTCTATCCAGTCATCCACCCATTTTTTGGCTTCCTCGTAAGAATGGAAGTGCTGGTCAGCCAGGCCATGCGTCATCGATCTGAAGAGATGGTAATCAGACGGAGCAACGTCTGGACTATACGGCGGGTGGGGTAGGACTTCCCATTTGAGCGTTTCTAAGTATATTTTCACCGGCGGTGCAACATGTGGGCGAGCACTGTCACGTTGCAAAATAACTTTGTCGTGCCTGTCGGAGTATTGTGGCCGTTTTTCTCGCAGTGCGCGGCTCAAACGCATCAATTGTCGTCGATAGACCTCGCCTGTGATCCTTTCATTCGGTTTCAGAAGCTCATAGTAAACCACACCTAGCTGGTCCCACCATATACAGAGCATGAGCTTGGCGCCATGAATATTTGGCTTGGCCGTCGATGATGATGCATGGCCGGGTAGTCCCCATGATTTTCTTCGCTTCGGATTATCGTAACGTATCCAATTTTCATCGCCAGTCACGATACGATACAGAAAACCCTTTCTTTTATGTCGCTGAAGCAGCTGTTCGCAAGTGAAAAAGCGCCGTTCGACGTCTCTCAGCTTCTGTTCGTACGGCACCCCATTTCCTTGCTTTTGGATCATTCCCATGGCTTTCAAACGCTTGGAAATGGTTGTTCGGTCAACTTCCAATGCTTCAGCAAGTTCTTCTTGCGTTTGACAAGAATCTTCATCAAGCAAAGTCGCCAATTCTCGATCTTCAAAGATTTGCGGCCGCCCGGAACGCTCCTTGTCTTCCACGTCGAAATCACCGCTTTTGAAGCGTCGAAACCATCCGCGAACACTTGAATCATCGACACAACCTTCTCCATAAGCCTCCTGAAGCAGTCGATGCGTCTCGGCAGCAGATTTCTTCAAATTGAGCCAATAAAGTGAAACTTCCCGCAAATGACGTCGTCCAAATATTCATGGCGCCAAGCTCATGCTCTGTATATGGTGGGACCAGCTAGGTGTGGTTTACTATGAGCTTCTGAAACCGAATGAAAGAATCACAGGCGAGGTCTATCGACGACAATTGATGCGTTTGAGCCGTGCACTGCGAGAAAAACGGCCACAATACTCCGACAGGCACGATAAAGTTATTTTGCAACATGACAATGCTCGCTCACATGTTGCATCGCCGGTGAAAACATACTTAGAAACGCTCAAATGGGAAGTCCTACCCCACCCGCCGTATAGTCCAGACGTTGCTCCGTCTGATTACCATCTCTTCAGATCGATGACGCATGGCCTGGCTGACCAACACTTCCATTCCTACGAGGAAGCCAAAAAATGGGTGGATGACTGGATAGAGGCCAAACCGGTCGAATTTTTTCGCAACGGGATTCGTATGTTGCCAGAAAGATGGGAAAAAGTTGTAGCTAGCGATGGCCAATACTTTCAATAATTCATTTGTAACCATTTTTTCACAATAAAGGCTCAAAATTTGAAAAAAAAAACGGGAAAGACTTATTCACATACCTGATATAATATAATCGCGAACTAAAATACTCGTAAGCATTTTTACGCACTTACAATATAATATAATTTAGTATATTATAAATATATATTATATTACATAAACTTTTATATATTTATATTTTATTAACAATATATCAGGTATGTGAATAAGTCTTTCCCGTTTTTTTTCAAATTTTGAGCCTTTATTGTGAAAAAATGGTTACAAATGAATTATTCAAAGTATTGGCCATCGATAGCTATCAAGCCTCCTGAAGCAATCAATGCGTCTCGGCAGCAGATTTCTTCAAATTGAACCAATAAAGTGAAAGTTCCCGCAAATGACGTCGACTCGGCTCAAATTTCGACATTTTCACGATATCAAAAATTTATGATGCGAAAAAATTTTAACTAATGTGTTAGTATGGAATTGTTGATATATGAATAAGCTTTGATTATGACATATGTAACCATTGAATACTCGCACAGTATTGGTGGCGCCATCTCTTACAAAAAAACGGGAAAGACTTATTCACACTCCTAATAATATCTTTCATTACCTGTAAATTTGTAATTAATTAACTTGACTATCAACTTCAAAATTCTAGTTCTTGGTTAAATCTTATTTAGCAAATGAAATCATACAAATCCAAAATTCTTTTACACCAAAAATAATTTTAACAATAAGAGTTAAACATTTTTTAATAGGTAAGTCAGAGTACGCTTACTCACACAAAACATCTATTAATATGTAAGAATAATCTGCAAAAAACAACTTTTAACAAAAGTTAAATAGTTAGGCAAGTTTGATGTATCTTAGCATAATAACAATTTGAAATACATC
Source organism: Sycobia sp. Sy_11 (assembly GCA_018907035.1). Taxonomy (NCBI): domain Eukaryota; kingdom Metazoa; phylum Arthropoda; class Insecta; order Hymenoptera; family Epichrysomallidae; genus Sycobia; species Sycobia sp. Sy_11. Next base: position 828,682 of record JACCIC010000184.1, on the reverse strand, counting down.
TCATGTACTTCATAAAAAATTTATATAAAAAATCTTTTGAAATTCACTAATATATTAAGACAAAAATACATACAATAACGTCTTAAAGTAATGGATCGTTAAAACAATTGGCTAAGTGCGTTTTATATGCATCCCTTTTTATAGCAGCGTATAGTTTACACAAATATATCTAAAATTCTGAAAAATAATAATAAATAAATAGTTTTAACGGATATATAACCGGATAAAGTAATCAGATCATTTAGAAATAGCCGAGTTTATTTTCACATTCATTGGTCCACGTGTGGAGTCATGAAAAAGAATTCATTATTTTGAATGATCATAGAATATATATTTGTAAAAGGCATTTAGTTTTTAACAATACTTTTCTTTTAATAATAATTAAAAATTATGTGCAAATAATAATTAATAATAATGAAAAATTATGTGCAAATAATAAAAAGAGTATATTACAACGATGATGGTTATAATGATGATAAAATATTAGGTTATTAAATATCTCCTTTCAGCTTTTTTGCTCTTCATTCAATGCTTTATACAAGTGTTACAGTGGTCGGATTTACTTAAAATATGCAACGTTTTGCTCGATAATCTGTTTCCATCTAGACGGCAATTTCATAATACCCTTTCGTAGAGACCACTCTCCTTATTTGCGAAGAACTCGGACAGTCACTTGCACAAGCCTCTTTTGAGTCCATCTTTACACCACTAGGGGCGTTCGACATGGACAGGAACAGGTGGTAATCCCTTGGCGCTATGTCCGGGGTATATGGTGGATGCGATAAAACCTCCCATTTAAACTCCCGTAGCTTCTGATGAGTCATCAACGAAGTGTGGTCTGGCGTTATCCTGGCGGAACACTACACGCTTCCTGTTGGCCAATTCTGGACGCTTCTGGTCGATAGCCTGCTTCAAGCGGTCAAGTTGTTCACAGTAGATGGTAGAATTAAGCATCTGGCTATATGAGAGTAGCTCATAGTGGATGATTCCATTCCAATCCCATCAAACACACAGCAAAACCTTCCTGGCTTTGTACATAGCCGCGAAATTCATAAGACAAGAAGGCGGAAGGGAGATATTTGAGAACCTAATATTAGTATTAATAATGCTAATTATAAGGTTTTATTTTGAATGATAATTCAAATTAGTTGATAGTACTACAAACTATAAATAACTTAATATCAATAAATGTATATCCAATATTAGATAAAATATTTGAATTAATAATTTTAATTATGTGGTTTATACTTTGAATGATCATTCAAATTAGTCCATAATTTTTAATTTACGCACAATATAAATCTTATGTAAATGACATTTTCATGATTTCATGACAATAATAATAATTACAATGGGAATTGCAGCAACTACAACCTGAAAATGAAAATAAGAATAAATAAAGGTAAAAGTAAAATTAGCGAGAAAAGTTATATGGATGCATGTAACAAATAGAAGGTATTCGCATAGAAGGAAGGGAAGATAGAAGGAGCAAAATAAAGCAAATGATGCATGCAGATGAATAAAGACATATACAAATAGAAAAAATTATTAATGACAGTATTCGCAGAGAAGAAAAAGAAGATAGAAGGAGAAGATTGAAGTAAGACATGGATGCATGTAATACAAAGAAAAAATACATCTAGAAATGGCATCAAGAAAAGTACATGCAGAGAAGGAAAGGAAGATAGGAGAAGAGAAAAGAAAACAGAATATGCATCGAGAGAAAATACAGAAATATACATAGAGAGAGAGATGGAAATAATGAGATATGAACACGGATAGTTAGACGCATACAGAAGAAGATGGAGTGAGAGAGAGGGAGAGGTATATGGAAGCAAGTAATGAGTAAGGGAGGGAGCGAGAGAGAGAGAGAGAGAGAGAGAGAGAGAGAGAGAGAGAGAGAGAGAGAGAGAGAGAGAACATAACCTCAAAACGGGGAAATGATATGATGAAATTGTAAAGCAGACGCGAGTGGAGATACTAAACTAAAGAAATAGAAAAAAAAACAAGCTTACGTGGTGAAGGTCTAAAAGCCATGCAGACACTGCAAGCGGGAAGTGGAATATTCGAAGACACGTGGCCGCACCAGGTTATGCGCAGCATAAGTAAGTCGCACACAGAAAAGAAAGCAACAACGACAATGTCCGCACCGAGCGCAAGGATGTCAGCTCAACAAGCAGAAAGGGCGCGTGGAGACGCTGAAAAAATACAACGAAAGTAGTGAGAGTTGGAGAGATACAGCGTGCGACGTCCGCACAGCAAACGACCGCACTGGAAGTAGCAGCCAGCGTGAAGACGGAAGTCACTGCGGAGAAGGAGCGGCCGACCGCGCCACCGCTCTTAGCGGTGCCGCACCGAACTACCGACGGGCAGATATATATAGATATATCTCCACGGGTAAATTCAAAATTGGCGCGCGGCACAAGTCATATTAAGCTTACGGAAGAGCTCGAGATTGGCGCAGATCGGAGAAGACGTACGATAATTGGTGCCAATTGGGGAAGAAGGCCGATGATTGGAGCATAACGAAAAGAAGAGCTGCGATTGGAGGATCGAGGATGAAAACGAAGAGGACTTCAGAAGATTTTCTAAGCCTGAAGAAGACACACGTGTCACGGCCATTTGCCAAAACTCGCAACTTTCTCGTTCGGAGTAATTGAGGTACGGAAGGGAAGTAGTGTGAAGTACGGGTGTGATAGGAAGGGATTTGTGAAGTGTGAGGACAAGGACTGTGTAAGTTGTGAGAGTGAATTGTGCGGAAGGTGCCTGGATACAACCTGTTTCTTTCTCTTTTCTCTCTCTCAGCAGCGAGCGCACAAGGGGACGTCCTCGTAAATTGCGGTATCGGGTGAGTGGGCCTGCGCGACCGTTAATGTTATACTTATGCTAATGTAAATATGTATTGTATAGCTATTATTACATTAAAGTATCTTACTATACAATACATATGTCTTACTGTTGAACTTTTGCTACAGTTCGAACGTACTGACTGCTGGAAATTTTTACTGTGCATTTATTTTACTATATATATATATATATATATATATATATATATATATATATATATTAGGAGTGTGAATAAGTCTTTCCCGTTTTTTGTAAGAGATGGCGCCACCAATACTGTGCGAGTATTCAATGGTTACATATGTCATAATTAAAGCTTATTCATATGTCAACAATTCCATACTAACACATTAGTTAAAATTTTTTCGCATCATAAATTTTTGATATCGTGAAAATGTCGAAATTTGAGCCGACTCGACGTCATTTGCGGGAAGTTTCACTTTATTGGTTCAATTTGAAGAAATCTGCTGCCGAGACGCATCGATTGCTTCAGGAGGCTTATGGAGAAGGTTGTGTCGATGATTCAAGTGTTCGCGGATGGTTTCGACGCTTCAAAAGCGGTGGTTTCGACATGGAAGACAAGGAGCGTTCCGGGCGGCCGCAAATCTTTGAAGATCGAGAATTGGCGACTTTGCTTGATGAAGATTCTTGTCAAACGCAAGAAGAAATTGCTGAAGCATTGGGAGTTGACCGAACAACCATTTCCAAGCGTTTGAAAGCCATGGGAATGATCCAAAAGCAAGGAAATTGGGTGCCGTACGAACTGAAGCTGAGAGACGTCGAACGGCGTTTTTTCACTTGCGAACAGCTGCTTCAGCGACATAAAAGAAAGGGTTTTCTGCATCGTATCGTGACTGGCGATGAAAAGTGGATACGTTACGATAATCCGAAGCGAAGAAAATCATGGGGACTACCCGGCCATGCATCATCATCGACGGCCAAGCCAAATATTCATGGCGCCAAGCTCATGCTCTGTATATGGTGGGACCAGCTAGGTGTGGTTTACTATGAGCTTCTGAAACCGAATGAAAGGATCACAGGCGAGGTCTATCGACGACAATTGATGCGTTTGAGCCGTGCACTGCGAGAAAAACGGCCACAATACTCCGACAGGCACGATAAAGTTATTTTGCAACATGACAATGCTCGCCCACATGTTGCATCGCCGGTGAAAACATACTTAGAAACGCTCAAATGGGAAGTCCTACCCCACCCGCCGTATAGTCCAGACGTTGCTCCGTCTGATTACCATCTCTTCAGATCGATGACGCATGGCCTGGCTGACCAACACTTCCATTCCTACGAGGAAGCCAAAAAATGGGTGGATGACTGGATAGAGGCCAAACCGGTCGAATTTTTTCGCAACGGGATTCGTATGTTGCCAGAAAGATGGGAAAAAGTTGTAGCTAGCGATGGCCAATACTTTCAATAATTCATTTGTAACCATTTTTTCACAATAAAGGCTCAAAATTTGAAAAAAAAAACGGGAAAGACTTATTCACATACCTGATATAATATAATCGCGAACTAAAATACTCGTAAGCATTTTTACGCACTTACAATATAATATAATTTAGTATATTATAAATATATATTATATTACATAAACTTTTATATATTTATATTTTATTAACAATATATCAGGTATGTGAATAAGTCTTTCCCGTTTTTTTTCAAATTTTGAGCCTTTATTGTGAAAAAATGGTTACAAATGAATTATTCAAAGTGTTGGCCATCGATAGCTATCAAGCCTCCTGAAGCAATCGATGCGTCTCGGCAGCAGATTTCTTCAAATTGAACCAATAAAGTGAAAGTTCCCGCAAATGACGTCGACTCGGCTCAAATTTCGACATTTTCACGATATCAAAAATTTATGATGCGAAAAAATTTTAACTAATGTGTTAGTATGGAATTGTTGATATATGAATAAGCTTTGATTATGACCTATGTAACCATTGAATACTCGCACAGTATTGGTGGCGCCATCTCTTACAAAAAACGGGAAAGACTTATTCACACTCCTAATATATCGGGAAATGATATTCAATGTAATTTAATTCGCGATCTTCGGAAGCGCAGACAATACGGCGTGATCCGTCGCGCTGCGTGTCGTTATACCGGCAAGATGATTGATCGCCAAATTGTGTGCAGCGCGGCCCGATGCGGTTACCGGCGCGGTGACGAATTAAAAGGTGCGCGTCGCTAATTATCCAACGCCGTGGAAATATAGAGCAGCTGCAAAGAGGGGAATAAATTTCGTAACCATTAATTTCGCGACCCGAGGGTATTTTATTTTTCATTTTAGTTTTCTTATTATTGCTAAGACTGAGTTAGTAAACTTATTAGTTATATATATTTTAAAAGATATTTTATACTTTTATTCAATAAACAATAGTTTGTATAAAATGTTTAAACTTTCTATGAAACTTATTTAAACCGCAATATCCCTCCAACAGAATCCAGATCCAAAGTAAAGAAAAAAACATAAAAAACAAATAACAGGAGAAATTTAAATCAAATCTCTTCTGAGTTGAGCGAGAGAAAAGATTTAAATCGACAATTAAATTTAAATTTAAGTATTTTTATGCTCACTTGCTGGCGAGTTGAGCTGCTAAGGATTTACGTGGGTTAAGTCTAGACCAGAGAATAAAAGTACAAAGAGAAAACAAACATTTCAAGTGAACCTGAATGTAAGCTGAGCAATCAATTAGTGACTAAGGCGGGTTGAGCCGAAGCCTTATGAAACAAAGCTAAACACAGCATATACTAGGTGAGAGTAAATAATATGCAAATATTTGTAATTAATTATCTTGACTGTCAAGCTTAAAATTCTACTTCTTGTTTAAATGTTATTTAGCAAATGAAATCATTGAATTTGCTTTTTATACAAATTTTTGAATGCAAATAATAATTTTAAGAATAAAAGTTGAACATTTTTTAATATGCAACTTAGATAGATTTGACAGCTCTACCGTTTTGTAGGACGACGTGTTATATTGACTTTTCCAAAACTTTTAATTAAATGCCATTTAACATTTATTTTTGGAGGATTAATCTTAGGAACCTTTTTACTTAAAATTAACTATATTTGTAGTAAAAAATTTTCCAGTATTAAATTACTATTTAAAAATATAATAGATACTAATCAGCTATCGTTTGTTCTTATCATATAAACATATCCAATAAATAATGTTGAGATTATTTAAACGATATTTTTGAAAAATGTAAATTAATTGAAAAGTTCATAGTTGCCATGAGAAATTATGAAAAACTTCGAGGATACTATTTCATCAATTCTACCACATTATTTTCCTTGCATAATTTATATTAAACCTAAACAAATTGAACACACACACACGCAGACACTCGTCTATATATACATCTATCATCTACATATATACATCTATTATCTATATATATATATATATATATATATATATATATATATATATATATATATATATACGAGGATGGATTGATAAGTTTCTGGCCTGACCAAGAGATGGCGCCACTAAGCCTACCTTGAGGTGACGATCTATAAGTACCATCCTTAGATAGCGTGTAGCTATAGTTTCAGTCCGATCACCATGTTAGTTTAGGTTTGAGAGCACGCTGAACAAGACGCCTCAGTGTTTTTCGTAAAAATAGAAAAGCTGGAAAATTGTGCTGTCATCAAATACTTTTATTTGAAGGGGTTAATACAGAAGGAAATTAAAGTAAAGATGGACTATGGGGACATCCTCCCCATTATATTAAACCGTTAATTAGTGGGTTTCCGAGTTTAAAAAGGGTCGTGTGAGCAGCTCTGATGAGCCTCACTCAGGACGCCCCATTGAAATCACAAGTCCAGATATGATCGAAAAACTCCATCAAATAGTGCTGAAAGACCGTAGATTAAAAGTTAATGAGATAGCTGAGACCTCTAAGATGCCATATGAACGTGTACAAAATATTTGGCACCAACATTTGTATATGGAAAAGCTCTGTGCAAGATGGGTGCCGCGTTTGCTAACAGTCGACGAAAAATTGATTCGAAAGAACATTTCTATCGCCAATTTGGCGTTGTATAAGCGTCATCCAAGCGAATTTTTGTATCGATTCGTAACCGTTGACGAAATTTGGGTCCACCACTACACTCCTGAAACCAAACAACAGTCTAAACAGTGGATTGGACCAGGGGAACCAACTCCACAGAAGGCAAAACAATATTTTCGGTGAACAAGGTTATGGCTACTGTTTTTTGGGATGCAAGAGGTATTATATAGATTGATTATCTTGAAAAGGGTAAAATTATCACTGGTCAATACTACGCAGACTTATTGCATCGTTTGAGCCACGAAGTGAAAATTAAACGAACTCATCTGGCGAAGAAAAAATCTTGTTTCATCACGATAACGCACCATCGCACACGTCAATTTTTGCGATGGCTAAAATCAACGATCTGAAGTTTGAATTGATGCCACAGCCTCCCTACTCTCCAGACCTAGCCCCGAGTGACTATTATCTGTTTACTAATCTCAAAAAATGGCTTGGCAGTAAGAGATTTTCGGACAATAAAGAAGTAATCGAAGCTGTAAATGGGTATTTTGAGGAGCTCGACGAATCAGTCTATAGAGATGGCATTACTAGACTTGAACGCCGCTTCAGGCCAGAAACTTATCGATCCACCCTCGTATATCTATTAATAAAAATTTATATAACATTATAATGGAAGAATTTAATGGAGAGGGACCTTTCTAGAATTTTTTCCTCTCATACCTTTCCACAGTAATAGAAATAAACAGACAGGGATCCATATATAGTCCGGCGATGCCTGTTGCAAGGAACAGTGTTGTCCAATTTCTCCTCAACAATATTTTTTTTATCGTATAATATATACATTTTTCAGTTTTGGTAAATGCATTAGGGTGCGCTTAATTTCTTTTTAATTTTCATGCTTATATTTTTTTAATAAATTAAGAAAAATTTCAATTGTTGCTGAACGCTACAATATTATATTTTAAATCATTTGCCTCATATGTCTGTATTATTAATTTATATTCCAATTGAAACATTTCAAATGTAGATTTGCATAAATAGTTCGACTACAGAAATAATTCTGGTGATGTTTGGAATATCGATTATTTGTGACATGTTTTTACTGAACTTAAACTTCTTTGTGTAAATAGATTTGTGTAACGCTTCCCACTTTCTCTCGGGATAGCTTGCGCGGTCGTGCTAAGATCAGTTTGAAAGGAAAGGGAGTTTTCGGTAGAATCCGGAAAAATAACGGTACTCAGTTATATTTATATAAAAAATAATAAAAGATATACACAAAATACGACAATAATAAAACAAAACTTCTGGCGTGGACCCCTATGATCTGTAACAAAACTAGACAGATTTCTTATATTAAATATTATACTGTAAGTCATTAAACTATATTCCGCACGCTTATTATTTTAAACGGTATTTACAATTTTACGTAATTATTATACTAATCTTACGCACTATATATAGATATATATATATATATATATATATATATATATATATATATAGATATATATAGATAGTGAGACCGCTGAGCTTTAACCAAGCGCCGCGTACCCAGGATTAAGTCTCTTTGATGGATAGTAAGGAGTTAGTTTGTAGTAGTTAGTAGTGCTAGTGAGGAGTTTTAGTGTCGCTGCTGATCTTTAATGGAACGCCACGCAACCAGGATCGAGCTTCACTAAGATTCGGTCGGGATAGCTCTAGGGATCTTCTTTCGGTCGTATCGTCGAGAAAACTACTTTTCGGGAGGAAAACTCGTCCTTTTATACATGAAAAATTATTTGATCGGGTGTTTATACCAACGTTCGACTAATTTCGTATCGAGCCACCGAAAAACATTAATAATATTTTTGCAATAATATAATAATAATAATCGCATTATAATTATAATAATTATAATGTTAATTTGTGACCCTGTTCTTGAGGACACCCGTATTATTATATTAATTTCGGCGCCGCCTTACAATTCTAATACGTTATTTAGTTCTCTCGGATACTTATTTCAAATAATAATTATAATTTATTAGAATTTTTAACACTACCGCTGCCTTGTCCGCCGACCTCCGAATATGTTCCTAGAAGGTGAGCTTCGTATCTAGCATCAACCCCAGTTACTTGACAGATGCCTTGGTGAGGACCGACATGTCTCCAATAATTAGCGGCTGCACTCTCGGGACGCGCTTCTTCGTAAGGAGCACAATCTAGTTTTCGCCTCCCGTAGTTCCAGCCCGTGATCACCCATGTAATGGCGAATTCTACACATGGTCTGATAAAAGTGCGTCTGTGCCAGCGTCCTCTTGTGCGCAATAATAACAGCTGCTACGTCATCCGCATATCCGATCAGTGAGAAACCTTCCAGCATGTCCAACCGAAGGATTCCGTCATAGAAAACATTCAGATACATAGATCGGGACGCAGGATGGACTCTTGGGCCACACCACACGTTAGCTCTTTTTACTTAGAGCCATCTGCCGTTGTGTATTAAATCGATCTGTCCTTCAATTAATCTCCGATGATCTGGAGGAGGTACCTAGGTACATTGAAGTCCTTCTTCAGTGACTCCAGCATGTCTGTCTACTTAACTGTGACACACTGAGTCTCTGTGATAACTGCCTCTCATACTGTCTCTCCGAAAGGTCGCCAGATGTAAAAAGGGCTGCCTGTAGACGGGGTCTCACCAGCTCTTCCAGGAGTTCTCCCGCGGTTTCTAGCATGCATAAGGATTTGTACGCCGACGGAGTACTAGAATATCTCTTGCCGTTGCTTATCAGCACAAGTCTCGCCTTCATCCAGGGAGGATAAAAAATTTCCGCGCGAAAGCATGAGTTCCGCATGCCAAGCAAAAGTTCGGGATGACGCTGTACTACTGCATTCAATACTTCTGCTGGAAGTCTGTCGGGTCCTGGTGCCTTGTTGTTCTTCAAAGAGTGCACTGCTCTCTTTAGCTCCGCCCGGTTGAAGGGCAGTGCCACAGGGCTCTCGAGAGCCAGGAGCTCATCCCCTCGTTTGGGATGTGTGGGGAATAGGGTATGGACGATGCCGTCCATCACTTTCGCGCTCATAGGCATGTTTTTACTGAAAATGCCTAATTTGCGTGTTATGATTTTATACCCCAATCCCCATGGATCGTTGTTAAGATCATCACCCAGCTTTTTCCAGCATCCGTATTTACTTGATAGCTTTCATGGCTAGCTTTAGAGTCTTCTTCGCCGTTAGATGTTGGGCGATCCTAAAAGTAGCACCGCGGTCGCGCCTTTGAACCCTTTGGACTTTGCGGGACATCCGCAGGCATTGCCGCAGCAGCTCCGCGAATTCGTCCATCCACCAATAAGTCGGAAAGTGAGCACGATGCGCGAATTTTCTCGGCATCGCTTTCTAGCAGCTTGGTAGATCAGATGCATTGTAGCTTCCGTTACCGCTTTCACGCGCTCACAAAGCGTTGAGCTCCTTGGTAATTCAACCAGAAGGCGCTGTCCGCGTTCGAGCGCCTGGGAAAACTTCTCATGATCCATTCTAGCAAACATCCATCTGACTGGGTGATGTTCAACCGCCGCCCTTACTGACGTGACATCACCAACGCGGAAGGTAATGTATTGGTGATCACTGGCTGTATAGTCTTCGATCACCCAGCTGTCCTGCATGCGTGCGGCCAGAATCTCCGACGCAAAGGATATATCAGGGATGGTATCCCTGTAGCCAAGTCTCCGAAAGGTCGACGTAGATCCGGAGTTCAAGACAACCAGACCTAGTCTGCATGCCAAGTCCATCACTCGTCTTCCCTTAGAGTCCGGAAAGGGTTCCCTCCACTTGACATCTTTGCTGTTCAAATCTCCAACTACTACCAGCTCCCCCTGTATTTCTTTTACCGCATTCTCAAGGACATTCAGTTAAGACTGGAAAACCTCGATGGTCTTATTCGGGGTGAAATAGCAGCTGACGTAATTTACGTTATTGCCTCTTATCCAGACGAAGCCGGACCAGATCCGTGGTACTCCACCCAAAAGCCTTGCGGGTTGTAAATCCAAATCGACCCGGTACTGAGGTCATCGCGATACCAGTCCCCGCATCTCCAACTCGACATTGTTCGCTGACGATAACGATGTCAGCGCCCTTCTCAAGACAGATCTGCTCAAGCAGGTCGCTTGCCGTCCGATTCCTATTCAGGTTCGCTTGCAGGACTTTAAACATTTTGTCGAGATATGGCTAGGGCTTCACGAAACACCACACAAGCCTCAGATTCCGCAACGTGATTTAACGCTGCGGGCATGTTTCCCGGGCAGAGGAAACACTGTGGAGGCGTTCTGAAGTCGAACGCCTTGTGTCTCTGCTATTCGCACTGGAAGCAGGTGGTACTCCTATCTGGGCCATCACAACCTGAGCCGCGGTGCCCATAGCGGAGACATCTGTAACAGCATTCGACCTGGACCCACCGTTGCAAGGCACAAAGGACCCATACAATGGACATATATCCGACTTTCAGTTACCGCTGGCCAGCCTCCTCAGAGAGGCTCACAAAGGTTAGTTGTTTGCCGACTTTATTCTCCATCGTTAGCCTCACCACGAGAGGACTGCCATAGTCCCGCAAGACGCCAAGGAGGCCTGTCTTCACTTCGTCGAGTGTCACGTAATCGTCCACGTCTCTGAGCTCCATGGTAGTCTTGGGCGCCAGAACGCAAAGTGCCACGTTTTGCCCAACGACCTCTTTGAGAGTCTTAGTAAAGCCCTCCTTGCTCTCCGCTGAAGCCTTCTTAAATTCGATCAGGACATCGCCCTTTAATGTTTAGCGGATGTCCTTGATAGTGAGTTTGTGCTGCGAGAGGTCGATGGCCGATCACTCCTAGGATTTCCGCGTAGGTCTTCTCCCCCGTGGACTTGAGGAACAGTGCCTCAGGCCTTGCCGTTCTCCCCATTTTACCTTTCGATTTCATGGGGCCCTCATCAGATTTGGTGGCCCTCTTTTCGTTTGTCTTCTTTTTTTCTGCTTCTTTTTTCGCTACCCTTTTTTTTTGCCTGGTGGCGACATTCTTCCAGCCTTGCTCAGGCTACGGCTTGCTCTGACGATTAGATGTGGTAGCCGCGTTTTCTTCTTTTGTGGAAACGTCCTCTCATTTTTTTGTTTTTTCATTGACTCCATTATCATTTTAAACAAATTGATGGAGTGAATAAGCGCTTTTTCATGATTATATTCATGACTAACAGTATGTATTTATTCGGTCTCAGCGTCCACACTGCTGTCATGTCTTGCTGCACCAACAGCGCTATCAGCTCGAATGTTACTGACCATACGGGGGACCTCCAGGCTGTTCAGACCCGTACACTTATGGCTTGTCTCCTGTTTCTTGCTTACTCCTTCTGCTTTGTTGTTAATAGTGTCCATTCTTCTTTCTGTTGTTTTCGTCCCCCCACTGGCCGGCCTTCATGGACCGTTCAATGACGAGCTTGCCAAAATGACTTCCCAACACTTTCCTGTAGGAGTCATTCTGGCTCGGACCTTCGTTTAAGGCTCTTTTACAAAGCCGGAAGATATAGCACGCCCTGTCACGTTAGCCCACCTCCGCTCTCTCGAGCTTCACACTCAAACAATAAGGTTATCCACTCTCTGTAGAGTTTCCGGCAGACATTACGATTCCGGACGCTCTCGCCCATACAGAATAACTGGTGAAGGCTAAGGGCCCAGTCGCCCGTCCTGCCGTTAGCAGGATCCAAAGATGGTTCGGGTCGCCCAGGCACGCAACCTGAAGACTGGCTTCCCCACCCAGGATCTTCCTTCGGCAGCTCCCAAGCATGCACCGCTCGGCTAGTGCGGTGGACCGTCTTTAGCTCCGTTTGGAGCCCCTTCTACCTCCCTGACAATTTCGCGGGAAAACGATCAGGTGAGAAGATTTGATCTGCATCAAGTAATAAGCGACACAAGCGTCGTGCGCTCCCCTTACAAATCAGAAAGGAGCGCGCCCCCTTCAATTCCGCCTTAGTTTAGGGAACGGACGCGTGGGTAGCAAAAATTGCGAAGTGGGTGAATTGGATTATGTTTGTATAAGTGTGGTTAGCAGTGGAGGATACGCCCAGTCGGAGCTCTTATACATGTCGCCCCTACCCAGTACGAGAATGCCGCTCTGTGCTTCACTCTCGTAACCCGATTACGCTTATGAAAGGGCTCCTCGGAAAGCGTGGCGGCCACATATTTATATTAGGGAAGACGTCCGTTTATCGAACCTCCCGCCAGATGATGACGCATAGCAAACCTCTACTCCGTCTCACATGAGCTGGCAGTTCGAGTCGTGCCCGTGCATTGCAGGGCCTATAGAATTCATCCACTCTGTGCTACCTCGGCTTCGCTCCGTTTGTCGCTCCCGCTAATAGAACTACTCTACAAATTTTCCGAGCTGCGTGGCACCCGAATCTTTATATGCGAGGTGTGTGGAACCCGTTTGTAGGGTCCCCTCGCCAGATATGACACTTACAGCCTTGCTCAATGACGGCTGTACTATCATTACCAGCACTCCCCTATTTTTCAGTCTGTCAAGCTCATCCACTGCGTGCTAGCCGTCCCGTAACCGAGCCGAAACCGCCACACGCGTGCGTGTCGATGGTTACCCCTTCCTTTGCCAGGCGTTATATTATCTGATGTATCAGTGTTGTTAAATGTGTAACTGTAAGAGTATGCTGTCCAGTTGTTGTAAGTGTACTCCCTCCTCCTTTATCCGGGCTTGGGACCAGCACCTCCAAAACATAGGGTCGCTATGAATCCGCGCTGGAGGAGTTGAAATAAAACTTATTGCTACAATAAATTATATTAAAAATTAAAATACAAATAAAATCAAATTAATAATAAAATAAAAATAAGAAAAGCAATACTCTCTGTTCGTAATAGAGAACCTGTCTGCCCCCACCACCTTAAATTTAGAATCACCATGTTGTCCGACTTTTCAAACCGTTACGGCTCATCCTCATAAACAAAACTAAATTGAAAAATCCAGCAGGCTACTTTATATACCCCATCCCCACTCTAAACTTATTAGTATAACATTTTATGAACCCGGCTTTCACTTAAATGCGAAATACAAATTTTATATTAATAGGGAATGATAAGTGTTGTCCAATTTCCTTGGCTCTAACATTAAATTTACAATATTGGAATTATAGTAATACTAATAATAATGATTATGATTGTTACTATTTATTATTATTATTATTATTATTATTAATTATATATTATTAATAATTATATATTATATTAATTATTAATAATTAATAATAATTATTATTGTTGTTACTATTTATTATTATTATTATTATTATTATTAAATTACTTACAAAAATGATCAGAAATTAACATACATAACAAAAGATGAATTTATAAAGGCAATAAATATAGTTTTCACTAACAATATTTTTTGTCACAATTGTATCAGAAATGTTTGTAGACGAAATGCTGGATGTTTTTAATTCTATTCATGATAGAATTAAATATACAAAGGAGTTAGAATACGACAATAAATTAATTTTTTTGGACGTCAATGTTATCAGAATTAGTAATGACAGAGCAAAATTAAATTGGTACAGAAAACCTACATAATCAGGTAGATTGTTAAATTTTAACTCATACCATCTATTCGAAAACAAGATAGTTACTGTAAAGGGAGTCATCAACAGAGCAATCAAATTATCACACAAAGATTTTAGAAAAGATAATTTAAAATTAGTTAAAGAGTTATTCATTAACAAAGATTATCCAATAGACTTTATAGATAAAATGATTGCAGAGATAGTGGATCAAATTCATGATAGCACTAAAGAACGTAATGTAGTATAACAGTGTGTGTCCGGTTATTCGTTAATTCGCGGCTCCGGCTCAACACGGCTCGGCACCTGGTCGCTCAACACGCCACCAGGTTCTTTTCGCGGACTCCCCGATACACCTGCTCTATTGTCGTATCCGCTGTATGAACACGGCTCCGGCTCAGCGCGCCTCGGCCACTGGTCACTCAGCACGCCACCAAGTTGCTATCCAGTCGACCCTTCCAATAAATAAGACAAATATATTTCTCGCTCTCGCTCAACACGCCAGAGCAAGACAATATATTTGACTTTCTATTTATCTATTTATTCTACAAAATATACTTCTTACTCTCGCTCGTCGCACCAGAGCAAAATAGTATATTGAATTTTTATTAACAATATACTTGAAAGGTTCCTATGATCAGAAGATCAGAGAGAGCTGCCACACGGTTGCGGCTCTCTCTCCCATGATATGCGGGAATTCCCCTCTGCTCAAGTATATTTAATTTTTGCGTTCACATTGTTTCAAATATCTCACGTTCGAGCGCTCATCGGGATCATTGACCGAATTTTAATTTTAAAACTTTAATTATTTCAAATTTAAGTTTTGCGTATATTAGGCTCTATAGACAATATGGCCTGATCATCATATTTGTAAATGTAGTTAAAGGAAAAAATTCAAAATACTTTTTAATTTGCTCTAGCATGAAGTAATGAAGAGATAATCAATGACGGATTTCGATATGAAAATTTCAATTCAAGTAACATTTAATTTAAAATTTTCCACTTTAACGTTGTGAAGAGAAATTCTATTGCAGATTTTGCTGACGCATACATTTTTGTTTAACTCACTTGTTTCTGCTTCACAATTTTCTTCTTCTATATGTTTCTATCATTTACAAAATTTTCACTTACAGTTTCCATATATGGTTTTCATATTTTAGCTATCCAATACATGTATATTGAAATCAGAAAATTTTGTGATTTCAAATGAATTTTCTATAATGCAGCGCGGTTAAAGTATGGTCTTCAAGAACTTAATATGGACAATCCATTTACTGTAATTGCACAAATTTTGATAACAAATAACTCGAGAAAATAACTCAATTGAATTTTTTACAGTTTACCGGTGTAAAATTAATGAACGTCTGTTTTAGGATTTTAATAAAAAATATTTTTTTCGAACATATTCGCTCATAAATTTTGAAAAAATTGATTAATCAAATCTATACCGAACTTTCTTCATTTATATATTTTGTTACGTAATCTTTGAAATTAAATTTAAAAAAAATTTTATAGTTAAAAACTGAAAAAGTATAACCAATTAAATTGTTAAATAAATTTAACATGACGCACCACACTGAAATCGATAAATATTAATAGAATCTGTATTGTATCATGTAGAAAATCCATTTGTCAAAAAATAGTGTCTCTAGTGATTAATTTTTCATTAAATAATTTATATTTATAGAAGGATTTATGGTCGATTGGGGGAATATTTCTTGATTTTTGCAAAATATGGCAACGTGCCCTTCCTCTTTACATAATAAACATGTAAGTTTTTCCGTTGACAAGTAAATCCAATATACTGTATTTTCGTAATTAATTTGAAAAGTTTCTGGAAGAATGTTTACATCTTCGGGAAATAAGTACATTTGACGGCGAAAGCTTAGCACGTGAGAAAACTGCGGGTCATTAATACCTGTTCATATAAAGGAAATTTGCGACACTAGCTTGATGTTTATTTTCGATAATTCTTCAACAATAACAAGATTAGGTATAACTAGCTAGACATTCGAAAGTATGATACGTTTTGCTTTTGAGATTATTGGTCGTATTTCGAGAGCGTGTTTACCCATAGTCAGGCTTCTGTGCGATTGTAAGCTTGTTCACGATTTGTTTACTGTCAAGATAAATACAAATTTTTCCGTGAGAAATTCTGGATACGGATCTTTTTTGTTTTTTTTTTAGGTCAACAATTTTACCAATAGCAACAGTGTATTCTTAAATAGATGTTCTTTCTACGGAATCTAAAATGATTGCTTGCTCTCTTGTAGGAAATTGCGATTGCTCTGCCATTTGAGTAGGTTCTACATACTGTGAATTGTTAGCCATTTTTTTAGTAAGCGGAGGCAAGTGTTTCTAGAGCAGAAACACTTGCTCCTAGAGAAGACTCTAGTCTTTAATTTATTTTCGAGCTGCACTCACTAGTATAATCAGTGTGTATACAATTACGATAATAAAAGAAACTTGCTATCATAGTCACGTGTAAACACGTCTGAATGGTATCGAGGTTGAAGACCAACTCCCTTTGACAATTGTGATATCAATAATGGAAAACATTTTTTTCAATTTTCAATACTATTTGTGCGGAAATTTAAATATTAATATTAGTAAAAATCAATATTCTGTATTGTATGATATTGTATGGAAATTTTCAAAATATCTACTACAACTAGAAGCCTCAGCCTATTTTAAGGAGAACAGATTTCTGAGATCATATGCTACTTCTAGATATGGATTGTTCAAATGAAAACGAGTTCTCAAAAGTTCACCCGTTGATGCACGCCTAGAGATAAAAAATAATTTTCCACTAAATAAGTCAGCTTATTGATTAATTTTGCATGATCGTATTTTCTAATAGCATCCTGAGAGTGGGGACGTTAAGAAGTTGTAATGGTCAGTCAAGATAGAGTACGTCATCGACATACAAGGATTTGAGCAGCGTAACAATGAATATCTACTTAAAGAGCTTGCCATTTTATCATTCAAAGGCGATTTATAGTATTTTTATTTAAAATTATAATACCTATTATAATACCTATAGTATTTTTATTCAAAAAGTCATTTTCTCCTGAATTCCTTTTAGATCGTATCAGAGTGCAAAATATATGGATTGAAATAAATTATTATGGGATTCCATGGAATTCAGGACAGTTTTACTATAATCAAGTTGTTAATATACTTCACCAAATATACCTAACGCAAATAAACTATTCACTGATGGAGCAATAAAAAGAGAATGTCCAGATAGATTTAGAAGATACAATTTAATCATTTGCGATATTAATACTGAATTTACTATTCTGCGAGTGGAAGAAACAAAAGCACAAAAAATGTCTAATAGTATGCATCAATTATATTGTAGTATACAAAGTTAGGCGTGCTCCGCACAATGTTAAATTATTAAAAAATTACTATCGCTTTAAAAATAAAGATTTCAAAAGTTGTTTGTTACACTTATTTTGTTCAATGACACTCGGCCTGGCTGAATATCACTTCTGGTCTTATGAAGAATTAAAAAATTGTATCGATTCGTAGATAGAATGGACTGCCCTTAAGTTTAAAGAAAAGGGGCAATGCGCAGCAGTGCAGTAAATGAACGTTTAAATCTGTTATTTGTAATAAATTAAATTTTTGTACTTTTATATTTTTTATGTTGTTATAATTATATTTTTTTGTTATCAATAAATATTTTGTTAAATTGAAAGAAAGGTTCGATTTAAATAAAATAAAAAAGAAACCCAGCTCTATAATACAAATTTAATTTTCATTCTTGATTGCTTTGAAAGAAATTAGTTTATTATCTATAAATAATAAACGACAACTCAATTCAAAACTCTGGCGGGTTAAGCGAGTGTTCGAATTGAGTTTTACTAAACATTTATACGGTGGGTATTTTGTAGCGGGCTGAGTGACCAAGGTTTTACGCGGGCTGAGCGTAGACCAAACCTATAGTGTAGATATTAACAGAAATTTAAAGGAACTTGTACGAGCAAGCCTAACGGCGGGTTGAACGGTCAGTTGGCGAAGTGGGCTGAACCGGAGCAACGCTTATGCAAGTTAAAATGCGAAGAAGAATATTTTGTAACTGGTGGAGCGAAAAGTGCCTGACGGTCAGTTGAATGGTAAGGTGCCGAGGTGGGCTCAACCGGAGCACGAAGTAGCTCACACCAGGGAGGAAATGTTACAAGATCAATGGCACGTGCCCGGGCTGACTATCACTTTCAGTCTTATGAAGAATTAAAAAATTGGATCGATTCGTAGATCGCTTCAAAGGGTGGACAGTTTTATCCATGCGGGATTCATATACTGCCCGAAAGATGGGAGAAGGTACTGCCCAGCGAAGGACAATACTTTGAGTTATAAATGTAATATAACTAGTTGTTTTCAATAAAGCTTCGAAATTCGGATAAAACGTCTGAAGCACAGTTGTACATCTAATAATATTAAATAAATAATGAAATAAGAATATTAAAGCCGTATAATTTAACTGATATATTAAAATACTTTTTTAGTATGAAGTATGTATTTAAAATTTTTTTAAAATGTATTTATATAAAGTTGAAATTTATTCAATATTTATTCAATATACAAGAATTAAATATTTTATTCAACAGTCAGAAATAAATAAATTCTGCACTTAGAGACGTATAAATTGTGCCAATGTAGGGAACAAAAGTAGGTGTTTACACATTAGAAAGTTAATAAGGGAAAAGGTTCTATTATGAATTGGCTTTTTTGTTTAATATAAATAATTTAAAATTAATTTATTTTAACTATTGGCCTATTTTTTTCTGTTACTGTATAGATGATAATAACAAAACACAATTTATCAGTTAACACATCTTCATTTTAAAAAAATTTTTATCAATCACTAATATCATATATATTATTAGATCACCAATTTATTTGCTAACAAGGAAAACTACATCACTTCATGATAAAACTGCTAAAAATCTCACAATTGTCTATAAAGGTATACGGTTTAATTCTCTTTTGTATACTGTTATATCTGTCGATATAATTATAATAATAAAAATTTTAAGTTTTACTGTATATACACTAAAGAAAATTTTTTTATTGAACACATATTAATTTTTGATGTGAATTCTGTACTCATTAACTGTAGATGATAATGTACTACAGTATTACTTGTATTACAATATTATTTTATCTGATATGTAATGCAAAAACATTACAAGTGCATCCTAATAAAACAAGATATAAAAATCTATCTAAGAAAATAGAATTATCAATTAAAATACCTCAAAGTAGATTATTTATTACAATATAATCCATATAATATAATATTGTAATAATTATTATAATATTGTATTTATTTATGAGAAGAATAAAGAAATCGGTAAATAAAAAAATTTACAAATTGGCAATTTTAAGTTTCTATAATTCTATGAATAGACATCAAGGTTTATATAATTGTATAGAAATGTTTATAAGATTTTATATCAATGTTAGCAATGTAGTATTGTAGTGCAACCTGTGAATTTACTCTTTTGAATATGGTGTCTGCCATGTATGTAGAGAAATGAGTCTACTTTTAGCCTTTATTTATATAAGAACTGTTTCTTTACGAATTTTTTTTATGTTGATTGGTTGTTCGAAATTTCACATGGCCCTTGAAAAAACTGAAATGAAAACTTATAATTTATTAAAGCAAATATATATTGATAACTTTCACTGAGTGGTTTATGCGTTCTGAAGATAGCCGAGATGAAGTTGAAAATGATTAATGCTTGAGCCGTCCTTGCAGTCAAAAAACGGATGATAAGTAACCTTTGTAACATTGTCCGATCTCATCGTTGCTTAGGTAATCAATACGATTGCATAATTTATAGGAATGAACAAAGAAGGTTTTAACAAATAAAAATTTTCACATGAGAAAAGTGTGTCAAAAACTTGTACCTAAACTAGTCACATTTGAACAATAAGAAGTTCGCAAAATATTTGTATTGACACTTTGATTGCGATTGATCATGACCCCAACGTATTACAAAGCACAATTACATGTACTTTACCTTGCTTTTTTAAGGATGGTCCTGAAATAAATTATCAATCCATGTTCTAGACAGTTTTAACTTTACCAACTTTAAGAGTTTAACTTTACCAAGAATTAAAAAAGCGAAAATAAGAAATTAAAATTCAAAGGTGATTTTTTTTTTATATTTATGGAAGCGTATACCTTTATTGGGTTCATGAACATTAAATTGTTAACCAACATTACTATCTTCATGTTATTACTGTATTCCACGAAAGAATAAGATGCAAACAATCCGATTTGTGGAAGGAGAAATAATAGACGTGAAAGAAAAAGCTGCACTCGTTTTAAAGAAACTAACAGATAAACACTTTTTCGAAGCACTTTTTGAGCAATGGATGATTCGCATGGAGTGATGTTGAGATAGAGAAGGAATGTGTAGAGAAGATGATAATATAATATCAAAATAAAAAGCTTCGTATAACTAGTCTCGTTATTTAATAGCACACTTCATATTCACTATATAAAAGATGAGATCCATAAGAAAAGCTTACTTCAATGAAATCTTCAAAAAATAACTTATAACAAAAGTAAAATAGATAGGCGAGTTTTATGTGTTCTTGCAAGTAAGAATTATAAATATATCTTCTCATATATTTTATAAAAAATTTATATAAAATACTTTTCGGAAGTTCACAATATATATTAACACAAAAAATATTCTATAATTAAATTTTAAAATTAGTTCAATGATATAGTCACATGTCTTACTGATTGTGACAAAAGGAAAAATAATAGTATACGTTCCTAGCATATTAAGAAATTTACAACACTATATTAATCTTATGTATTTCATAAAAACTTTATATAAGATATTTTCCTAAAATCAGAAATATATATGGATACAATTACAAACATCATAATCTATGGCACCATGAATTTTCATGTAAGGCTAATTACCTTGGAAGCTAATCATGAGCCCGATGTTTTAATGCGCAAAGAAAACAACAGACGCACGATAAAGCTCCTGCTCTTACCTTTTACATGTACTCATACGTACATAAATACTGCCGGCGAATACTTTGCGCTATGAAGACAAAACAAAGCCTGGTAAAATCTGTAAAATTTGTTTAAAATGACCGAGCCGTAAATGAACATAAGTAAAGAATACAATTCCGAAGGTATGAAAATGAAATCAGAATTTAATATTTACGAAATAACGACGCTATTGATTACTAATTCCTTTAATTTGTGCTATA
Organism: Sycobia sp. Sy_11; assembly: GCA_018907035.1. Lineage (NCBI taxonomy): Eukaryota > Metazoa > Arthropoda > Insecta > Hymenoptera > Epichrysomallidae > Sycobia > Sycobia sp. Sy_11. The sequence continues at coordinate 806,986 of JACCIC010000184.1, read as the reverse complement.
AATAGTAATTAAAATGAAATATAATTTACATGCTCATTGGAAATCTACATTCTGACAAATTTCTAGTCTTATATCGAGTATAGACACATCCAACAAGCGATATTTAATTCATTTTTCGAAAAAATTAGTTTTTTCCGTAAAAGTTTGAAGTATATTAATTTTGAATGGAAAATTGAGAATGTGCTAGTCATCGTTAGGACTGTTTGAAATGTGCTGGTTTTCGTTGGATGCTTCCATGATTTCGGCATACATATGGATTATAACACATTCAAATTTATAAATTGAATATTGAAACTTATTATAATAAATTAGATAAAAAATGTTCTAAAACGGGTTGAAAAAGTCAAATAGATATATACAAAAACATATGAAAATGGACTATTAAATACACTTAAAATTAACGTTTCGAAAAAGATAAAATTGTTGAAAAACATTAAAATATCCAAAAAGACACATCGAATCAAAACGTATTCAAACGGGTTATAGTAGAATCATTATAACTTTTTGAAGTGTATATAATGACGAATCAAACTTTTTATTATTGATGTTTACTTCTGTATTTTACTCTACTTTCAGTGTATTGATTCATAATATTTTCACCCGTAAATTAGAATTGGGTCAAATATTTTTTATAGAAATACCATATGCAAAGCTAAGTTGCTTACTATTGAATTGTAAGCTCTAATATTTAATGTATAAAAACTGTGGAAAAATAAATAGATTTTTAACTTTATTACACTTTTCAATTCCCTTAGATTCGAAATTATCTATATTCATTCCAAATCGTTAAATCGGTACCAGTTTCTCATGAAAGTTCTAGCAGCGACTGTAGTCGTTAGATATCTGCCGTTTAGTAAATATGTATCTGTCGTATCAATAGATGAACGAAATATCAATATACTAGTAATTTACTGTCAAGATAATGTATGTCCATTTATCATCTATTTATGAAGATCATTTGAGTACTGATCTCACTTGTAATGACTTTTGAAATCTTTCTTCTGATTGCTGGATAAATAATAAGTATGGATTTTTTGTCATTGGTAAATATAGAATAATACATGATCACAGATATAGAAAAGGATTGGAGTGTTTTCCATAAGAAGGACTTAAAAAATCATAAATAAAAAATTAAAAAATAGCCTTAGCAATCTCTTAGAAGCTTTTAAGGCATAACAACTTAATAGTATAAAAAATATTTTGTTGGAACAGAAGAAAGAGAGGCCTCTAAAGCGAAAAAGAAATTGAGTTTCATGATAAATGATAAGACTTTACTTAATTACATAACTTAATAATCTATTCAACATTCAAATCTATCCGTGAAGATAATGATAACAGAAGATATCATTACTAGACGAAAGATACAGTAAAGTCTGTAACATATATGATTTGAGAGAAAATGAAAGTGTATATATGCTTGGCGATTCTAAGATTGAATGTGAAGATAAAACAATAAAAATTATAGATAAAAGTTATTTTAGAAGTAATGCATTCATGGAATTACTTTGCGACGAGTAAGAATACTCGCGCAAAATTTATTGCATATGTTTTTAATTTCACTTGTCGCGGAAAACTTAGCGCGTAGAGAGAGAGAGAGAGAGAGAGAGAGAGAGAGAGAGAGAGAGAAAGAGAGAGAGAGAGAGAGAGAGAGAGAGAGAGAGAGAAAGTCCGAGTGTCTATGGGCGATTTCTATGAAGTATATTGTATTTAGTTGATAGAAAACGACGTCCAGGAACGGTAAAATACGATATCTACGCCTTTCTGAACGACTTCTACGGGGAGTATTGTGTTTAGTCGATAGAAAGCGATACTAGCTTTCTGGGGCGAATTCAACTGGGACTATCGTCTTTAGTTGGTAGAAAACGATGTTCAGGTATGTCGGGTCAACTTCTACGGGGAATTTCGTGTTCGTATGATAGAATGCGATTTCCAGATGATTTGGAACGACTTCTACCGGAAATTTCTTGTTTGGACGGTTGAAGACGATGCCCAGGTATGACGAGACGATTTCTACGGTGAGTAACGTGTTTAGTTTATAGGAAATGAAGTTCAGGTATGTCGGGTCAACTTCTACGGGGAGTTTCGTGTTCGGATGATAGAATGTGATGTCCAGATGATTTGGAACGACTTTTAGGGGAGTATCGTTTATAGTTAGTGGGAAACAATGTCTAGGTATGTCCGTACGACTTCTATGAAGAGATTTGTATTCTATCATTCGAACACGCACACTCCCAGAGTCGTCCCGGGATGACTGGACATTATATTCTACGTCCCCAACATAAAACTCTCTCGAGCAGTCGTCCTGAGACATTTCCTATAGTCCGAACAGGATACTCTCTGTAAAAGTCGTCTCGAGACACTTGCACATCCTTTTCTACCGCTCGAACTCGAAGGTACAATTTTGCTTCATCGAAGCCATAGTTAATATGCATATATATATTGTGACCGACCAAATGGCCGGTCCGCGGTTGCAAAAACGAGTGTTCGCGCGTTACGGCGAAAATACGCGAAGCACGAGCCGCGAGAGTGCGCGACGTTCGCCCGGGAAGAAGGAAGCGAAAAGAAAGGAAGTTCACCTTCTTCTTCCCCGAGCCGTCGAGGAGATCTAACGTATCAAGTCGAGCTGTCACCAAAACTATAGAGCTCTTCTCAACTTCGGTTGCCACCCGCATACCAATCATTCCCACACGCCAACTGTGCATACGTAGACGACGACCTCAACTGCAACGCCTGATCCACGACCGTTTCTACGGTCGTCCCGAACGAGCATCGCCCTTGGTTTTGAAGGTAGCGAGAAAACGAGAAGGAAGGAAGGAAGGAGGGAAGATAGCCCCGAACAGAAGAGAGAAAGAGAGGGAATGAAGGAGAGACAGAGAGTAAGCACGAAGGCACCAGCCGGACGAGAGGAAGCCACGCGATCAAGAAGAAGCAGCGGCGCCGAGGACCCTTCGGCAAGTAGCCTTCCATGTTATAAATAATGTGTAAAGTGCGCGTCCCCCTGTGAGCGCGCGCTATCGTAGCGTAGCCGCGCGCGCGAGAGCGTATAGCTGTAGGTTATACCGCGTCCCCATTTCTTCCCCTTGTCCTACCGCATCTATCCTTGTCCGCGGAACCCGTTCCGTCGTGTCTGTCGCCGTCGCGCTTAAAATATTAACTGTTAATTACGAAACGATTTGTAACGCTTAGAATAAGGAATTTGTGATGCGCGAGTTGTAATAAATAATTGATCATACATTGTTAAGCAATTAGACTCATTCTTTCGCGTTCCTAGTTCCCCGTTCTCTCGTTCCAGCGACGCCGATGCCACGTGAGATACTAAGGTAAGTAATCCGTTAAAGTCGGGTTATAAAATGGCGCCCAATAAGTGAGGCCCGTCGGACAAAATTATATAAAACAACGTTTTTTCGGATAAAAAGTGCGGAAACAGAGTCGCGGTCGAAAGCAGTGATATGATTATGAAAAGTGAGAACGCGCCGTGTAATACGCCACGTGGCAAGTACAGACGACCATGTTGGAGAGCGGCGCCCGAATATGCGCAGTAGCACCGTTGCGTGTAGCAGACGCGGCCGATGTAAACGACACAAGCGTCGTATGAACTATAAGGATAGCCCCCCCTCGCCCCTCATGTCAAAAGAAAATTTTTTTGACTTTCTCCCTCTCGCTATGTAAACAGAAATATTAAGTAAAATCGTGTCCCCGTCGAATATATATTACCTTATATAAATTCTTTTAGAATGATATAATTTTAAATAGCTTAATAATTTAATTAAATGTTGTTTTTTTATGTCATATATGCATGTTGTCACATATAAAATATATATCACTGATATAAATATTTACTGAAATTCTTTTCATAAATCCATGTAAAATTATTTATAATATTTGTTATATCTGTTTTATTTTTCTGCATTATATTTCATGTTAATTCATTCTTATATATATTTTGCACATAAATTCAATCCCTGAACAGTATACGATTGTCATTCTTCCTGCCGCTCCAACTCACTAGTTCGAAGAAACTAGTGGCAAATGTCCCTGAAAAAAGAAACTGCTCAACAAAGTTAAGCAAAACATACTGGCATAGTAAGCCTATGTGAGTAAGCAGTACCAGCTGTCAGCTGATACGCTATATAGTTGACAATACATTTGTAGATTTTAACAGACATAAAAACAGTAGAAAAAAGCTAAATTCCCCAATTCAGAGAGATAAATGCAGTTTAGTATAACCATACCTATGGAGAAAATACAGATTTTAAGACACTTAGCGAGCAGAACCAATTTCGACAGGAAAAACTTAATGAAAAAAAACCAGGTTCTCAAGTAGCCATACAAGTGGTATTCAATTGAACAATTGTTGAGACAATCTATTTTCTTTTAATAGATACAAATTTGAATAGTAGGAAGAGGATCGATACATAATTACTTAAACAATAGATGTGCATTTTAGTGTTTTTTTTACATATAAGAATAAGTGATATAAGTGTGTGTCTGTATGTATGTTGCATAAATCATTACTGTGCAAACTAAAGTGATCAGCGAAAAATTCCAGCGAATACATGCTTCTTTATTATAACATTTTATAATACTTGATATAAATCAGTGAAAGTGTCAGTGATTTTAATAAGTACAAAAATTTATACCTGTCTGCTGTATCAAGTATTGATGGTACGTATAACCTATATGTCAAATGAAGTACATATAGTTGAAAATTTTGAAAGTGTCAAAAGTATGGGAAAGAAAAGGAATTTTCTGATCCAACCAAGGGCATTAAATTTGTGACAACTACAGCAATAGTGAATATCAACGTGAATAAATATTCATTAATAATTATAAATTTTTATAAAAATACTTTAAGAGTAATTTTGAAATCACACGCTGTTCCTGTCACTGCAACCTACAGCCAGACAGAATCAAGTATAAAATACCACGCTTTTACTGTAAAGTATCTTGACGATAAATAGAACAATTGGAAATTGAACAAGTGATCAACAAATAATTAATAATTACACAGTGTGAAGTTAATATGACTGTTGTATAAAAATTTATGTATAAGTAAAAGTGCGTTTCTGTCATAAGGTAAGATAAAGAAAAGAAAAACAAGGGTGTACTAAGAAGTTAGCATAATATATGAAACAAGCATAATATAAATTAGTTTATAATAGACAAAGAGGACAAATAAATAAATAATCAACTGAACAACTCTGTGACCATCGCAATCAGGATATATAACTTCAATTTTTTTTTTGGTTTAAAAAATTCAACGATCATAGTAAAAATAACCGGTAAGCCATTTACACAACTTCTTTTTACAGGAAAAATAATAATTGAATACATAAGAACTTTTACAAAATATAAAACTACTGTGGTAAGCTTGCATTTATACAAGGTAAAGTAACAACAAGGTACTTCAACACAGGATTGTAAAATCTTAGCAGCATAAAGCCATAGAGGATATATAGAAGTGATTTATAAATAGAATAATTATTAATTAACGATAAAAACAACATCAATAAATTTACCATAGATAAACAAAATCTTTAAGCAATATATACAAAAGAGATATACATCAAGCAAATTTTAAATTCTTTCTTTTTGCCAGCGAGGGATACTATATGTTGTTCAGTGTAATAACTGACGCACAATTATTAATTAGATAATAAATAACAAATAATAAATAATAAATAATTTAATAACTAAGAATTTAATAATAATAAACAACTAATATCAAGACATAAAATAGGGAAGTTAGTGAAGCAGCAGCAGGATCAATTAACGCCAAAGTAAATAATAACAATCAGGTTAATAATAACAATACTAGATAAATAAATAAATAAACAATATACCACTTGAGAAAAGTTTTCAACAATAGAAGTCATCTTTAAAATAAATAAGCAGCAGACAAACGAGGACACAAAATTCACTACTTAATAATAGAAATTGATAAGTAATAAACAAATAAATTTTGCATAAACAAAAAAAAAACTTTTAAAATTTTTTTTAAAAAAATTTTTATATAAATTTGTAAAAACAAAAGGAATGTCGAATTAAACTATTTTAACTTTAATATTTCTTTTTGAAATTTTTCTAGTACTTTTCTTTCTATATTGCTCCAGCTAGATACAGACTAAACACCATAAGAACTTTCACACTTCTAAATAACAATAATACTGGCATTATAAAAATAATAGTATTAACAATTAATAAATATTGTTAATTAATAATTAATAAATAAAATAATAATAATAATCAAAAATAAAAATAGAAAGAAACAAGACAAATACTTACCACGAACAACGATTATTTGGTCCAGAGACAGAAATGCAATAAGAAATACATAAAATAAGGTTGAAAAATTAAAGCCAAGAAATAAAGGATAACAAAACGACATTTTAAAAGATTATGCTAACAATTATTCTTTTTATCTGTAATATAAATAGACTAACTAGTATAAAAAGAAAAAAAATATAAAAGGAAAAAGACTGATAGTTATAAGTCAATATAAAAATAAACATAGATAGACGTTTTTATCGAACCTTGTAAATCAGCGATCATCAGCTAATTAGACGTGTATACAAACGAACAACAATAAGTCATAAAAACACGTTCTTAATCTAGGATTGTATAAACTAGATTTACATAATTCTAATTTCTTATTACGGACATACCTACTTAAACAAATGGAGGCTAAACCGTCGACAAGTCAGGCACTAGCCGACGAGGAAAAGAGATTACACAGCCTTTTCACGGCTGTGAAGCCTGAGCAGCTCGCTCAAGAAGCGAGGCAGCACAACATCGAAACACAGGATAATACGGAAGCTCTCCGCAACAGATTAGTCAGGTTTGAGCTGAGACGCCTCTTCGGAAACAATGCTGCCGAGTGGAATAAATTGAATGATGAAATTCAACCAGAGATCTCGGAAATATCGAAAGTTCTGAACTCCAGAGAACTAGATAAGATAGAGGAGACGAAAGCCAACAAAGCGACAGCTGTTAATGTAGAAGCGCAGAACGCTGTCGCTCAGCAGAGCCCTCAAACGAAATCTGTCACGACGACACCGCCATGGTGTTTCTCTATGAACACCCCATTCGGTGGATATAATATAGGCCAATGGCAATCACCACCAGCCCACAGTACGAATCTGCCGGGTGCGGAGAAAATATCAGCAAACATGGTACACCCGTGGTATAATCTACCAGGACCATGGAGTGACCCCTACCACCTATGGATGCAGCAATATGCTACAAACATGCAACAATCACCACCAGAAATACCTGCCGCCACAGCCCGAGACGACAACAGACAGGCAGAAGAATCCGCACCACCACCGCCACACACACTTAACCCAATCCCGAATACATAATCCTGGCATCAAAGCAGGTCACTGGACGCTCGCTATCTCTCAAAGATAGATCTGAGCCAGGCGTATCACCAGATTCCTTTAGATGACGAGAGCAAGGAAATAACTGCCTTCGCAGTCCCACAGAAAGGGCTGTTTCAATACACGAGGATTTCATATGGGCTGACCAACGCCCCAGCCAGCTTCCAACGCGGCATGGATGTCGTGTTCGGACCGCAGTGACAACCCTGCGTGTTTGTCTACATGGACGATATCATTATCGCCACAAGCACTTTCGAGGAACACACTCAGCAATTAGAAGCGGTACTGGCCCGCTTTAAACAGGTGGACTACAAATCAATAAGGACAAGTCTGAGTTCTGTTGCCCGGAAGTACGCTACTTAGGATTCGTGGTAGATAAAGACGGACTGCGTACGGACCCCGACAAATTAAAGCCCTTCACAGAATATCCGCCACCGAAGAACATTAAGCAGCTGAGAACTTTTCTCGGCATGGTAGGATGGTACGCCCGCTTCATTAAATCTTTAGCGGACGTAAAAGCACCTTTAAGCAAGCTATTGCGGAAAAACATAAGATGGCACTGGGACAAACCCCAGGAAGACGCATACAACTAACTGCGTATCTTGCTGACGCAAGCACCCGTGTTAGCGCGCCCCATACAAAATAGACCCTATATACTCCAAACCGATGCCATCAATTATGCCCTCGGTGCCGTGCTTAGCCAAGATACGGACGATGAAGAACACCCTATCGCCTATGCCAGCAGGGCACTAACCAAGGCAGAGGTGAACTACACGGTTACCGAGAAGGAGTGCCTCGCGGTACTATGGGCCGTCGAGAAATTTAGATGCTATTTGTTGGGAGAAACATTCACAGTGATTACGGATCATAGTAGCCTAAAATGGCTGCACACGCTAAAAAACCCCACGGGTAGGCTGCCGAGATGGGCCACAGCGCTGCAAGCCTATAATATGACGATCATCCACCGAAAAGGCTCACTGTACAAGGTGCCAGACGCGCTGTCACGTCCTCCTACCATGGAATCATTACCAGCAGCTACCATCACCGCTATAGAGCGAGATAGCTGGTATGAAAGAAAAGTAAGCAAAATCCGAAAATGCCCAGAGAAATCTCCAGACTGGTGCATTAAGGACAATATACTACTAAAACATCGTCCAAACGTCTACTCGGACATACTAGGCCCCGAGGAAGACGACTGGAAGATTGCCATCTCTTCCAAAGACCGACAGCGGATAATGTTCGAGTGTCATAATACACCGACATCCGGACATTTTGGTGTTCATAAAACACTCTCTCTTGATAAAGGTCTCTCGAAACTATTACTGGCCAGGGATGAGGCGAGATATTTACAGCTATATTAAACACTGCCCAGAATGTCAGTTATACAAAGTCTCCCAGAGAGCACCAACAGGTTTGATGACACACAGAAATGTGGGAGGGCCATGGACGAGCGTGGCCACTGACATAATGGGCCCATTTCCGGCCAGTAAGGGTCAACATAAATATCTATTGATCTTCGAGGACCTATTTACCAAATACGTGGAGCTTCGACCACTCCGAAAGGCAACGGAGCAAACAATAATAAAGGCGCTAGTAGAAGAGCTAGTTGTATTCAAATGGGGTTGCCCCAAGTTTTTAATCTCCGACAATGGCACCGAGTTCGCCAATAAGTTAGTCAAACAGCGACTCGACGAACTCGGAATAGTGCAACAGCTGATAGCACCGTATCATGCACAGGCAAACCCTGTTGAACGGCTAAAGGCATGATCTCAATCTTTGTAAAAGAAGTTCATAAAGATTGGGATATCCACCTACACGAACTAGCCTTTGCCATGAATACCTCTGTGCATGCTAGTACTCAAGCCTCGCCAGCATTCTTAAATTTCGGTAGAAATCCTAGAGAGATGCCCACGTATAGAAATATCCGCACAGCAAACCAACAACATCAGCCATTATCACCGGCTGACTGGCTTAATAGAATGAAGAGTCTTCCCGCCATTCATGAATTAGTCAGGAAAAACCTTAGTGTGGCGAGCGAACAACAGTCACGCCACTACAACAAAAATAGACGAGAAGCTTCGTTCGAGGAAAACGATATGGATTGTAGGAGAAACCATGTATTATCATCAGGGCCGGATAGATTCGCAGCAAAACTAGCACCAAAGTTCATTGCTCCATGCCGAATAATCAGGAAAATATCCCCTGTCATATTCGAGCTAGAAGATATGGACGACAGGAAGAAAACCAAAGTACATGTTTCGGACATGAAAAGATACTATCCCCCTAATGCACCATCTCGTTTCTCCACAGGTACCTTTATCCAAGACGATGCTTCCGAACGTCGGCAGAGGCAGAGGGCTGCGCCGGTCCGTGTTAACCGACCAACCGCGTCGACCAGGGGACGCTGATACCCCCAACCTGACGGGCTCAGAACCCGTAATCGCGACGCTCGAGTACCCACGCGACCGCGAGCAAGTTTTCGATATGGCCAAACTGGCCCAAGCCCTGCACCATCGAGAACAAGAAGTAGAAGTAGGAAACCTGATTGAGTTCAGTTCGGACTCAACTTAGGAGCTAGGTGTCGACGAACCCGAACCGAAAACAACTATAACGATCAACAACGATTCATTTGCATTGTCCTTGCTGGACACCAGCAATTCCCCATTCGACAACCTAGAAAATACCCACATCCACCCCCTACCGCCACCAGCGAAAAATGCAGAGGATAACACCTTCTGCGGCAGTCCGCAACGACTTAAAACTACGAAAGACGCAGAAGAAAACATCCCCTTCTGCGATCGTCCGAAAAGACGGGAATCTACCGCAATAACACCTAGAAATGAACTACGAAGACCACATAGACGTGAGGATTTAGGAAACGAACCAGAGTGTGCACGTAGCACAGCAACATCGCAAGGAACAGAAAATAGAGACGAAGACAAAAAGAAAGAGACGGACTGGATCTTCAATCCGTTCACAAGGAGATATGAGGACTTGGGCGATACAATAGCCGTGGCTTACAAATGCGATAGCGACGCATCGCATAAGACTGGACCGTTAGAAGCGTCCCGTAGACGCATTGTGGTCAACCGGAACCCACGGGATGCGATACCGTATTCCACGCGTCAACAAATACGGTCCATCAGCCCCTTATCATACCGACCAGGCCCTAAATTCCATAAGCGAGTTATGCCAAAGAAGCCAGCTAGAGTCGAGAAGCCAGCGCCTATCGTATATGTAAGTACCCCGGAAGAGGGCGAAGTTCGCTTCTACCGTGGAGATCGCTGTGCCTTTATGCGGTCCGTGGAAACACAGCGATCCGGCAAGGACAAGAATCGCCAAAGGTCCCCGGGCAATATAGACGAGAAAACGCAAGGCAAAATCATAATTCCGACGAAGTTCAAAGAAATTGATGGCCCCTATGATGAAGGAGCCTGTGCCGGTCAGTCGTCCCAAATCTCCCTACCGCGCCCAGAAAAGTCAACCGTAAGCCATACCGACAACTACAGGTTGGAATATAAAAAGGATTTTAACCCCTTCAAAAATCAAGGTGCAACCAGTCCCGTCGCCAGCCCCTATCGCCCTGTAGCACAACAAGCGACGAGAGATTCCGCTTTGACTACGCCAAAAATACCAGCGCTAATGACGTTGGTAGTCACCCCCCCCAGAAAACTTTGTACCCCCCAAGCGACCGCACCCATCCTAACCCGCAAGGCCGTTTTCTAAACAACAGGCCGGGAACAGGGATGGCTGCTGGAACTGTGGCACCGAACGAAAATCCGAAAATCCGACGACAGATGTGCATACCTGCACATCCTGTTCCGAGAGACCGGTCTCCGCCGCCTTGTATTGGAAGGGGGAGGGGGTGGGCGATAGCGCGAGGCAGTCAATAAGACGACGCGGCAGTTATCTGAGGAAGTGGCAGAGGAAGAAGTGGAGTTAGAAAAGGCTGAGCCCCCGACAGTCGCGCAACCAAGAGCGCAAGAGTCGACGAGGCAGACCCTGCAGGAAGTTGCAGGAGTAGTCAGACATGGCACGTAACCGGTCTTAATCGTCATTCCGGGTGCCAATGTTTATATCAATAAGTAAATATAATAATACCGTCCAGCTGTTATCCCTTCACCCCCAGAGCCTGATACCAGCGAGATCCCCCCATGTCCCCATACCGCGATACCAGCAAAACAGCCGAATACACTGTTCAGGGGTTATCAACGCGAAGAAATAGGACATGATACGGGCGTCTCGTAATAAGTATCGATGAAAAATTAAAACACACGCAAGCGCGGCAATGCAGCGATGGCGCAGCCTTTACGGGTGACAAGTAGCACGAGAAAAGAGCGTACAATGACTCCAAGTAAAGAGAAGGCTACTTGCACGACCCCAAATTACTGCCCCAACGAGAGCTGAGAGGAAATCAATTACTATAGAAAAACCTCATTTCCAGCCTCCGAGTTCACTGCAGGATAAAGCCAGCGCAGCGCAGAGAAGCTTGAGAAGATGGCCGAAGCAGACCCCGAGCGAAGAAGAAGTGACGAGCAAGAGTCACACACAATAGAAACATAGACATAGCGTAGATGATAGATTAGGTTAATTGGAGTAAAAGTTGTATATTTTTCATAATTATCTTTGAATTAGTTTATACGTTCATAGTTTCATAATTATCTTAGAATTATACGCTTCATATTTCTACAATTATCTTAGAATTAGTTATACGTTTCATTTTTTATATAACTTAATTATTGTTACTTACTTATTTCTTTTTATATAACTGTTACATACATAACTGTTAAATTTAGCGTAATAATAATATAACGTAGTCTTAATTACCTTTTCTTTGTTTCATATTAAAGTACTTAGTTAGAATAGGTATTGATAGTTATAAACATTTTTTTCCCGAAGCCGTAGTTAATATGCATATATATATATATATATATATATATATATATATTGTAACCGATCAAATGGCCGCTCCGCGGTTGCACAACCGAGTGTTCGCGCGTTACGGCGAAAATACGCGAAGCACGAGCCGCGAGAGTGCGCGACGTTCGCCCGCGAAGAAGGAAGCGAAATGAAAGGAAGTTCACCTTCTTCTTCCCCGAGCCGTCGAGGAGATCAAGTCGAGCTGTCACCAAAACTATAGAGCTCTTCTCAACTTCGGTTGCCACCCGCATACCAATCATTCCCACGCGCCAACCGTGCATACGTAGACGACGATCTCAACTGCAACGCCTGGTCCACGACCATTTCCACGGTCGTCCCGAACGAGCATCGCCCTTGGTTTTGAAGATAGCGAGAAAATGAGAAGGAAGGAAGGAAGGAGGGAAGATAGCCCCGCATAGAAGAGAGAAAGAGAGAGAGAGAGTGAAGGAGAGAGAGAGAGAGAGAGAGAGAGGAAGCATGAAGGCACCACCCGGACGAGAGGAAGTTACGCGATCGAGAACAAGCAACGGCGCCGACGACCCTTCGGCAAGTAGCCTTTCATGTTATAAATAATGTGTAAAGTGCGCGCCCCCCTGTGAGTGCGCGCCATCGTATAGCTGTAGGTTACACCGCGTCCCCCCTTCTTCCCCTTGTCCTACCGTATCTATCCTTGTCCGCGGAATCCGCTCCGTCGTGTCTGTCGCCGTCGCGCTTAAAATATTAACTGTTAATTACGAGACGATTTGTAGCGCGTAGAATAAGGAATTTGTGATGCACGAGTTTTAATAAATAATTGATCGTACATTGTTAAGCAATTAGACTTACTCTTTCGCGTTCCTAGTTCCCCGTTCTCTCGTTCCAGCGACGCCGACACCACATGAGATACTAAGGTAAGTAACCCGTTAAAGTCGAGTTATATGTATATATATATATATATATATATATATATATATATATATATATATATATATATATATTGTATAAAATGGTCGGCAAAATATGAAATTTTTGAAGTGGACGCTGCATTGAAGCAGCTTGTTATACAGAAGCAACGATAAGTAAATTACTGTCAATTATATATAGAAACAAAGATTTTTATATATAGAGTATTTTTTTACTTAGATGTTATTGAATTATTTATAAAATCGGTGAAATTATTATCTCGGGCGAAGCCGAGACGGGGATGCTAATATATATATAATGTACCACTCCACATATATCTTTAGATATGCCATTTAGCGAACAATGGTTCTGACAATAGTTGTAGGACTCTAAGGGTGCCAACAGTAAGTGTAGTTGTTGTTGATCATGAAATGCAGATTCTAGGTCAAGTCGGAGTCAAGTAAAGATGCAGTCAAGATAAGACGTATTTCAACGCCCAGCCACGTAAGGTAACACACTATCGTCTAGCCAGTCACGGCAATTTCATTGCCTCAAGTATAAAATGCCCATTCTGTTGAATACACATTTGTATTCTCTGCATGTATATCTATTAATGTTTGTGGAGTGATTGCCTGAAATGCTGCAACAATCCGTCATATTTCGTACCATCCTTGGGCGTTATGTGTAAACTCTCTGCTTTACAGCTCCCCATAGGAAGAAGTCTATCTAACGTCATAGGTCCTATCTAAAATAGGATCTCCAATAGAATCACTAATTATGCTTACCCAAACATTAATTGACCATCGTCTTTGTATACGGTGATCTTGCTGCCAATGTGGATTTTCTTCTGTATAATAATACATGTTATGAAGATTAGGTTCTCCCATGTTACAGAACTTTGCCTAGTCAGTAACGAGCGCCCGATCAAAGAAAAATGGTTCTCAACGCGTTTGTGTTTGCGCCCACTGACAGAAAACAAGTCGCCTGGTAGGATCACCTGGTTCAATGGTATGTGTCAGGTGCAAGTGATATGGATGGAATCTATTTACATGACGTAATGTACAGAAACTGTTGATCTGGATACTCTATGCATTCGCTAAATTTGACGCTCCGAAATATGAGGATTCTCGGCCAGAATAGTACGAACGCCAAGCGCAATATGCTGTCTTGGGCTCGTCCGTCGACTGTACTTTTTGAGGTTGCCTTCTTGAGCTCTTACCGTAAGAAGTCTAATAGACATTGTAGTACGATGATAAGCATTTGGACGTCTTTTAGCGTACAACCATGCCCAGCCCTGAAATTGTCATTACATTGTTCAAGAATCTTGATCATATTGACAATATGTACTGGTGTGTATTAAGACATTTTTTGCTGCAGGACAATTTTTTAGGAAATTCTCACTCTTACCAGAAAAAATTTGTTGTAAGTATTTTTCTGCTCTGATATTCAGATTTTCAAAGTTGATGAAAATCTATTGATGACAAACATGGAGAAGCTGTCGGAATTTTAAAGCCATATCAAGAATAAGAATTTATATATCGATCTGGTCTTACGAAGACTAGTACGGTTGGAAAAATCTGGAACATCCGTGAAGACAAGCACGTTTCGTTTTTCTGCGCAAAGACTAAAATGTTTCGCATTCTAATGTTATACTTTTTCTAGGTATTGAGTACCTAGGTCATCTAGCGAGAAATCAAAGCATTGAAAAAAATAATGTTTCATACAAAAAATACATATTCTTTATCTCAGAATCCGAATCTAACATAAAAAATATATGTTTCTATTAAAAAAACTAAAGTTGATTGATTTCACTTTACAAATCCATTTCAAGGTACATGAGCAGGTCGTTTTCAAATAGCCCCTTGGAGTTACAACTACTGTTTGAACCATTTTTCGAATTAAATTGCATACCTTAACAGATATTAGAGGTGGTACAGTAAAATAGAACTCCTTGTACATATATATATATATATATATATATATATATATATATATATATATATATTGAACATAGTTCAATTGTTTAAAATATTTTTCCTAATTTTAGTACAATAAAACACAAGTCAATAATTTAAATAAGTTCATTTCCTCCAATTGAAAGAACGAAATATGTATTTAATATAAACAACTGTTTTTCATTATAAAAATTCTATATTTAAATGTATTAACCGATTTATTTGATAAGATAAAATTCTGAAATGTCTAAAAAGAATTTATTGAAATTGAGTAAAACATATTCATTTTCTTAAGTACATTAAATTTAATTTCATAAGCATATCATTAATTTTAATATCGGGTTTGTTAAAAATAAAAATGTTTTAAAAACTTTTCGCCAGGTGGAACCAAAATTTTCAGAGCCTCTCTCATGTAACGCATAACTCTCTCGGTTACTACCATTATAAAAAGATTCTTAAAATTTATAATTTTATATGTAAAGTTAGAACACCAGAGATTTTGCGTTTGAATACAGTGCACTGCGTACAATACAAATATAATATTGTGTGCTTGTGTGTGCAAAAACAGTGTCCTAGATACCATTTGATCAAAATTGACCCTGACTGGTGCATTTAAGCTCCGCGCGTGAACTGAATCGGTAAAATTTTTTTTCCTGTATTGATAAAACCGTTCTTGATGTTAGTGTGAAATTTCGGCGCTATATCTCCATTCGTGTGTGTTTGTCAGCTGTTTGTTTACGACGCAAAAAGTTTGTCTGGCGATATTGATCACGAAAAAAAAGTTAATCAACGAATTTGTTTAAAATTTTGTGCTTCCAATAGAAATATGTCTAGGAAATTGTTGAAAATGTTACAGAAGTGTTTCGGGGAGTCTACTTTATCAAGAACGCGAGTATTTCAGAAGCACAAAGCATTCAGTGAAGGTCGTGAAGTCGTGGAAAACTTATCTCACGCAAGTCGCCCATCCACTGAAAATCAAGGTGATGCTCATTGTTTTTTTGCGACTACCAAGGGGTGGTTCACCATGAATTCGTTCCAGGAGGTCCAACGATCAATAATGAATAGTACTTGGCCGTTTTGAGGCGTCTACGTAAAGCAATTCGTCGTAAAAGACCGGATTTGTGACGAGACAATTCATAGTTCTTTCACCACATTCCAGCATGATTCTGTCTGATTTTTTGGCCAAACATGAAATAAAAGTCATTGCCCAGCCACCGTATTCGCCAGATTTGGCTCCTTGTGACTTTTTACTCTTTCCGAAACTCAAACGCTTCCGGGACCGCACCACAACTCCATAGTCAATATCACCAGACAAACTTTTGGAGATATGGCGCTCAAATTTCAGACGGAGATCAAGAAAGGTTGTACCAATATAGGAAAAAAAAAATTTACCAATTCAGTTTACGCGCGGAGTTAAATGCTCTAGTCCGGGTCAAAGTTGATCAGATGGTATGACTGCTCAATTATCGGCATGCTATCGGGAAGGAAAAATTATGTATTAATATTAATATTTATTTAGATCAATTTTGAATAATTTTTGCCGTACGGTCAATATCTGTTAGCCAACCAGGGCTCTGCGTTCCAAAACATCTGGAAATCGTATTCTATCATCCGAACACGAAACTCCCCGTAGAAGTTGTCCCAACATACCGAAACGTCGTTTCCTACCAACTAAGCACGACAGTCCCAGTTGAACTCGCCCCAGAAAGCTAATATCGTTTTCTAACGACTAAACACAATACTCCCCGTAGAAGTCGTTTAGAATGAGTACCGTCTCAACATGAATCTTCCCATAGAAGTTCATTTCCTCATATCTGGACGTCGTTTTCTATCAACTAAATACAATATTTCCCATAGAAATCGCCCAGACACACCTGAATATTGTATTCTATCATCCGAACACATAACTGCATATATCAATCGTCTTGAGGCAACGGGATATCGTAATACAAAAGCGATATTGGAAGGGATATCGTAATTCGTAACCGAAGTGGATCATCGCCCATCAGCAAGGAAGAACAGGGTTAATCGACGAGAAATAGACTAGTAATTATTTTTGTTATCCATTGTCAGTGCTCGCTTTACTGGTTTGAATATTTGGACAAATTGATGAAGCGACGGTCACACGTCTTGTGAATAAAGATTTTTTTTGTCTACAAATGACTTCCTTATTTTTTGTCAAGCTACGCGTTTTATAATCACCCACTCTACTGTATTGGAAATAATCCAGAAAGGGCATGTTTGTTCTCAACCCGCGAGAAAATTGTTAGAAGCGTTTGTTTGATGCGAACATTACAGGAAAATTGGCCAGTATATTAGAGCAGGCATGACTTCGATATTTTTCGTCACGATAATGTTCCGTTATATGTTGGGGCTCCGGTCAAATACTATTTTGAAAAAAGTGAATACAAAATACTGGATCACCCGCCTCTTAGTTCAGATTAATGGCACGATCTGACTACTACTTGTTTCTATCAATGCAAAACACTCTTATGGGAATACGCTTCAATGCAGTACAGTGAATCAAACATTGGCTCAATACGTTTTTAAGGCTCGAAAGACCAGAAATTTTTTTTGTCTGGAATTCATAAATTGCCAGAAAGATGGGAAAAAGTCATAGTTTCCAATGGACGATTTTTTGAATGAAGGATATATAACCATGTTTTCAAATAAAATCTTCTCTCTCTTACACTCTCTCTGATCTGTTCATCCGCATAAAAAAACAATCGTGTTACACATAAACAACAAGCACTAGCTTTCAATTTATCGGCCGGTTGTGCTGAAAATTTTTCATTTTTGCTGAACTTTTTTTTTTAGTTGCAGATCTGCTTCATTGCGATTTTGTGGACCTACAGTTTATAGTGAGTTCCGAATCACTGTTTATTGCACGTTATTAATCCAAACTAGAGTATCTACCAGTTTCAAGGCTGGTTAGTTCTTATTGCGGTGTATAGTAAGTAGTAGACCGGTGTATAGTGCCGGTCTAGTCGTATCGGAATACATATTAAATAAATCTTTACGTGTATATATAAATTATACTAGTATATGAGTAGCGTAAAAAGATATGTATACCGTCAAATTCCAGACTCACAATTGTTCCCTACCTACCTATTCAGGTACCTCTGTGATCTCCCTCTCGAGCAGATTCTCAATCGCTTCTATCGACTCCTTGGTCTAGAGGAGTTCTGTAACTAGTTTCTCGAAATGTTTATACGTGTCTTAGCTCAATAGAGGTGTTTTTTTCTTTCTGGAACCTGATCCTAATTTTGCTATATTTAGGGTAGGCGGACAGTACAGGCTCTGTTGTGTCCAACTTTCCACCGGAGCTTTCTTTCAGATGGAAGAGAGAGACATAAGAACCGAAGTCTCCATGCCCAGTGAGCAATTAGATTAGCTATCGTGACGGCTTGATCCAGTCCGCCCAATTCTGACATATGCCAGACTTCCTGTCAGTCATCGAGATATCCTTCCGATATCTCTCGCTCGGCTCGATGTTGGTCCTCATGTGACACTGCATTTTTACGGTCTGCGTACAGTTTTGCTCTCCGCCTATATTCTAGCACGATGGGGAGTTTTCCCGCTATCACTGCTAGGGCATCTGTCGAGGTGGTTCTGTATCCCAATTCTTACTTCCTCAAAGCTATCTCGTATGAGGATTCGACGGTCCTTCAGGTAATCTCTTATTAATTTATAGAGATCCTTGGGGCACGCTTGGCTTTTCAATGCTGTTAATACAGCGGGCCATCAGACATTGTCAAAGGCGCCCTATGTCCAAGAAAATTGCTACAACATATTTTTTACTCGATTCACTCACAGATCTACGCCATTGAACTATGGCATCCTTAGTGGGTCGCCCTCTCCTAAAACCGTACTGTTTTGGAATTAATCTTGTATTTATGATCCTGTTTAATTTGTTCAGTATTAGAGCTTTAAGGGCTTTCCCTTAATTAGTAGCAGTAATTACAAACAAATTGGGGCTTTCCCTTAAGTATTAGTAATCGACAAATGGGCCTGTAGGATACGGGGTCCTCAGGTATTTTGTCATCAGCCTTTCGGATTGTGACGACTTGGCAGACCTTCCATACATTAGAGAAGTCCGAATACCTCAAGCACGAGTTGTAAATATTGATTAGGTCCTGACAGATGGTCGGCAGTGCTGTTCGAATAATGGCCAAGTCGAAGCTGCCTCGGCTAGGGGCCTTACCCAGCTTCAACTTGACCTGGGCTTCAACTTGACCTCAATAACCCCTATTTTCGATACCCCTGTAGCTACTCTCTAGACCTTATTCTCCAAGGTCCAGAGACTCTCCAATTAAGTCTGGGCTGATCCCTTACTGTGATCATAATCGCACTACTATAAAATAAACCTATAAATTATAAACCTATAAATTATTCTAATACTTAGTACTAAATGATGCGTCTAACCCCACTACTGGCTCTCCAAAGCTCCCCTGCAGACACACTCGCGAGATTCCGCCGAATTTTGTACCTGTAGGGGGAACCTGATTATCCTACTTAACAACTAATTTCCGATCAGTCTGGCCGATCTCATGCACACGCCGCCACTGCCGCGAGCCGACGCACGTCTCCGCTTTACGGCGCTGCCTAATACCCGCGAGAGGCTCGCCCGCCTGCTCCCAGACGCCCTAGAAATTAACAATCCGGTACGTACCTAACAGATATTCGGGATAGATAATCAAGTACGCTTACGAGTCCGACATCTGTCCCGCACTCCTTACTTGATTGTCTCACGACGCAGACCCACGCGCACGAAAACAACGGGCTCCTTCTATTACTAGACGCGATCACGCCGCAGCAGCATCCGCACTTTTCACACTCCCGGCGGTATTCTGTAAAAGGAAGTGCCTCACTCACCCGATTCCTTTTCTATTCCAAGCTGTTACTTCCTTCAACCTGGTGGTCAATATTCAGAGTTGCAGTTGCTGCGGCATCCCAGATTGAAAAGGGCGATCGCTTGCGTCTTCGCAAGCACATCAGTTTTTCAGCGGCTCCAAACCCCACCCTACGAGCCCTTTTCCGCGAGCCAAATTGGATGTCCGCGCCCGGATTTACGTGTCTATCTAGTGTTGATCAGGCAGTCGATCGACCTCTATCCTATAATACCAAGGTCGCCAGCGCCGGCTTTGTTTACAACTGCGAAGTTCCCGAGCCTGTTTGTTTACATTGTCGCGTTCGTGGTCGACTCTATATACATTAGAAGTCGCGATTCTTAGCCGTTATCTTTCATCGTATTTTGTAGACCCGAAAATATATATTTAATATGTTATAATATGAATAAATATTTTTGGAGCCGAAGCTGCATATTCCGATGACACCGCATGCCGTTTTGTAACATACTTCTTACGCAATGTTACAATATATATATATATATATATATATATATATATATATATACATTAAAATTTTTCAATTTAAAATTTTTTTTTTATTATTATGTTTAAAAAACAACTAACTCGGGCACAGCACGATCTGCTCGTTGCCAAGTAGGAGTTAAACAATATCTTGAGGATACCTGTGCGTCCGCGCATAGTTGTACCTCCAGCACGGCCGCCTCGTCTGCAGGTGGAAGGCCGACGGTTGCCGGTAATATCAGAGGTCGAGCCAAAACCTGCAGCCGTCCCAAGATCACCACGGGTCAGCGAGGCGGATGTGCATCCAGTCGACGGCGAGCAGCCCGCACTGCCAACCAATACACAAACACCCGGGCCATCTCGACCAGCACCGCAGCTGCTTCCCGAAGACCACACCGCCCCGATTGGATTACCGTCGATTCCCGTGCCAGAATACAGGTGACGGCCTGACCCCGACAGACGACGCATGCCTATGGCGCGCGTTTATCTATGATGATGATGCTACGCTGTTCTTTCGTCTGGAAGCCGTGCGGCATCGTCAATGGATCGGGAACCGACGGTTCCACATGCGGTTGGACCCGAAAACCGGACATGTGCGGTACATCACATGCTCCGAAAAAAAATTATGTATGTACACAAATTTTTTTTAGCACATATTTTTTTACACATATATTATTAATCTTTTTTTACACTATTTTACACTAAGAATTCCCACAAATTTATTTTTACACTACACACACGCGCCGCGCTCCCGAAAAAGGAGGGAGATGCGACGGCCTAAAACATGGCCGCGGATTTATTCATTTCGAACACGCAAATTGAATACACAAATGTACCGCACCTACACAAAAAGTAATTCTTACAAACTGTTATTACATCTGTTTTCGTGGACGTACCTATATACATCTACGAAATTAGACATATAATAGATCAATAACTTATTAAATATTATATATTTGAGGTAGAAAGATATACATAAATCAAAATGACTCCATAATATATTCAATAACACGCGGTAAATATACCGAATACCGGCAAAGGTCGCGACGACTACTAAAGAAGGTTGTCGTTGCAACTGCCGAAAGCCGAACAAGTAGAGAGAGAACGAAAAATCTAGTCTCTCTCTACTACTAAGCTTGAAGTATACTGTAGAGGGGATACACTGCACGCGGCAAGAGAGAGCGCGTTCAATGTATTATACCGGCGGCCACTATCCCCTCTAATACGCTCCGCACACACACTACCGTACACTCTCGTCGAACGGCACGCGCCAGCAGCGAATACTGCGGTAGGCGAACGCGCAAGCCTTATACTGGCGCGCGCATTCCAATATGTATAGTGGGTATTCGAAAACGAATTCACCCGCTGTCTTTAATTAAAATAATTAAATTAAAATATAAATTGTACTTAATGAAGTCGAGTCACACGAACTCCTCCTGGAGCTAAAACTTATTCAGAGCTCAAAATTATCTTGACTTTAAATCCTGTCCGAAACTATTAGTTTGATCTCTATTGCGAGACGCTCCTCAAAAGATAGACGACTAATAGCTTTACCAGTCCCGAAGTAAACGTGATCCTAGTTGCGAGGCGCTCCTCAAAAGACCAGCGGAGTTAAGCTTACCTTGTTCTATCCTATTTTAGAATCTACCTGTCACGTTTCGTAAATTCCCCGCGTGGAAAATAGCACCGGGTATCCGTACGGAAAATAGCGACGGATATTATACACATAGCGAAAAATAACGCAAAATTAGTTCAAGTATCATATAGATCTATTTTATCTATTATCTTTTATTAATTATATTGTTTATAATTTATCTGTTTCAGAACACCTTGTTAATAGAAGGGGGTTGTGTGAATAAACGCATCTTTATTTTTTTTGTTATCTAAAAATCTACTGTGTTCTTACATAATTATTTTCCTGATCCGCCGTCTGATCCTGAAAAACTTCCTCCCCTCTCAAACTACCCTGGGAAAATACCACGTAGGCTATCCCGAGGGGGATAGGAACGTTACAATATTTCAGATTATTTGTAAAATAACTATCTATTTACCATAATTTTTATTGAAAACGAAATAGTCTATCATCGCATCCTCACCGTATATATTGTTAAAATTATAAGGTGGTCGATCTACTAGTTTTAGCGTCTATAGAGAATATACATACATGCATTCTCTTTTATATATATATATATATATATATATATATATATATATATATATATATATATATATACATAGATATAGATATAATATTTACAGTTTGATATCTGTAAAACTGACTTGACTGTATCGATCTACCGTGTGCTGACATATGTGTATGTGTGTGTATGTTAGTGTGTATGTGTTGTTTGTTCGTTTTGCTTGCAACTTCTTGCTGTTAATTGAGTCCACGCACTAGATATACTTCCCTTATGAAATAAGGTGTACCCGAATGAAAAAATTCGCCTTTTATGTATTTTGACCCGTAGAATACAAATTCTTTGGTCTGTTTTTGGAAATCGGGATAGTACATTGATTGAATCACACTGATTTCAACAAAGAGAAGAAAATTAATATTTGATATCGAAAACTCTTTTTTCTGAAAAAGTTTATTTTGAACAAAAAAACTTCTAAGCATCATTCTCCTAAAATACATATTAAAAAATTTATGATTATTTTAATTTTACAAAATAATTACTAATGTAATTTGATGAAAATAGTATAACCGTATAAAAATAATGATATGTATATTAATATTTAATATTCGCAAAAAATACGTTAATTTATCTACATATATGTACAATTTCACTGTTCTATATTCGTTTGTTTATATCTTATTATTCATGATTTAATATCATAAATTAAAATTCATAAATAAATTTGCATCAAAAAGTGGTGTTAAAAAAGTTCAAATGTTTATTGCAAGACTATTATTTATTAACACAAAATTTCATTTTAAATTATTTAAAATGTTGAGTTATTTGATTAGAATGCGTTTTTTTGTCAAAGGGAAAATTATTTATTTTATTATACAGCAATCAAAAGCGAGAAAAGACGAAGCCGAATAATCGTGGGTGGGGAAAGGCGTAGAAGAAAGAGGACGAGGCAGGAAAACTTAAAGATATAAGTATCGTCAGATTAAGAGACAATAATACGTAGACCGTTCTTTATTAGCAACAAATCGAATGAGTTTTCAAAGGGAAAAGGATCTATTGTATTAAAATGAATCTAAACTCTAGTTTTAGTTGTATTCAATCGGACTTATGTTATATTTTTTATTTTATTAGTAATATATTAAATTTTTTATTTTATTAGTAGTATATTAAATTATATTACAGATTTATTTCAGGTTAGTAGGTGCGGTGTAAAGTAAAATTTGTACAAACTGATCCGGATCAGGTTTGAAATTTTAATAATTAATGGAAAGGCCAAAGAACCGAACATCTCCCTGTCGAATTTACTTTGTGTAAGTCACGTCAGTATGAGAAATTCATGGCAGTATATGTTGGAGCCATTTGAGGTACTCGTCAAAACTCTCCGTAGCGATCATTATCGAGGTAAGCGAAGACAACTGTGTACATTTCAGATCCGATTAGGCTTGTTGCTTAGCTGCTAAATGGTGGCAGAACTGTCGGCAATTCCCAATGGCCGAAGCGACCCTTTGAACAATCCCATGATAAGAGCGATCCAAATAGGATGGTGCCGTGATTCTTCTTGAAGAAAATCTTGATGGTAAGTGCTGTTGAGGTTCCGTCAAGATTTCTTAGTTTCTGTAGTATTGCATCCATGTAAGGAAGTAGATATGCGCTTACCTTAGGTTACCCTACATACAGAATTTAATTTGCAATAATTCACACGCAATAGATAGTTTTCGTTTTCTTACGAACCATTATGACGTCGTTAGATCACTGGCTGTTTAAGCTGTGACTTGCATCTTCATCAAGCATCTTACACGCTTGTGCATGCATTTCCAGCTTACTCTTTTGACAATATCAGTAGTAGAACTACTTGACTGATCTCGCATCGGCGACATGAATTACGTTTTCATCGGATGGAAAGCCACGGACGTAATGCACTGCTCGTACTATTGAATGTCGCAAGAAAAGGAGAGCTATTCCTATCTCTCTGATCGATGCGACTCCTCTCTTTCAGGGTTCTTCGTGCGCAGGGTAACAAGGAGTCTAAATCAATGTGTCCTCTGAGGAGAATGGAAATCTGTTCTGATTGATCTACTCTTAGCCTTCCGCGTTCTTGACATTGTGCGTGCCTTGGAGAGTGACCCGATTGCGCTGTTCATTGGTGTTTCTGCTGCATGCTCAATATTGCTATATGCATTTAATTTTGCCTCCATTACAGATCTTCTATGATATTATTTTGCTGCTCCATTCACGTCTTCATCATTTTTTGTAAATTGCCTACTGGAGAGCTGATCGCGTGATTTCCTACCGTATTATGAGTCTGAATCTCATAATAACCAAAAACGCCTAACCAAAAAACAATATTTTTACGTATTTTAATACAAATCTATATTATCGCCTTCAAAATCGACTCCTTTCGAGACAATACAAGCATACCAACACTTAATCCAATTTTCCATACACGTGCTGGTAGCATCAACTGGGATGGCCTTCAGCGAATTACTTTTTATGGCTTTAATGGATTCATGGTGCGTTCCCCGCAGCGGATTTTTGAGTTTCAAAAGTCACAGGGAGCCAAATCTGGCGAATACGGTATCTGAGCGATGACTTTCATTTCGTGTTTGGCAAACAAATCAGACATAAACATGCTGGAATGTGCCGGAACATTATCGTGGTGAAAGAACTATGAATTGTCTCCTCACAAATCCGGTCGTTTACGACAAATTGCTTTACGTGGACGCCTCACAACGGCCAAGTACTACTCATTATTGATCGTTTGACCTCCTGGAACAAATTCATGGTGAACCACCCCATGGTAGTCGAGAAAAACGATGAGCATTACCTTAATTTTTGAACGACTTTGACGTGGTTTTTCGGTTTCGGCTCATTTTTGGAGCGCCATTCGCTAGATTGTTGGGTAGTTTCGACGTTATATACATAAGCCCATGTCTTGTCACCAGTAATGATGTATTTGTTAAATGTAGGGTCTTCAGCTCCGTTTTGAAGCATCTCTTTTGTTATCTCTACTCGAAGTTGTTTTTGCAAAAGATTCAGATGTTTTGGAACAAGTCTAGCATTGACATGCATCAAATGCAAAATATTAACCAAAATATGTTGAGTAGATCCATAAGAGATGTTGAGAGCTTCTACTATCTCTCTGATGCTGTTACGAGGATTTTAGAGCACCATTTCCTCAACTTTACAATTTTGCAATAATTTAAAGGTATGAGTCTAAATAATAATCTGCAGAAGGTTTTATCTGCTACTAGCTGCTACGGGAAGAGTTATTTAATAATAATAAATAAACTACACGTACAGATTTTGCATTACGTATATATGCGACCATGCATTTTTCTAAAAAGTTAAAGATTCTACTGTAGCTTTAATTTCATTGACTAAATAAAGTATAAGTTGTTATTAATAATTACATTACGTAACAGGGAATAAAAAGTAAATAATAGTATTTCAAAATTTTTGCAACTAAAAATATTTATTATGTATGATTTTGCGTATATTTTTTCGTGTTCCTTATTAAGTTGATAGTTTTTAAATAAACTTTTTATAATTTAAGTATTTTAAATGTAACTGTATTGTAATTAACGCACTAAGATTGTTAGCGTCAGAAGTTTGTAATATTTTGATACTTAAATTTCTTTTATAAATGGATGGAAAAGGTACGAAATGAATATTTACTGTTCTTATTGTTTACGTAAATATTGATATCTACTGACAATTTAAAGAAAGTACTTGCTAATTTGTAATAAAATTTATTTTATTAATCTATAACTTTCTAAAACTTTTATCCTAAAGAATCGTTTCAAAAAATTTAATTATGAATAGATGATTACTTTTATTCTAATGCATTGAAATGGGTCCCAATCACGTTTCAAATCTCATAAATAAGATATTATACGGTAATATATCTTAATTATGCTTTTTATATTGAAAGTTTTATTGCAATATTTTCTAACTGGATAATGATTTTAATATGTTAAAATAGTAATAGTTTTTTATTTATTGTGAACTATTTAATGACCACCGATTGATTAATATTAAACAGATTAATTTTAATAGAGTAAATTTTTTTCAATTTATTAAATACTTCTAAACATAATTAATAAAGTGTATATTAGATAGGCTATAGGCATTCTAGCACACGTCTCCCCCCCTTAAAAAGTGTGCTGAGCCTCCATTTAGGTCATGCTGTGGAACATAACACATTTTAGACGTGAGTAGACTTTAGGTGCAGTAGAATACCTATAGACTTTCGCGTGTTTTGACCAAAGTCTGGAGACGAGAGGATATCCATTCTGCTTTATGTACCATAATGCTTATAGCAAAGTCAACTACTTTTTGCTTTTTTTTTTTAATAATCTATTTAAATAACCTTTCTCACATCTCCATTGATGGGGTTATACTGAACTATGTGGTCATACAAGATCAAGCAATAATGTATAGTATTGGCTGTAAAGTTCTTTTTAGTCTCAAATTCTAAATGTACATATACAGGAGCGCTCTTTAAAGATTCATTTTGTCGTGAGCAATGAATAACTATGAGCGGTTGATTCTCGCAAAACTGTGTCTTTGCAAGCAATGGTTGAGGATCCCTTGTATAGTATGTTTTTTGGAAATTTGCATACATTTCATACAGTATTGCGTATTGATTATTATATATCTCAAATTTTAAATTATTATATGGATAATATTGCGAATTCAGAAAAACTCTCACTTACTAATATTGCAATGATCAAAAGGACTGACGTTTGCGCTTGTTTCATATTTTTTCTTTGTCTGTAAGCCGAGAATCACATAAAGTGGTTTCTCCAATTGATTCGGAGTTTTCATTGTCCACACATGCTTATTACCGCTTGGCAGAATAGTATATTCAAATAGTTCCCATGAACGATAACACATTGAAATAGGATTATCTTTGCCAATGAAATTTAAAAGTTGAATTTTTTGTTTATCAGAAGTAATGTCATAAGGCATTAATCATTCTATCTTTGTTTTGTTTATGTTATATTCTTCATATGTAGTATTATTACCTACTGTAATACCTTCTTGCATTATAGCATTCAGGTCTGATCTTGATCTCACCAGATTAAGTCCATGCTTCCTATTAATTACAATTTTTTTGTAATCTTTTGTGAAGCCCAAAATCATACTTAAAGGAATAGCAACGTCAAAGTTTCTATGCCTATCTATCAAAGTTCTTGTTGCTTTTTCATAACAATACTCTATCCAACATTTTTACTTTTGTCTAAAAGTCTACAACATTAATTTCGTATCGAATTTCATCAAAAAGATGACAAATACCATTGTTGACAAATCGAGATGTAGATGCTGTTTTTCCATCCGTTTTTTGTAATTTTCCATAGATATGGATAGAACTATGTGTTGGTAGAAGACACAGATCTTGGTGTTAGATGGAAATGCGAATTTCATCATTATGATCAAAGATTAGTGATGTGTACGGTTGATGTGTGTGAATTTCATAATGAGCAATTGAATCATCGAATGGACACCTCATTGAATTTTTAGTATTTTGTCCATTTTTTATAAAGCAGCCGAAAATTATACAGGTAATTGTTTCGACGAGCGTTTAGACCAAGACTTTGGAGGAACTGAATGTTCTTCAATGTTAACGATTTCAAACTCTTTAATCAAGATTGTCGTGATGAAGTACTTATATGATTGCTAGAATGGTAAATATTCCCCGTTATATAGATTTGATATGAAGTCTAACAGTGATTTCCTCTTCTCGCAAATCAACCAGATTGCCATCCTGATCGACAATTTGAACTTGTATATTATCTATAAACTTAAAACTAATTGGTAGATATGTAACCTGTGATGTGATTTCTATAATTTTATATCTTGGAGGAACACTGGGAAAGAATTCATGAAATGAACGATTTGATTGTTAATGAAAGCTTCTGCAGTAATGTTACATTCGCCTCTGAGTGCGTTGATTTTCAATATTTTCACTGGTAAGTCAGAACGATGTTCTATAGTTTCTTTGAGAATATAAGGAGTAAATTCGAACCCTCGACCGATTGATTTTTGAGGTTTAAGATCTAATGGGGTACTGCACTTAATTTCACTTCTAAATGTATTATTGTTAGTTTTCAAGGAAAATTTAATTCTTTTAGATTTCAATGTATTTGACAAAAATTTATTTATATCATCAATCTGGTAACCACCAATGAGTATAATAATGGAGTATAATAATGAGTCGAAATTCTGATATTTTGTATAGTTTTATTTTACTTCTTTCACATTGAAATATTTCATAAGATCTAGGGGAGGTTCGAGGTCACCAAAGCTATCAAAGTAGGTTATTTAGCTAGAAGAAATAACTTACCTTCCTGTAATGATCTCGTACTGCTCGTTGCTTATCTAGACATGGTTTGCGACACATATGGCAATCGGTTGACCATTATAGTTAATTCTTCAAAATCTGTGAGTTTCATTGGTTTTGGATTTTTATAGAGATAAGCAATTTTCTCACCTATTGATTTCAGATCACGAACAAACCATTATGCAGGTGTTGTTGTCTGGACTTTTCTATCTATATGATTTGTAAGTGGAGAGTTTGCCATCAAAGCTACATTTTAAATAGAAATCTATGCTGTAGGCTTCATGAAGTTGAAAAGCATTATCATTTTCTGTAGTTATTAATAAATATTCACAATTTGCATAAATTACAAAAGGTACTTTTTCACTTTTATTATAATCTTCACATTTGAACATGCTATTCGATGAGTTGGGTAAATTTATTCTACAATCAGATTTGCATGTTTCTCCTTATTTAATGAAATATAACAAGGTGATGCTTCATATTTCGATCCATACTTCCGAAGAATATAGAGATTTACTGAAATATTATTCAATTTTTCAAATTTATAAACATCTTTCAGTTTTACAGGAAATTCTATATCACTAAAAATTCAACTCGTTTGCAAATTTATCATAATTATTAACTCTTTGAGGATTTTTTTCATTTGGATGTAATGCTGAAAGAATGCTGTATTTGAGGCATTGATTGGAGAGAAATATATGATCTTCCCTTATGAGGTGACAATTTTTTTATGTTTATGCACAACTGATAATACTTTTCAATGTCCATCCCTAATCTTATCCTAAAATCCTTCTAGACGTGTAAGAAGTGACTCTTTGTTATGAAATAGTAGTAGGAAGTAATAGAGAAAGTAGCACTCATAGTTATGAAATATGTAATGTCTGTTATTTCTTGTTCATTTTTCTGTATCGAAAACTCTGACATAAAATCAGACATAAAATCAGAGAATTAACTTCTATTACACTGTATTATTGTATGCAAGCTCTAATTTTATCCTTAAAGAGCTTCTATGCGACGACGAAGATACTTAGAATGTCCAGATGTTTTAAATTAACAACAACGCCTGTTCTTATTCGATTTTAAAAAGCAGATTGAATATTTCAGCATTCTACTCTAGATGACTCATTAGAGATCTGACTACCTTCGACTGGCGATGCACTATCAAGATGAGACTGAAATCCTGCTTGTAAACATGAACGATGAATCAGTCATGTTAATCATTTTTGATTTTCTGCTCACGAGAGACCATGTTTTTTTCCAAACTCCCACAGCTTTATCATATCCAGTTATTGTTAAATAATTCTCGAGTTCGTGTGTATTCAAATCACTGACACGCTCGTAAATATCAGAATGTTATTTCACTTGAAATTCAACATACGAAAGAAAAGACATCTTACTTTACGTTAACTAATAAATTATTTTAAAATTTCAGTTAATAATGCTTTTTTCGGCTGATAAAAGTAATACACAAAAATAAAACACGGATACAATACAACAAACTCGTATCGATCACACAAGAAAAAATAAGAAAAATGAAACTGAACTGTAGAAACTGTGTGCCTCCAAGATATTGTTCCTCCAGATCGCTTTTAAAGGAAATGAAAATATGGAGATGGAGAAGCAGAAGTGGAAGGAGAATATCGTTCGTATAGAAAACGTT
This sequence comes from Sycobia sp. Sy_11, assembly GCA_018907035.1. Lineage (NCBI taxonomy): Eukaryota > Metazoa > Arthropoda > Insecta > Hymenoptera > Epichrysomallidae > Sycobia > Sycobia sp. Sy_11. Next base: position 776,340 of record JACCIC010000184.1, on the reverse strand, counting down.
CATAGCATGTTAGAATGAGAAGAAAATATGTATTACCTGACTAGAGGCAATCAAATATCAACCTTTTAATACATCTATATAGATCATCTCCTTTCTCCTTGAACGTTCAATCATAAGTTCCTACGGAGAAGGAAGGTGTGTATCGTTTTACGACCATGTGAATATTTACTATTACGCCCTTTCCAACATATAAATACTTTTCTTCTTCTGCACTTAATACTAAATGACTTTCACTGAGAAAGGAGGGGATGAATTGACTTGTAACGAAAATTCAATCTTCATTCCTCCGATCGAAGCTACCTTTTTTAACTATTAGATTACAATTTTCTTGAATCTGCCAATTGTATCACAGACGACATTTCAGAAGAAGAAGGGACCTCTTATGAAAATGAAAGCATAAGAACAAAACCATCATTCCTAATCATCGCTTCTGCCTATAAAAATTAGTACATATAAAACTGAAAATGACTAGAGTGCGAAAATATGAAGTAATGTTTAGACAAATTATTCTACAATATCCGGAAGATAAATTGTTCTTCTGTGATCTGCAGGGATTTCAGACAAAAGGACCACAAAATTTTATTTTAAAAGAACTCAATTTTCTGAGTTTGGAAGGAGATGCACTTCCTACTTCGTACCTCTTCCAACCACCATTTCCGTGGCAATAATTAACATGGGTTGAAAAAAACAGTAGACTGGATGGAACAGAATTACTATAGAATAGATTGGGAATGTGACGACATCTCTCATCATGAATTACTAACGACATTGAAGATTTATTGTGCTGGAACGCAGAAAATATCCGTGAACGGTAGAGAGAAGAAGAAATGGTTATCAAATATTCTACCGAATATATAAGTTTTCATACATATTCATACTTTTTCCATAATTTTTCATATTTATTCATATTTTTTCATAATTTTTTTCTCTAATTTCAGAAATATAGCTGATGTAGAGGAGCTAAATTTTCCATCGTTGCAATCGCTACACAGTGAAGACAACCGCTACAGCAGAAGACAATTACCAAAGTGTGCAATCCGTAACATAATGATTATGCGCACATGATTAGAAAATTATTGTAGTGGGAAGTGTGGACGGGACGAAACTGGTTAAACAAAATGTATTTTTATGTAATCTTAAAAAAAATTTATATTAAGAAAAAATTTAATCAGAAAAAACTATTTTATGCTTACTTTAAAAAGAAATTGCAAATGATAAATATTTTTAAAAAGAAATTTTCAAGTAAAAAGAAAAAATTCTAGGAAATATGAAATTCCTAGAATTTCCTGAAAATTCTTAGAAATTCCTGAAATTCTAAGAAATTTTTTTGGGAGCTTCGCTTTCCCATTTCCCGCTTCAGTTAATTCTTTGAAGTGCGTTGCGTTACACGGACCACAGATTACTTTTCAGTTTTAGCATGCGGTCATTTGATTTATTGTTTTATGCAATATACATTTGTTTTATCCGAAGTTATTAAAAATGTTCTTCATTTTATATTCAATTTCTTATATTGTGTACATTTGAAAGACATCAGCAAATCAAAATTAGACGTGCAAATGTGGAGAACTGCAATTGCTAGAAACTGGCTTCTTTTTATTTTCATGTATCAGTTTGCGAAAGATTAATTTAATTTACTATGGGATATTCTATTATATATATAACTCTAATTTTAATATTTAAATTTTAAATTTCAAAATTTCTTGTGTTCACTAATAATAGCTTCGTATAATTTTCAAAAATTCGATTTTATTTTTTGGTCCTAAGAAATGTTTCAACGATGTCAAAATATATACAATAGGTTTTATAAGAAAAAAAATTTGAACTTGTTTTTCTGAAATTGTTTTTTCTTCAACCTTAGAGTATTACTCTTATACTATATTACACGGATCAGTTTCAAAGTTGAACAGTTACTTCATAAATACATTATTTTTATTTAATATAACTTTCTATTTTTTTTGGTTTATTTGTTTTCATAAAATTGGCTTTCTTTTAAAAAATTAAAACATTAAATTAAAAGCAATCCCTACATTTTTTTATATTAATTAAGTACTAGGACACTAGATCGGATTAATATAGGACTGAGTAAATAAAATAATTATAACATTATGAATTCAATTTTTTATTTATTGTTTTTATTATTTGTTATTTTATTTATTGTTTTTATAATTCATATATTATTTATTTATTATTTATTTCTTGATATTTAAATGTACTGTTTTCTAAGCGCACATCTGCGATGATGCGAGGCAGTCTATCTCCTTCGAGGATATCGATCTCCTCGATACTACTGCTCTGGCCGATACTTTCGATCGAAAGACTCCGCTTTAACTCTATCACATTGTCCTTCTGGGGTTGACTCCTACATGATTTTCTCGATCTGGATATCGATACTGCGCGATCGATCGTGGCTTCTTTTCAGAGAAGTTTACCTCGTTTTCTTATAATATAAGACAGAACATATATTAATAATTAAATACATATTAATACATATATGTTATTAAATAAATATATATTTATATTACCTTAATTAATTGATTCTATCATTTCGATAAACTTCGCTACTTGCAAAACTACGTCTGCGATCTCCAGCGCCCTTGCATGCAGAGTTCTCCAATCTGCACATATTGTAGAAGCTTTTCTTGACTCCTTCACCAGTGATGGTGATGTCGATCCATCCCACGACGGTGTTATCGTTCTTCTTAGAGAGTCTGTATAGGTGATATGGATAGGAGTGATAGATCTTCTCGACTTCGATATGTCGTCCTCCTTCTCCTCTTCCCCGAACAAGTTCATGACTTGTAATATTTCTCTTTGCAGGGACGGCTACGGAAAGCCTTTTTCACGGCACGCAAATACTTGCCATTGCTGTTGGCGTTGCTGATACTATTACAGCTCACTACTATCTTCATCTTTTAAAATATAGAGATTTTCAACTTTAAAATCTGAAGGTAGACCGATGCATGAGCTCACTGCTCTTGCGCTTTTATATCGTTTTCCAATGCTGGTTTCTCCACTACTTCGCACTAGAAAACTTTCCTATTGTTCAAAAAAAAGAACCGTCTACAGATTCTAAACTTCGTTTAGAAAGTATAGATAAATTCATCCTTTCTTTTTTTTGACACAAGAAACTTTTCCTCATTGGTGAAGGAACTCCATTTTCTTCTCCCTCTTTTCCCTTCTTCACTTACTCATATGACGTCAAAGGTAAGAGAATTATATTCATTAATGAATTGATCTCGGTTAGTATATCAAGAGGCGTATGTGTTCACCTCTAATACAACTCATTTTTGCTTTTTGAAAATAGAACATCTATATGCTAGTTTTTCGTAGTCACTCTTTTTTCCATACGCAACGATATTATATACTTGAACGAAATTGAGAGGATCCAAGGTATGGGACTGGGAAAGAAAAATAACTTGCATTTAGTATACAGTTAGTGGAACGTATTTTCAATAACTGTAAATATTCATAACCATCAACAGTGAGCGGATTATACTAATTGATGTGGATCCACCTTAGTTACACAAGCGGTCGCCTCTACTCGGAACCTCTCCCATGCTTTTCTGAGGAGTGAACCTCTTTCAAAATAAAACATTTATACACTTCTTTTCCACAGTTACTCCCTTTCCCATACGCAACGATATTATATATATATTCCATATACGATATACGACATAGGTGCATGTGATTGCTATAACAATTCATAATCATCAACGGTATTTTCCTTTTCTCACACGCATGTCAAATTTTCATCATAACGGTACATCGCTCTGCTCAAATATAATGAAAAGAAACGATGAAAAGGATTGATCCCCATCTCCCTCTTTCTTTATATATTCTAATCTAGCAGAAGTGGCACCGTTTTCGGGGAGGGAGCACTTTCTCTATCAGCTTATAGTCATTCTACTGAATCCTAAGTGTACTCACGTCTAAAGTGTGCTATGTCCCTCAGCATGACCTAGATGGGGTTCAGCATACTTTTTAAGGGTGGGAGGTGTGTTAGAATACCTATGTTCTAGAATGTCTATAGCTTATCTACTGTTTATAGCATTATGTATGTTCTTTCTGAATGCATTACTTAACTATATTTTTTACAGAAATTAAAAGGAGATTTTATAATGAAAAATTTCTAAAATAAATGATTGTCACACTTGAACGGTGATTTCTTTAAAAAACTCAAGGATAGTCTAAGATTATACTTTATTTTAAATAAATACAAGACCGACTTTATTTTAAATAAATGCCAAATTTAAAAAATGAAAAATGCCAAAAGAAGAAAGATAGTTAATTATACAGAATTTTCAATCCAAAAATGCACCTCAAGTTGAGTATATATATAGTTATGATGACCTAATTTAAAATATTAGGTTATCAAATATCTCCATTCCATCTTTTTGTTTTATGAATTTCGCGGCTATGTACAAAGCGTTACAGAGCTCGTATCTAGCTATACTATACACCATTTGAAAGATCTTGATATAACGTACAAAACGACGCTATGCATGATTAGTTTGGATATTGCGTTCAAAAGTTAAAGACATGTAAACATGGAGTTCACTAACACCGAAATTCGTGCTATTTTAAAGTTTTCCTTCGTCAAAGGCAAATCCGCTAGAGAAACGTTCCGTGAGATTAATAATGTTTTGAAGGATGGCACGGTATCTCTTCGAACCGTAGAGGAATAGTTTCGACGATTCAGAGCTGCTGAAAACGACACCATGGATAATCCGGAAGACCTGTGACGATGAATACCGATTAAGTCATGGAATTTATTGAGTTAGACCGGCATGTGGCATCGTCCAGGAGATGAGAGTTAGTCACTAAACCATTTTAAACCATCTACAGAAGGCTGGATACAAAAAAAAAGTTTGATGTTTGGGTGCCGCATGATTTGACTCAAAAAAACCTTCTGAACCGTATCATCGCCTGCGATGTGCTGCTGAAACAGAACGAACTCCACCCATTTTTGAAGCGGATGTTGACTGGCGACGAAAAATGGATCACATATGACAATATCAAGCGAAAACGGTCGTGGTTAATTAACTCTTAGATATTTTAAATAAATAATAACTGTCTCCAATGATTTAGTACAATCTGTTCATTTAATTTATACTAAAATTTTATATAAATCTAATTAAAAGAAATTTCTACAATTAAGAACGCATACCATTGGTTTACATTGGTTTACATACCATCATTTTATTCATTAAGCAAATATGTCTAACCCTAAAAGACAAGCGATACAAATAATTGAGATCAATAAGCAATTGTAAAATTTTTAAAGATGTCACAATGTTCCAATAAAAACAATTCTTACTGTCTTGTTATGTAGATATCCTCAATAACTGGTATTTCTTTTACTTTTTATATCATTATCTCTATTGACTGTTATTTGACAAATAATAAATATGGACTTTTCGTGCTCGTTTGCAAACCATTTATAGATAAATTATATTTATAGTAAATATTATTCTGTATGATATATAAAGCTTTATTTAATATCATTTCTTATACGAATTGTTCAATAATTTTAATTCAATTTTTCAGTTGATATCATTACGCATTTCTCCAATTGATAATTTTGATAGAATCCAAAATTGGAGGTATTATATACTGTAGTTATATATATTACTTCCCACTATAAAGCATATAAATGACGAGAATTTAGTCAGACGTTAAAGATATCTGCTTTAACGTCCTTCGTACTAAAGCCAAGCCAATTGTAGCTGTGCTAGATTCGTCATTATTCTGAAATTTTCAGTAGTATTTATTGTTTTTAGTCGAAGTTTTCAGCTCGGAATTTTCAAATTCTGTCAGTCTATGTATGATTCACTGTAGAATAATTTCCAGTTCACTAAATAATAATATTAATAACCAAAATTTCTATTGCTTATAACTATATTGAATTGAACAGCTCTGCTAATTTGAAAAGTTAAATAGATTGATAAAAGATGAAAATCTAAATGGACTGGCATATACGCAAAAAATTATAAGTACATCAGCCTAAAAAATTTGGAAACGAGTTTGGCAAGTTCATTACTGCTATTTTTTCGTACAAGAGTAAATTGAATATAATGATGTAAAAATATTGTATGCGAATGAAACAGCATTTGTTGAAGATCTCTATATAACGAAATCGCAATTGTAGTTTTTATTAGAAATTTTTGACAACTTGAAAAACTTGTTTATTGATTATTGATCTGAATTCTTTGTATCGCTTATCTTTTTCCGTTAGTGATTAATTAATATGTATTCTTGATTATAAAAATGTCTTTAAATAGATTTCTTTTAAAATTTTGTTATAAATAAAACGATTATGTTATAATAATTAATGAAAGCAGGCTTGCGATGGCTCAATCGCTAGAGCGAAGGAAGAGTAACTTGGTAATCCAAGTTCAAATCCTGGTGTCGGCTGATTGACACACGCGCCGCTGTAATAATTTACATGTGCTTTGTTTATGAACAGATCGTAGACCTCCGTCGTTAATTAACACCCATAATTAGAAGCATAAATAGGACGACGTTAAATAACATAAAAAAAAAAAAAAAAGATTAGAGAAAAAGTTGTACATCACTGATATCACAATGGTTAAGGTAACTGAAATTTAAATTTTTTGTCCTTCTCTATTGATTTGAGCTCATAATGATAAACCTCAACTGCTCTTGTTATTCCAAAGTTTTTACTATTTAAACTGTGCTTATTTGTAGCAGAAGGAAGTGCCGATTCATAGATCTTCCCAGTACGCAAACTCGTCGAAATCGGGTAATTTTTTTGCAAATTCCTTAGTAATCGAAACTTGTATTCATCTGATACTATGACGTATGACATCAACCATTTGATTTTTCTAACTTCCATTTGCAAATTTTTTTATAGTTGTACATTTTCAGATAATCTAATCTTTGCTTTAAATATTTTTGATTTAACAAAGTTAGTTTTTAGTTTTAATAGTTCATAATAAATTCATAAATTCTTTTTCTATTTTAGTTTTATTCTTGCTAAAATACATTCTAGCCTTTGGAACTTCACATACGTAAGGTATTTGAAAGTTTGTCACTTATGGCATAAAATATAGATAAATATTCATACAAAAATCACTAATTTTTTGAAACCTAGAGTCGTTTAAAAAATAATTTTTGTAAAAATACTCAAATACTGAAAAATATAAAGCAAACTTTCATTGCTGATATACAAATGAAAGTTTTAATTTTTCAAACGAACAACTTTTATGCAATACGAAGTACTTCATTATTCGATATTATCAACATACAATATTGCCTGATAATTTCTTATAAAAAGAATTTTGAATATTTATAAATGTTTAACATCATCAATAATTGCCAAAAAATATATTTTAAAATTGTAAATTAAAAAAAAATTTAATGATTTATGAACTAAGTATAACAAATGATAAACGTAAAATGAGTTCAATTGATTTAGTCACTGTTCAATAAACAGTCGTTTTTTATATCGAATACCTCAAATCTATATAAATATCACATTAAGAGGTAACTTCTATATTTTATTTTTTTTATTAGTGAAAAGGTTTTCAATGATACCAGAAAATATTTAGAAATATTTAAATTCATTACATTTTTCCAAGCGTTGAGTTTTATAATATAATAAGTTTTCTCAAAATTTTATTGAAAGGTGAAATTTCAAAGTAAATATTAGGCTGTCAAATATCTCCCTTCCGCTTTTTTGCTCTTCATTCAATGCTTTATAAAAAGTGTTACAGTGATCGGAGTTACTTCAAATATGCGCCATTTTGTTCGATAATCTGTTTCCATCTAGACGGTAACTTCATAATACCTCTCTCGTAGAAACCCTTCTCCTTATTTGCGAAGAACTCGAACAGCCACTTTTCACAAGCCTCTTTTGAGTCCAATTTTACACCACCAACGGCGTCCGAGCTGTATGGTGGATGCGATCAAACCTCTCATCCGAACTCCAATAGCTTCTGATGAGCGTTGTTCTGGTGGAACACTACACCCTTCCTGTCTGCCAATTGTAGATGCTTCTGTTCGATAGCCTGCTTCAAGCGGTCCAGTTGTTCACAGTAGATGGTTGAATTAAGCGTCTGATTATATGCGAGCAGCTCATAGTGGATGATTGCCTTCCAATTTCACCAAACACACAACAAACCCGTCAATCCTGGCTTGGCCACTGTTTGGGACGATCCACCGGCCTTGGACCACGACCGTTTTCACTTGATATTGTCGTATGTGATCCATTTTTCGTCGCCAGTCACCATCCGCTTCAAAAATGGGTCGAGTTCGTTCCGTTTCAGCAGCATATCGCAGGCGTTGAGTCGGTCGAGAAGGTTTTCTTGCCTCAAAGCATGCGACACCCAAACATCAAACTTTTTTTTGTATCCAGCCTTTTGTAGATGGTCACAGGTCTTCCGCCGGCTGGCTTATCCATGGTGTCGTTTTCACCGGCTCTGAATCGTCGAAACCATTGATATGCGGTTCGAAATGATAGCGTACAATCCCCAAAGCATCATTAATCTCACGGAAAGTTTCTCTAGTGGATTTTCCTTTGACGAAGGAAAAGTATAAAATAGCGCAAATTTTGGCGTTAGTGAACTCCATGTTTACACGTCTATAACTTTTGGACGCAATATCCAAACTAATCATGCATAGCATCGTTTTCTACGTTATGTCAAGACCTTTCAAGCGATGTATAGTATTGCCAGATACAAGGTCTGTAGTGCTTTGTTCATAACCGCGAAATTCATAAGACTAAAAGACGGAAGGGAGATATTTGATAACCTAATATATTATATAAATGAAAACAATATATTAGTAAATGTATATCGAGTCCTCACTCAATCATGCTTTTATTGCTCGTATACAGATACGCTTGAAATTTAGATAATTCAGAAGCATTTTTTAATCTTCAAATGAAAAATTTTTATGCAACTGCTAAGTACTTAATGGTTCCAGATTGCCATTATTTATTCATACATGATCATTTATCATAAAACACTGAATCTAAAATATATACGAGCGTAACTTAATTAATCTATATAAATAAACATCATATTCTTTCATCGTGTTAAAAAACATCCAATTATATAACAGAATGTGATGATTGGCGGAAAGCATTAATTTTTTGCTTTCATTTTGAAGAAGAAAATTGCTGCAGAAGCGCATCAGAAATTTTTAAGGCTTACGGTGATCATACTCTATCAGCAGCAACATGCAAAAGATTGCTTCACTGGTTTAGAAATAAGAATTTTGATGTGAGAAATGGAGACCATGGAAGATCACAAAAAATGTTTTACGACGCTGAATTGCAAATAGTATTGGCTGAAGATAACACTTGGACTTAAAAGTAAATGGCAGAAGCGTTAAGTGTTGCACAACAAATAATTGCTGACTAGTTAAAAGCTATGGAAAAGATCCAAATCGGTGGAATACGGGTACCACACGAATTCAATGAACTGTAGATGGAAAACCGAAAAAACACTTGCGAACTTTTGCTTCAAAGAGAAGTTTAACAATCAATCTTGCATCGACTTGTTACAGGCGATGAAAAGTATATCTATTTCAAGAATCTTAAATGGAAAAAATTATGGGCTAATCCGGGACAACCTTCCACATCAATTGTAAAACCAGATCATCTCGGTAAGAAAACAATGCTGTGTTAGATGAGACCAAAATAACGAATAAAAATGGAGCAGAATGGACCACAAGACACAGCAACACAATAAAAATGTACCTAGACACAAAGGAAAACCGGTTTAGGATACAATCAAAGCAATCAAATCCTCACTTCTAGAATTAGGAAGGTGAAACTCTATTCTAAATTGAAAAATGAAAATTATTATTATACCAAAGATTGTTTTGTAAAAGATTACGTTATAACTTTTGCTATAAAAACACATTCGATTGGCTGCTGTAAAAGAAGAGCGTAAATCTAAATATCTTTTTCTTCCCTCCCTCATCATACTCATTCTTCGCGTTTACCTATTCCCAGCCTTTCTCCTTCTGTTCTTGGCCTTTAAAAGAATGTGAATTTATTTGGAGGCGAAGAGTTGGTTTAACACGGTAATAATAATTCAGTCTACAGCGCAAATGTGAGTGACAACTTTACTTTGATTTTTCAACAACCAAGGCTACTATATGTAGTCAAAAAATAAATTTAATTAAAAAATATGAAATAAAGAACATAATAAATAAATAAAAAAGTAATAATGAAGAGTAACGATGGTTTAATTGCATATTAAAAATTAAAAATTGTACTTGTGTAGACTGTTGTGAATCAAATTAATAGATATCTTTAGCGATCCTACAGTCTTTATACAATAATATATTATACTAATATAATGAAAGTCAGACTGTTCTTCTTTGCAATCACCCAGGCAGAATTTGAAATAAAATTTACAACTAAAAATAAAATTAAATTAAAAATTCATAAAGAGAAATTGATCTATAGAATAATATTATCAATTAAGAGTCCAACATGTAATATGGCTAAATTTTCAGCAAATATATTAATTAATTTAGTTGAAAAATCAACTCTTATGCTAATGACTTTTTATGTTAGAAGTTTTTGCAAAAGACTTAAAGATATTAGTATTGCGAATAAATAGATGATGATTTTATTAGATATGATATCTTTATCTACGGATATAACATTGGATTTGTTTAAAGACACAATTAAACATTTAAAGAAACAGATACTAAAGTAACAAGAGATAAATTTATTAAATGAATAAATTTAGTTTCTAATATTACATATTTTTTTTTTCAAAATATTTTTTATGAACAATGATGTGACTGTACAATGAGATCACATTTATCACCGGTTATTCCTAATTCGCGAATGGAAAAATTAGAGAATAAGTCATAGTAACATAACATGGTTAATATATGGAATTGAATTAATAAATATTTTTATCGGTCTTACAGTTTTTATACAATAATAGATAATGCTAATTAATGACAGTCACTCTGTTATTATCTATCATTACTAATATCTACATTAATGCCCGCGCAGAATCTGAAATAGAAATTACTACTAAAACTAAAAATAAATTAAAAATTAAAAATAATAAAAATAATAACAAAAATAAACTATATTCTGTGTTTAAAAAGGACCACCTGACTGTGCCTACCAGTTTAAATTTAAATTTACCATAAATGTCTAACGCTTCGAATCATTACGGTTCATCTTGAAGGACTAAACTAAAATAAATACCAAGAATACTACTATATATACCCTATCTCCATTTCTAAATTAATTCATATAATATTTATAGCAACCGCCCTTGTTGATAATTTGATGGCTCTATAGATGACTTCATTTATAATGCCTTATTCTTATTTCCTATCAATTCAGAATTTCGCTGTGAGTTAAAATGTAGTAATCGACCTGGTGAGGAGCCAGTAATTGCAATAATAATTCCAAGAATTCCAATAATAACCTGATAATATAATTGCCCTACGCCACTTTAATTTTACGCTGTTACTACTACTCTAATAAAATTCATGGCCAAAGAACTTTTTGTTTAATTCTATTTCTTTTGTAAATTTAATTCTATCATAAATGCAATTGAAAAATCCACCATTTCGTCTACACATCTTTCGGGTACAATTGTAAAACCGTCATCAATAGATCTTCTATAAATAATTGGTTCAAAATTTAACTTAGTCAATGTAATATATATTACATGAAATATATATTACATTGACATATATTACAAATATATATTACATTAAATTAATTAGCATTATCTATTAGTCATTAATTAGCATTATCTATTATTGTATAAAAACTGTAAGACCGATAAAAATATTTATTAATTCAATTATATATTAACCATGTTATGTTACTATGACTTCAGCTTTCTAATCACCACTTTTGAACCATTTGAACCACTCGCAGAACAGCGATTCGCCAATACATTCCATCACATAAGTTTCCGAAGCAAACGTTAGATCTCAACCCGCATTTTTCATATTAGATTTGTTATATTAAAGCATAGAAACAGCGCGTCTCGCAAATAACGATTAACTGCTTGAAAACTTACCATGATTTTGCTCAATAAAATAAACAATACTGAAAGAAATGCTGAAATATAATGTTATTCATTCGATAAATATGATATTATTTATTAATGTTAATACCATCTTTTGACAAACGAGAGAACCCTACTTGTATACCCAGTATTCAAACCGTTCCTAAAGGAACACTACGAGATAGTGTGTCCTCTAAATTGTTTTCAAGGAAGTTAGGATCCATGTAACAAATAAATAGAGGAAGAGTGAGTGAATAATATAACGTCCCTATGTCATGCAGTTCTTTAATAATTGATTAGATTTAATTATAGTGCTTTTTATTTCCTGTTGCTAAAATATACTGCTTGCTGATAGAGCATGGATGGGTTTTAAAATCAAAGATGTCTGGTTTGTTAATGAAGCATCTGATCTTACTGTTAAAAATTAAAATTTAGAAAGTAAGTGAGAAGTTCATTAAAATCAAGTATTGAAAAATGGATGGAAAATTGCTGTCAAGAAGATTATCTTTCCGCGTTTTTTAAGGCTTTTATCTGACATTAGTGAAGTGTTCCTATTCGTAATACCATAGTTTTCGGGTTTCAGTGAAAATGGTACATTAGCATGGTGCTGCTAAAATAACCGAATCAGTAAATGATGCTCAAAATGCCCAAAAAATTGGAGGAAACTAAGCGATGAAATAACACAATCGGAACTATTATTATAGATAAAAGTCTGTATTTTAAGCCGTATAAACGAGGAATCGGGTTATACTATATGTATGTACACATTAGTAAAATTCTGTTTTAGTAAAAGACAAACTTTATTTATTAAGTTAAACTTTATACGATTTTGATCTTGTTGAATATCGATATGTGTTATAAATTTAATATTTGTTAGATAATTTCATGAAGAATATTCTGCTTGCCAGTGAATCATGGCTCAAAGAATCTATTGTAGATTTTGATAATTTGAAAAATATTGGTATTGACTGAATCTATTATCTAAAGGATGGTTCCGAAGTCATCTATTTTGATAGTTGTCGCGATTTTCAACTTTCTAAAGCTTATGTTATATTTCAATGTTAAGGAAGTAAAAACAATTATAAAGGAATTTTTGAATCGTTTATTTATGGTCATCTTTGTCTTCATTTTTCAACTGACATTCTATAAAAGAAGTTGCATTATCCCAATCTAATTATTCACATTCAATAAGTCATGGAAGACAATTTTACGTTGAATCTGATAGATAATTTGTTTGTCCTCGAAGCGTATCTTTTTGCTCGTATCTAGCAAATGGAGCATAAAAATTTTGTTTTGGGTTTAACTGAACTTCTAGCATTCATTTCTCAATTCGAAATGTGGACAGAAAAAAAATATAAGTTCCATTGTCGCTAAGAAGCTACCACTATACTAACTGGCCGAATGTTATTAATCAATTTTTAGTAGAGATTTCTAAAGTTAAAGGAATCAATTTTTCATTAAAAGATTATAAAAATAATACTCATAAAATAGAAATTAAAGATATTATTGCATAATATTCTAGACCATACATCTCAATAGGTCGACTACTTGGCTTTGCACCTGGCATACTCAAAGATAATAGTCAACAGAGTTCTGGTATACAAATAAAAAAGGTTCATAGATTCACGAATTCTTTCCACGATTTCCATGGAAGTTCCATCATATATTACATATCAAACCACTTAGTATTAGTACATAGATCATCTGATCATCAGGAAAGAAATTTGGCGAATTCGAGGAGAGAAAATCACTATTTGTCTTACTATGGGGATTGTTTACAATTCTGTAATGCATATAAGTGATTCATTATAGCAATTACACATCAGTTGACACAAGAAACTGAAACCATTAATGTGGTAGAATATTCAATTCCTCAAGGTCCTTTCTGTTGCTTCTTGAGAATTGGACGAAATTCTAAGAAATCAATCAGGATTCATCTTGGATGAGTCCATTGGTCATTATGAAGTCTATGTATACAAAATACTCATCTCTAAACTATGATAATAACGATGAACTTCATATTTCTATTCAATATCAAGATATCTGTCTCCTACCATCAGGTAGAAAATGTGTACGTAGAAAACCTCTCTATTGTATAGTGCAAAAGCCTGATGGAAATGCATGAACTAGCACAGATTACAACAACGGCATTAACCATCGCGTATAAATACACAAAAGTAAAACTATAGGTTTGAGTAGAATTATAAAAGGTTGGGCTTCGTTGAATACCAATGATACTTTTGTGCTTCAGAATGCAGGCTGATTTGGTAATAAGGAAAGAACCCGTTCTTTAATTAATGCACATAAAAATTTTCAAGTCAAAAAATTGGTTCTGAAAAATCATCGATTGACTACTATACTACTAGCTGATAATGTTGGAATTTCAAATTGGTCAGTCAAAACCATTTTGAAATATATTTTGTACCTGGAGAGTGAAATCTCGATTGGTGCTAAAAACACTCACTTTCGGATTATCAGGACAAGATGAAACACATAATAACTGGAGATGAGACTTGGCTCTCTCCTTACGATCCAGAAACAACCAATCAATCGAATGACTATGATGTCAAAGGGGAATGGATACCGAAAAAATCACGCCAAAGTCGGTCACAAATCAAGATTATGCTCACTGTTTTCTTCGATTATCATGGTGTGGTATATTATAAATTCCTTCTAACCGGCCAAACAGTTAACAAAACACATTATTTGAGTGTTATGTGTCATTTGCGTAAAGCTATTCGTTTCAAAAGCCATATTTGTGTAAAGATAACTCTTTTTGCATCATGATAATAAACCAGCTTACATTGTATTGATTTTATGTTAACACTTCGCCAAAAATTCAACCAATACCGTTCTGCAACGATCGTACTCGCCTGATTTAGCAACGTGTTACTTGTGGCTGTTGAGCAAACTCAAAAGAGCACTTCGGGGACACGGTTTTGATTCGATTAAAGAAATAAAAGCCGAATCGAAGATGGAACTGATGGCCATTTCGGAGTACGAGTGTAAAAAATGTTTTGAACATTGGAAAAAGCGTTGGCATATTTGTATTGTATCCGGGGGAATTATTTTGAGAGTTATGAATTACATTTAGAATAATAAATAAATATTTCCAAGGTTATAAATAAAGCCTTACTCATATTTGTACACAGTAGGCATAATTTATATATAGTACAATGTAAGTGGTTAGCCATTACAACAGATTAGCCATCTATCCTATTAACCATTATCAGTTCAATGACCAAAGTAAATTAATATTTATGAAAATAATAACAAGTGTGCTATTTTATCGTTTTAAAAATAATCTATAAAGTCATCCTGGGCAGTATTTGGTATTGTTATCTGTGTCACTGATTGAATGTTCTCAACATATAAAATAGAACCTAAGAAGATCCATATGTTGAGATTATACGATACGATTTGGTAATTTTATAACGACAGAGGAAAATTATCGGTGCAGTGATGACAGTGAAGTGAAACTCTACGTTGGAAAGTATTTGTGTATGTCCTTAGGATCTTTAAAATTTTAGGATTATTTTCATTATTAATATAGCTCTTCAAACATGATTCGAAAAACAATAGAAAAGAAGTTCGTACAATTTGGGCTGAACTAGTTTAATTTGTTTTTTTTCGTTGGCTATTAATCAATATTATCCTCTTTTATGTAGTCTATTTTTGTGCGGTAAGTGTTTTACAGACAGAATACGACAGTAGCAACAGTTCCATTAATAGAAAAGGAATCCATCGGCATAAATCAAAGAACAGCAGGAACAGTGCTCTTCGATTACAAGTAAATCAACAAATAGAATGAGGGAAAGTTTTTGCGATATCAAGGTCCAACATATACGGTGGATCAGTTGGATAGTATCGCTGAAAATTGCAAATAATACTGTCAATCATCGAAATCATCACTATTGTTTTATAGAATCTCGATAATGATTAATGTATTTAAAAATCTTAAAATAATATATGCATATAATGTATTATGTCAATATGTTATATATTTTTAAGCATAATATTTTTTTATCTTTTATAAATTTTCCTATATTATAAACTGAAGTACATATTTTTGCATTTGTAGAATAAGGAATTCAGAGTATCGCCGATTCTATCGCAGGATAGTATACGATCTTCGTGGACCGATGGATATTCTTCTCGAATTATCTAACATATTCAGCATAAACACAGCCGATTTTAGTGACCGATTTTAGTCACAACCGATTTTAAAACATAAAAAGACGTGGAACAAGAAAGGAGAAACTGGCACAGAATCCGCAATATAGCCTACAAAAACATTGTTACAAATTTGCAGTTTAGCGGCAACATTAATGCTTCGAGCATCAACAAAACGGAACCAACTTCTTTAAATACAGTATTTGTAATAGTGATCAATTTAGTAAACAATCGTGATATTTTGAAAAAGAATAAGATTAATATATATGTTGTTTATTAGTAAGCATTATATGTGTTTGTTTCATTTGTTGACTGTAATTATGTGAACCCAATTTATATTATAATTATTATATTATTTTTATATAAAATTTGTAAAAAGCTATTTCCTTATATACTATATGTAATTTGGAATATAATTAATAATATTTATGTAATAGTAATAATAATTTATATATTATATTTTGTAGATACGTTTACATTAACAGAGTATTTCATGTATATTACTTCTGTATAGATGTAAGAAAATAAGTGTTACATAATATAATAGAATTTATTATATTGATTAAAAAGTAAGAATGTACGGCAAATATTGTAAAAATAATATTGATGATTTATTAAATTTACCAAATAAACTCATTAAATAGTATTTTGATATTTTATGATTTTAAACATAAACATCACATATCTATATATAAATCTTATATATATATATATATATATAGAAGAATTATCTTTCTGGTTTTTAACCTGTTGTCATATTCTCATATATATGACAAATAATTTTGACAATTTGTAGCGCGATTCCCGCATTTTCATCTTATAGGGTAGTATTTTTTTATATTAGATAATAAAACTAAAACAAAAGTATTTCGTTTATAAGAAATAGATTTCGAAAAACAGATTATATTTATGGAAATTGATTTATTCCGATGTGCTATACTATATATTTTATTTTAAAATAGATTGGAATTTTTTATAAAAGATCGAATTCGTTAATAACAACATCGAATTCGAATAACAAAAATAGATTGCTTTGATAAAGTTTATGTCTAACTGTAATGTAAGTCTTAGTTTCATAGATTCAGAGTAATTTTGACGATTATCATTATAAACATTTATGAAATATCAAGGAAACTTTCCAAAACCAATAATAGAATTTAAAGCAGATAAATTTTAAAATGAATATATTTATCTTCTTAGATAAAAAATTAAATTTACATTTGATTAAGTAGATGGACACTTTGTTATAATCTAAAAAATGACTATTAATAAACATTATAAATTAATAAACAGCATATTGCGAAAGAATGCTGCACAAGTATTGATATAAATACTTTAGAAGTATATTAGAAATTTTGCTTATTAACTAATGTTCTAGTGCTGACTAATGTTTAAAAGCTTTCGAGAGGTATCTTTTAAGCCTGCCTTTATTTATAAAATAGTGAACTTTAATAAAACTATTGAACTTATCTTTAATCTCCTTCTGTGTATCCATTGTATAGTCATTAATCAATTGTTTTTCTTTATTTTCAAAGATTTAGTACATTGTACAAATAATCAATGTTTCCTATATAACTTTTAGCTATATAGGATCATGATATAAATTTAATATATCTTATATTCTCTACAGAACTTCATTAAGTTACCGCTATTAATATAATTTTTAGCTTAATTTCTATAAACATTTATGTGATAGTTTTCCATATGAGATTACATATGTTCTTATGCTACGTACTAGGGGTATTCAAAAAGTAAGCTCGTCTGTGTTTGAGAAAAAATAAAACACTAGTTTTAGATTATAAAAGTTATTTGACTTTATTATTTTACTCTTAGACCATTTTTCTATGCAATCACCTAGGACTTCAATACATTTTCTATACATGTTTATAAGCTCAAACGAAACTGAAAAAACAGTGTACCCTGTTTTGGGATATACGTACGGTGTGACGACATTTTCGAGTTCGTCATGACACTTCATTTCGGGATTTGTGTAATGAACCTACATTTTATTTCCTGTTATAATAAATGGGTAAAGATCATTGCCTTCTTTCTCAAACATTTAAACCAATTCTTGAGTGGCGTGAAGTTGTTTTTGTTTGTGGTTATCAGAAAGAAGGCATGGGATCCATCTTGCACAAACTTTACTTAATCAACTTTCTCCTGCCATATTGTATGAATTGAAATTCTGTAAATTTGAAATTCAAGAGACATGATTTCCACAATCTCACCAATAATTCATCGATTATCCTGAATAATTTTTTTAACCATTGCAATCGCATCGTCGGTAATGGCGCTTTTTGGGCATCCTCACGCTACTCATCGTGCTCTTCTGTGCGTCCCTCTAGAAAATTTTTGCACTATCTGTACACTCATACAATCCATAGCTAAAATAGTCACCAATACACTGTGTAGCTGATTGCAGTTGGAAAACGGATAATCGAATGAAATTCACAATCGGACATGCTTTATACTGGTAGTTCCATGATTGTCGAGCTAGAACTGATAAAAAAGTAGTCTTGGTCACCAAATCCAACTTGACCCTTATCGATAGAACATAAACTGAAATTATATTCAGCTCAAGTTTACTAGGCGGTGTCTGAGATAAATGTCAAACTAGAGAAACTTACTTATTCAATGCTTCTAGTATATATAACCTATTAATAGAGTGAACATTCGAAAATGATTCGATATACAGTATTTTTAGATGATTTCCAACACATCCTTTTAATGTATTTCCAATATATCAATCGCAAGAAAATTAAAATGAAATTGCGTTGAATCTATAAAAAGAAGATTGTTTATAGAGTAAAGAAAACCTCATAAGATATGTAAATAGTTTAAAAGAATTATAAATGAATAATAAAGCTGTTTTGAGAATGAGCCTTTTCAAAATCAGAAATTTAACTTTCCTAATTTTCCTTCCCTAGTAGGGTCATTTCCTAAAGATTCTAATGATATCTTGAAAGTCAAGTCAAATTCATGGTAATTTTGAGGAGATATTTAATAAGAAGGGCGGTCATATAGTGTGTTACCAGAAGTACAATGTCTACCACACAGGCAACTGACAGTATACGCACGTAATTCAAAATAGCATGAGATAGATGAAGTATTATAAAAAAAATGATTATACATATAATAATTTAATTTTATTATTATGATAATATTATGCTTATTTTATATTGTAAATAGTTATTATAGAAGGACTTTTATAAATTAATATGGCTTTGAGTATTTTATTATTTTTACTATGGCAAACAACACATAAAAATAGTTCAAACGTTAAGCAATGGAATTGAATTTCAAACAAATAATCATCTTGATTCTAAATAGTAGAAAATTCAAATTGAAAGAATATAAAAGTTTGTTATTATTCTGAAACAAACTGTAAATATTAGTCAGTGTATTTACTTTTGATTATTCTTTTGGTTTTCCATCTATTATATGAGTTGTTATTTTGTAATATCAATGAAGTAGATTTATATACAATTTTCTAAATAAATTCAATATTTTAAAAGTGTGATAATAGACTATTGTTAAATCAATTTGTGGTTAGCTTTGGCTACACTGACAGCGCACGAAAGCACATTAGAATGTTTCAAGAAATAAATAATACCAAGATCATAAGTACATATGTTTTAAAACACAATTTTCACTGATTAATTTATGACAATATTACTGATAAGATATTATTTCAGAAATATTATTTGTGGTTATTTTATACCTGTTTTAATTACTGGTAATTAATTATATTAATTATTATTCTATTTATTTATATAAAAAATAATTTAATAAATAATATACTTTTATTGATTTTTAACTTTGTTTTAAAATTCTGTGAAGTTGAGTTTATATCGACAATTTATGGAGAGTGCACGTACTGCATGTCTGGTGAATGGACACTTCAAAGTGACAAACAATTACATTGGTTAATATATAAGCTCGATTAAGAGTTCGTACACATAGAACATTGTATACGAATGTGTAAACTATTGTCGATACGTTTAATATATGTAGTATATGTCTAAGATATAGCTTACGAATAAATTAATTATAAATTCAAAATTAGAAACTCAATATAAATTTACAATTTGTTAATTAAAATGATGATCAGTGTGAATTAATTTATATAATAATCCATACCAATTCTATTATTTTTTTACCAAGGCTATATCTAGTTTCAATCTTTTATAAAGTAAATTGTAATTATTACCAAAAATACATTGAGAAAAAACTCACTCTTATGGGTGTTAGTACCTAAAAAATAGGTTTAGACAAGTATCTAATAAATTACCCAAAATGACCGGAAAATGTTTTATGTTAAGTAAATTATTATCGAGTGAAATACCATGTTTGTAAGTTTGTTAATAATGAAATATATTATTTATGGCTTGAAAATGTTTAGCATTACTACCAGGGAATATAAAGTTTTAGTAATATTTCTTTATTATAGTATTTGTAATAATTCAAATGTTATATTACGGAAATATTACAACTGAAATGACAGTGAAAGCAACTTTTGATATATATATATATATATATATATATATATATATATATATATTTAAGTAGATAGGCTTCTAGTACACCTCCACGTCTTTAAATGTGTGCTATACCCTCATCTAGGGTGTGTTGGAGGGGAGTACCATTATGCCCATAGCAAAATCAACTATAAGTTTTTTCTTACTTTTTACAAATGGGCGGTTATGAAATATAAAATAGTTTTATGAGTTCCACATTGTACAGTACACAATTAATCTTATAAATTGGATCATGTCCAAGAAGATGAATCAAGAGAGTTCTGGATCACTTCCGGTGAGATCCGGTAGTTCTCTCTCTCTCTCTCTCTCTCTCTCTCTCTCTCTCTCTCTCTCTCTCTCTCTCTCTCTCTCTCTGTCAGGGACTCTTTTCTACGCAACATCCACTCTCGCGTTCTCATTGCCATTTGCTGCAAACAGGCAACTTAGTCGAAACTTGTATTTTCCAAAATATGATGCGTGCGCGTGTGTGTGTGCGCGCGCTTGGGGTTGGTATTATTGCTCGTTCATAATGCTTCTGTTGGACGATGAAAAGCTCTACTTTGTTCATTTTTCGACATAGTATTTTTTTAATAGTTTTACATTGTGCAAAACGCATGTTATTTTATATGCTACATTACGATTAATTGATACTGTTAGAGTATTTATGTGCTTAGCGCGGTAGCTCAGCCTACCTGAATGTGATGCAACTACTCGCGGCTGCCGCCCGCTCGCGGTCAGTCTACCTGTCTGCCTGAACGTGTTGAAGCCTATTGAAAGCTATTCCCACCACAAGACTCCCTCATCAGCGGTGATAACCACGATAGAAACCTCTCCAAAACCGGCTTGAAATTTATTCGTTAAATGAACCTTTCGCCTTGACCGTGTTACATTTTACTGATTATTCAATTCGTGACTGGTACCTGAGCTGAGCGCTGATGCAGGCTTATTCGCAACGAAGTCGTATACACCTTTTCGGACTTTTTGCTCGGGTCCTCAATGAAGGCTGGTTTGAATCGACCTATGGAAACTCTCGTTTATTTCCTATTGATATTTATTACAAAATTCTTGTCGTCGCGCTCTAATACTTCATACGGCCCATCGTATGGAGGTTCATTTAGACCACGCACTGCGTCGAGGTAGCTTTTAGGTCGTACGAGGAAGCTCTTAGCTGCTTGGAAGTAAACGAGGGTCCACCACGATGTCTGTCGACTGGGTGTAGCTTTACAGTTTTAATACACTCCCGCAGTCGTTTGACAAATTCACTGTTGGACTATCGTTTACTTTCGGCGTAGAACTTTCCCGGTAAACGTATATTAGTATCGTATACCATTCTGCCGCGGTCACCTTTAATTTAACCGCCCTACCCAAGTCGTTATAAGTGCTCACGCTACGGTATATTCCTCCATGTCGTGAATAGGCGTGGCTTCCGGCCAGCGAGAGAACTGGTCGACGCACTTATATTTATATCCTCTAGCAGTGGCCATATAAATAAGGTCGATATGCACGTGCTCGAACCGTTCTGCGAAGTCGCCATAGTCGCCGACGGGAGTTTTTACGTGCCGCGTTACCTTATAACACTGGCAAGCGATACATTGCCGGGCTCACGTCTTACAATCTTTATTAATGGAAAGCCACAAGAAACGCGACGCGACTAATTTCTGCGAAGCCTGACACCCTGATGCAAGAACGTGTGCAACGATTCAAAAACGCGTCTTCGTCATTCCTCGGCGCGTAAGGATGTACGTGACTTCCTATTACGTCGCTATATACGTATGTATTTTGCCCTGGAAATTAAATCTTCTGCAATTTAAGTACGCTCTCGGTCGATCCCATAATTTCACGAAGTTCCTTGTCCACTTTTTGTGTCGCCTCTAACATATCATACTTAACCGATTTAGCCACGGCTTCGACGCGCGACAACGCATCAGCAACACAATTGCCTATTCCGCTAATATGCCGTATGTCAGTCAGGAACAGCACCAGAAAAGCTAAACATCGGAACTCACGCGGCATGCATTTGTCGAGTTTTTGAACAAATAAAAAGTTAAGGGCTTGTGATTCGAAAATATCACAAAACTTTTCCTCTCGACCTCGTACTTAAAACGTCGTCCAGCGCTGTACATCTTTAACAGTTCGCAATCATTTGCAGTATACTTTCGCTGTGGAGAGTTTAACCTTTTCGTATAAAAGGAAAACGGTTGCCAAGCACCGTCGATGCTCTGCTGCAAAACCACTCCCATTGCTACGTCCGATGCATCCGCAACGATACTTAATAGCGCATTCGGCATCGGATGCGAAGAATCGCAGCGTTCGCAAGCAAGTTTTTCGACGTGTCGAAACCCGACTTTGCGGGTTCGTTCCAAGCAACCAGCGCACTACCAGCTCTCGCTCCCTTAAGCAAGTTATTTGTAAGATGCACAATTTTAGTGGCGTTTGGTACAAACCGCGGGTAAAAATTAAACTTTCCTAAATACCTTGGCAATTGCTTAACGTCGACGGGCTCGAGGAACTTTTCTATTCGACTTTTCTATTCTATACCCCGCGCGTTTACTGCGTGGCCTAAAAACGCGATTTCCTCCACGCTGAAGACACATTTCCCTGAATTAATTACGACGCCGTACTCATGAAGCCGTTTAAATAGTACGCGCAGGTGTTCTCGATGTTCGTCTGCGTCTCGGGATTAAAAAATCGTCGATATACGCGAACACGAAATCTAAACCGTGTAGACTGAACGTTATCATAATCACTGTTTTCTTCACCGGTGCAACAGGAATCTGAGGGTACGCGCGCACTAAGTCTAACTTAGAGGAAACACGTTTACCGTTTAGGTGTTGTGCAAAAAATACAGCGAGAAAGTAAATAATTCATTCATCATAGTTAAGTTTAGAATAATGTGTATTTCAAAATGTCTGAGATGATATACGTGGGTGGATTAATAAGTTTCTGGCCTGACCAAGAAAAACAACGTTTTTAAGAATTTTTTTTATTTCTCAATATAATATCCTTCAAGGCTGATACATTACTTATAGCGGTGTTCTAGTCTAGTAATGCCATCTCTATAGACTGATTCGTTAAGCTCCTCAAAATACCCATTTACAGCTTCGATTACTTCTTCATTGTTCGCAAATCTCTTACCTCCAAGACATGAGGTTGGAAAACAGATAATAGTCACTCGGGGCTAGGTCTGGAGAGTAGGGAGGGTGCGGCATCAATTCAAACTTCAGATCGTTGATTTTAGCCATCGCAACAATTGAGTTGAGTTGAGTCCATATCATCTTTCATTTCTTTCGGCGTTATCCACTTCAAATAAAAGTATTTGATGACAGCACGATTTTCCAGCTTATCCATTTTTACGGAAAACACAGAGGCTTCATGTTCAGCGTGCTCTCAAACCTAAACTAACATGGCGATCGGACTGAAACTATAGCTGCGAGCTATTTAAGGATGGTACTATAGAACACCACCTCAAGGTAGGCCTAGTGGCGCCATCTCTTAGTCAGGCCGGAAACTTATCAATCCACCCTCGTATAACTACTATGATAAAATACTATGATATGTATTAAAATTCTCATATCTTTCATAATTATACATAATTTTAGCATCACCAATCTAGAATGTAAGATTAAGGGACGGCTTTAAATCACTAAAACTATTGAGAAATAGTATTCTATTGCCTCAATTACAAGTATTTAGAAAAACTTTTGGAGCTAATAGAGAGTATAAAATATTTTCTATTAGGTGAACATAAAACAGTAGTTTCACCTGACAACGCACTTCTTAACTCTATTATGATTTTCCATGATATTATGATTTTCATCACTATTATGATTTTCGATGATATTATGATTTTCATCACTATTATGATTTTCGATAATATTGTTTGTGAGAAACAGGACAATGTTAAAGCTTACTTTTGCATGGGATGACATAAGAATGTTGATTCTTATTATCTTTCTTAGTCCTATGCACACGTTCCTAAATATCTTGTAACGGTTAATGTTAATTTACTCATATTGTTTCAACAAGATGAGGTTAATTTAAAACATATATATCTCGATCATGTAAATTCAGACATGTCTTCTAATCAATTTAAGAACATATGCTCAACCTGTTGGAATAATGGTAAACCTAGTTTTATAGACATTGATAAAGATTAAAACATAAATTATAGTACATATAGAAAAGGATTCAACTGTTTTCCTATAAATATAGCATAGTATAAATATGTTGAACATTCTTGTTTTAAAAGTTGCACACTTAAGTGGGCCAGATATCAGCAACAAAAAACTATTTTGCGTCAAATAGCCAACTAGCGCGAAGCAATACGACGTAAATATAACTCATTAAAATATGTTTGACTGAATGTAAAAAGTACATCAGACGAAATTTTCAAACTAATTGTGACTCCTCTGAATAAACTCATTACGATGGAAAAAGTACCTAATGTATCAAATATTAAAAAAGAAGAAAAGAATGACTTATTTACTTTTAAAAAGGAAAAAAATTAAATAATCGTTATCTGATGATGAGCCTCATTTTGATACTGATATTGATATTAATAATAATGACACTCTACAAAATTATCAAAGCACTGACAATATTAATAATTCTTTCGAATCACCTGACAGTGATATTGACCAAGATGATAAAAGTCTTGAAAAATAGCTGAGTATTAATCGCCATATATTTCTTAATATTATATTGGAGTACATAATGAGAATAATGATCTCATGTTAGAATTATTGATTGTTAGAATTATTATTTAGAAAATTACCAGAAGTAAAATCAATGAGTTTAAATCGATATTTAGAGAAAAAAGGAGGAGGTAGTTTACTTGGATTTAAAATTGTCCAAAAAAATATTCCCTAAGACTATTTTAGTCGTTAACGTTAATGTTAATGATTTAAGCGTTAGTAAATCGATTAACGGTTGACTTAAAGATGTGCGGGCAATCAGAGTCACATGAATGAAATATACTCTTTTATCGAGAAGCTTCCTGAGGCTAGTGTTATACATTAGTTTATAAATACTCTAATCACATTAATAATGAGTGTCGACGTATTCGGACGTAAACTGTAAAAAACTGAAGGCAGTCAAGATCCACCTGGCGTTGCATGTAAATTTATATATGATAGTCCTTCACTAACATAGAATACAATTTATTAATTTTATTATTTTGATTTATTTTATTATCATTTTACTTTCTTATTTTCAATTTTTGATCTAATTTATTTTTAGTAATAAGTTTCATTTCAGATTCTTCGGAAGTGATAATAAACAAGGACAGTCTGCCGGTCATTATTTTAGTTAATATATTATATTATAAAGACTGTATGACTCATAAAAATATTTATTAATTTAATTCAAAACTGGCTACATAAGTACAATTTTTAATATTAAACATTCTTCAAACTACTTTCATACATACTAAAGTATATAATTAAATTGGCTATCGCACAATAGATATATAGCGTTATTCTTCTCTATTGCAATATCAAGTGGCGCGGTAGCATCACGAAGGCGAGTTTGAGAACCGCCGGCATGGCGCGGTCGCTACACTAGAGATAATAAGGGAAGATTGCTGATGCTTATGGGCAAAACTGCAGTAAAAATTTTCGACTGAAAACGCGGGCCTCTGGTGGCCAAACCGAGGTACTGACCGTTTCATGCGATATTTCAGATGTTATTTTTCGAGCTGGTGCGATTGTGCGATCGAGTGGGATGACAACTGTCTTTGCCACATGCCGGGAAAAGCTTTGTGAGACAATAGTCTGGAGCAATAAAAGATGAGCAGCTTATATTGGCAGTGACCAAAAAGAAATTCTATTACCACACATGCTCACACACACACGCAGACACGCACGCACACGCACACACACACACACACACACACACACACACACACACACATACACACACACACATATACACACACATACAAGACTACGCCGAGTCTACGCTCTGACACCAAACGAAGCGCTGCAGAAGCGATGGTTTCCACTCCTAAAACCATAGGTGGCAAAAGGACGAAAGAACCACCATTGGGCTCAAGGAGACCACTAGAGTCGGTCGAAGTACCTACAGGCAAGTCTGATGCCAAAGAAAATCAATGGCATACCATCAAGCGTAAGAAGCCCAAAGGCAAATATAAAGAATTATCTAGTACACGCAGGCTTAATGAACGAAATAGGCCTAACTCCATTTTGATTAAGGCCAATGAAGGAGTTACATACGCGGAGGTACTTCGACAAATAAAGAATGACCCGGAGTTATCTCATGTCAAGAATGAGGTTAACAGGATACGTAGAAATGCAAGCGGTGCCCTTGTACTTCAGTTGGAACGGACAGCCAAAGATGCACATGAGTTGGCACGCATTGTTGAATCTAAGGTTGGCCATAGCGCATCCACTTCGGTCCTGACTAATCTCATTACATTGGAGATTAAAGATATAGATGAGGTCACTTCAAAGGATGAAGTATTAGAGGCTCTGAGAACACACCTCGAGCTAAAGGAGACTAACCTACTAATTGCTCGTTCCTTGCGGCAAGCTTATGGGGGTACTCAGACGGCGGTGGTGTCTGTACCATATAGCCACGCAGCTGAGCTACTACGTGCAGGGCATAGTCGAATCGGATGGGTCAGTTGCAGAGTTCGAAAAAAAACAGAAATAAAGCGCTGCTTCAGATGTTGGCAGATTGGCCATTTAGCGTCCGTGTGCTCGGGCCCTGACAGAACTAAATTTTGCAGGCACTGCGGTGGAAAAGACCATCTATCCAAGCTGTGTGTAAACGGACCCTGTTGTTTACTCTGTAAATGTGAAGGAAAAAAGGAGATTAACCATCCAGCATACAGCTATAAGTGCCCGATTACCGTGGAGTTTTTAAACAGACATAAAACATGAGAATACTCCAACTGAATACCAACCATTGCGTAGCAGCTCATGACCTGCTGAAACAGACAATAAAGGAGCTAAGAATAGACATTGCTGTAATCTCCGAACCATACTGTAACAGGGTCAGACCACAGCGCTGGATAAGTGACACAAGCAATAGAGCTGCCCTCTGGATTGGTCAAAATAGGCAGGTACTAAAGCAGTCGAGTCATCGGAGCGAATTGATATCCTGGGCTAAAATACAAGAAATATACGTCTTTAGTGTATACGCTCCTCCAAGCTTGACGGACAAGCAGTTTGAAATCCTCGTAGCTAAATTAGTTGATGAAGCCATGGACAAGAAACCATTATTAATCGGTGGCGATTTTAACGCGTGGTCCACAGCCTGGGGAAGCGCTTCAACAAATAACAGAGGTAGTATGCTGCTTGATGGCCTTAATTCTCTTCAACTCCACGTGGTTAATAAGGAATCTGAATCCACTTTCATTAGGGGTGATAAACAATCAGTCATTGATGTAACATTCGCCAGTGATGATTTGATTCAGCGGATCCTTAATTGGAGAGTAAGCGACCTTTACACCCACAGTGATCACAGGGCGATCTTGTATGAGATTGCAGAGAAGAAAGTAAAGAACAAGTGCAATGAGTGGATGCCCACACGGAAATGGAACATCAGATCGCTAGACTGTGAAGTGTTCGCCACTATAATATCAGAAGAGCGTTTAGAATATGGTGCACCAGGCCATCTGGCAAATGCACTCATGAAGCATATCTCTGAAGCATGTGATGCATCGATGACTAGGACTAAGAGCGGATTTAAACATCGTCAATCTGTCTACTGTTGGACAAATGAAATTGCAGAATTGCGCAAACAATGTCATCGCGCACGTAGACTTGCCCAAAGAGCCCGCACCCATCGTGATACGTTTAATAGTTTATTTAAAGAAGCACAGAGAGCGCTTGTCAAGGCCATTAAGGCAAGCAAGCGTCGATGCTGGCTTGAACTGTGTGCAGAGGCCAACAATGACTTATGGGGACGACCATACAAAACAGTCATGGCACGATTGAGTAGGGCACCAATACAACCCACTAGCACGGTATTGATTGATAAGATTGTTTCCGCTCTCTTTCCCAATGACATCCATGGGACTGTACTCCGCACGCAACACTCGGACGATATACCTCCTATAACAGAAATGGAGCTACATAATGCTTACGCTAAGACTAGAGACAGTGCTGCCCCTGGCCCTGATGGTATCCCTAATGCGGCAGTTAAGTTGGCGATACAGAAGAATCCAGCTATATTTCTAAAAGTATATAATGCTTGTCTTCTTGAGGGTGTTTTTCCTTATTGCTGGAAAACTCAAAGGTTAGTCCTGTTACCTAAGGGCAATAAGCCACTTGATGATCCTTCATCATACAGGCCATTGTGTATGCTCGACACGGTAGGTAAAATATTTGAAAAAATAATATGTAGCCGACTGGAAGCATTCACTGAAGGATTGCACGGCTTATCCTCACGCCAATTTGGATTTCGGAAATCAAAATCAACAGTCGATGCCATTAAACTGGTAGTGTGTACCGCAAGAAATGCAATCAGTGGTAAGAGATGGAAAGGTGGCACTAAACAGTATTATGCCATTGTCGCTCTAGATGTCAAGAATGCCTTTAATTCAGCGCGCTGGTCTTCTCTTATGAGTTCTCTTAAAGAGTTCGGAGTATCTGGTTATTTACAGAATGTCGTGGCCAGGTAGTTTGAGAATAGGATAATATTATACCGAACGGATGAAGACACTGTATCGCATAAGGTTACTGCGGGAGTCCCCCAGGGCTCAGTTATGGGACCTATATTGTGGAATATTATGTATGATGGCGTGTTGAGGATTCCACAACCGCCTGGTTCAATAACAGTAGGGTACGCCGACGATATCGCTCTAGTAGTGACGGCTAAGACCCTTGATGAACTTACTGAAAATGCCAATGAGGCAATCAGCAACATCAGTAGATGGATTAAGACGGCTGGTCTACAATTAGCGGAGCACAAGACAGAAGTAGTTCTTGTCAGCAGCCGTAAGAAGGTAGATAGTATTACTCTTAAAGTTGGTAGCTGCCGCATTAGTTCTGCGCCATCCTTACGATACTTGGGTGTCCAGCTTGATGCCAGGTTAAATTTCAAAGAACATCTAAAGATATCTGGCGAAAAAGCGCAACGAGTTTCAGCTGCCTTGTGTCGGCTCATGCCTAACATTGGTGGCCCACGTCCACCCCAGAGGAAACTATTAGCTTATGTTGTTATTTCTGTTAGCATGTATGCAGCACCAATCTGGCATCATGCATGCGGAATTAAATCGTATTGTGAGTTGGCCATTGCGACCCGTCGTCGCTCCTGTATACATATTATTAGTGGTTATAGGACGGTATCCACCAACGCAGCTGAGGTACTTGCCGGAATTCTTCCTTTCGATTTAGCTGCAGATGAACTAGCTAGGCTGCATAACATATGTAAGGCCGCAGTGGATTCCCTACAAGGTGCTAAAAATGTGGAACGTCATCGTTCTATAGAAATATGGCAAAAACGATGGACCGATTCTAGCAAAGGCCGATTGACTTATCGTATCCTCCCAGACATACACAGATGGATGAAGAGGAAACACGGGGAATTAGATTTCCACCTAACTCAGTTGTTGACCGGACATGGTTGTTTTAGGTCCTATTTCCACCGCTTTCACCTGGATAATAATGATCTCTGCCCCATCTGTCCGACTTTGGTCGAGGATGCTGAGCATATATTAGTGAGCTGCCCTCGTTTTAGAACACAACGTGAGCACTTGATGAGCATCATCAATAAGCCAATAAGACCAGAGAGCATCCTAACAATAATGCTGAAATCTTCTGAAAACTGGAAGGCAGTAGCCAGTTTCGCAAAAGAGGTGATGACCAAACTTAGATATGCCGATAAAACTAGGCGAATGGCCCAGGATGAAGCAGGCCAACTGATCCTATTTTAAGATACAGAGGACGAACACCGAACCCCTGATCACCTGTGTGGATGGGGGACGTAGGATAGTGTCATAAGAAGAGGAGTCATATAGGCTAACTAACAGCCCCGCCGAAGTAATATTCCCGGATAGTTCCAGCGGGATGCTGGTTTCGAGAGGCCACTAGTGCCTACGCCTAAAAAAATTGTTGTGTACGGGCAGTTGAATACGATATCCCGGTGCCTCAGGACGATTTCTATTGGGAGTTTTGTGCTCGGTTGATAGAATGCAAGGTCCTGGTGTTTTCGAACGACTTCTAACGGGGAGTATATCGTTTAGTCCTATAAAAACCTATAAGAACAACGTATAAAATAAATACATTATTTTAAATTTGGCAGTTACATTAAGCACGTTATGATTTATCAGCTGTCAAAATTTCATCGAATTGGACGGAACTAAAAAAAAGTTATAATAGTTTGAAATTTAGAATTTAACACGTAATTTTTAATTCGTCTGAGAAATTTGAAGGTTTTCTATATTTAGTAAAGAAACTGTTCAATACATTTGTTTGAAAAACTAATATATTGTAATCTAGATTAATAGCAATATATTTATATTTGACAAAATGAAAATAGACCGAACAGTTTTTTGATAAATTGAATCTAAAAAGTATAGTTTTGATGATTTTCGACAAATCGCACAGCGAGAGGACTCGCGACGTAGCAATGCCGAACAATGTTTACAGCCATCAGGTAGCATTTTTTTGTATAAAGAACCTTTTTCGGCAAGATTTCAGTCGCTTGGGTTTTATGAGTGAAAAAAGCAGTTGCCAACAGTAGGTAATATGAATATTTTCATCAGTTTTTTTTTTTTAAATAGATTAATTATTACGTTTGAAATGTAAACAATATAATTAAGTAGAATGTGTGGAGGTCTTAAATTAGTAGAGGTGATTGTCTCGAATCCTAGGTTAAAGCTCCAAAAGCCTTTACAGAAACCTGATTCTTTATACACCCATTAAAATATCTTTAAAAATACTGTGTGTCATATAGTATATAGATAATTCAGCTACAAATTTAAGCAGGTACAAGTATAATGTAATGAGAATTAATAGAAAAATATGTAGATGGAATTGGTATCTTTATTTTATAATGTGGTGTCATAGATCAGCGTTTGGATGATCATAAAAAAAATTTTATATTCATTGAGAAGCATAAAAAAACTAAAATAAAACTTTATAATTCAATCTTTTTAATACTATATATATCAAAAATTTAATTGTTAATTTAAATTTTTATTATCATTTAATTGTAATATAAAAACCATAAATTAAAAAATTATTTATTTTTCATTATCTTTCTGACTGAATTATTTTACAATACATTGCTTGCGATTTTTGATTAAATTATATATGAAATTAATAAATATTTTTATTGGTCTTACAGTTATATTACATAGAAGAAAAAATATATAATATTATAATTATAATGATTTAATTTTAAACAAATATAAATAAATATAAATTATTATAATTATAATGGCTCAGACTGTCATTGTTTAAAATTATCCCCGTCGATTAAACTGAAATAAAAAAAATTAGTATGCTAAAAATTAAAATGAAAACCTAAAATTAGTAAAGAATAATCTAACTGTCCACTACACCAACTTATCTGCTAACTTCTCCTAACTGGTCCAACGTTTCTAGCTCGCTTCGGTTCTTTCAGGGATTAAGAGTGCTCCATACCGCGATCCCAGCGACACGATGAACTATTAAAACGGAAATTAAAATGTGTAAATCGTAGATTTCGTTTTGCGTCCTCATTTTACGTTTTACAATGTTGAAACAAATTTTATATGAATCTTTGAAAAATTCTACAATTGGGGGTATCCCTTACTGCTTTCATAATATGTTTCAAAGTTAGTTTAAAAAAATAAGAAAATGTTTATCTAACTGTCGTCTGCACTATAGACATCGCCGCTTTGCAGTAACATTAAATAACAACAAATATTATAAATTTTATACGTATAGTACAGATCAACCTTGGATAGCCCCGGATGTAGAATTGAATAATGAATCGAATGAACTTTGTTTCATCTTTTTATTCATAGAATTGAGAGAGTAAAACGAAATATAAGATTTTATTATGGTTATAATGCAAGTTGTCAATTCTGTAGATAAAAAAGTGAGAACTTTAATTTCTGATTTTTTGAATAGGTGGCGCTGAAGAAAATATTCAATGCCGTACAAATCAAATAAAGAATTATGAAGCCTGGTGCAGAATATATATATATATATATATATATATATATATATATATATATATATATATATATATATGCACATAAATACACACAT
Source organism: Sycobia sp. Sy_11 (assembly GCA_018907035.1). Lineage (NCBI taxonomy): Eukaryota > Metazoa > Arthropoda > Insecta > Hymenoptera > Epichrysomallidae > Sycobia > Sycobia sp. Sy_11. The sequence goes on along the minus strand of JACCIC010000184.1, from coordinate 743,397 downwards.
GCATACATACATGCATGCAAACACATTGCAAACATAGTAACGTAATACGGAAATTTGAAATTATAGGGAGGTGCGAGATGTACGAGCTTGAGCCAATAAATATATATAAAAATATAATAGGAAAGTAATTGTTCTTTTCCTAACCTAAAGTATATATAATATTTATGTAGGCAAAAACGTTATTATTGCCTACGCAGATTTAATATTTATATACATCCTAAAAATTTTTTATAATCGTTTTTTATGACAACTAAAGCATTTTCATTCCCAAAATTTCAAACATGTTTATTTTTTTTGCAGGATAGTCTTTTAGCTACGATTAAAACTCATAATTTTAGGAGGAAATGAGAGTCTTGAGTATTCACAACGTGTAATTGATGCATTTGAGTTATTACTTCGATATGCACTCCTATTATATAAAACGGATAAGAAAAAGTAACGTGAATAGAATATATAATTTTTAATTCAAATGCAAAATATCATAAAACCATCATTATTTTGGAATATAGAAGAGTATGATTGTGTATTTATAGTACTGAATTTTGTGCAAGGAGTAAGTACAACTCCTAAATTAATATATTATATTATAAATATTTAAATATATAGTTATCTGCATAAAGCAATTTTTAAATTTATTCTTATATTACACATCATTATACAGTGATTGGCACTTTGTATCATTTATACAATTTATATAATAAACAGCTTTTATAGAAACTTTTTGTAAGAAAACTGTTACAGATTCAAATATTAAAATAATTTTTAATGAAGTAACACTATTTGACAATAGCACTTATATATTAGAAATTACTATCTTTTTCAATAAGTATCTTTTCAATAGTTTCATTACTATCTATTCAATAGGTAATTATAAAAATTTTATTTTAAAATATATTCTTGTACGGCTAAAGTTTTCTTTAGTATTTCATACATTGTAATTTTTTGGAATAAATATGTCAGATTAAATAAAGTCAATATGTCAAAATACAAAAATTATACATATATTCCCGCCAAAAATATCACGATGTATAATATAGGAATATTTTTTGTAAAAACATATATATATATATATATATATATATATATATATATATATTGTTTTTCAATAATTATAATGTAGAATATAATATGCCATTACATTTAGAAGCTGTACTTGCTCTCTATGTACAAACCAATCCTATTAAATATACAATCATACTGTTCTGCTTACTTTCCCAGAAGATGGTGATTTTATATTTTTCATTTCAAGTAAAAATTATATATTCTTTCCACTCTAATTTTTCACTATTTTGCATATTGGACATCTTGCAACTAAAATAATAGTTATCATTGTTGCATTAACATCAGATTATATCTATAATATTAATATTATCACTTACGAACAATCAAACCGCCCCCTTCAAAACTCTAATTTATCATTATTTTTATAATTATTTATACTTTAAATGACCCTTTAAAATTAAAAATAAAGAAGGCCATACGTATTATACGATTTGTTTAATTATTAATACGTAATAAATTAATATGTTTGTACTATTAACTTATTTTTATTTTCTTTACATATAAGAATCTTATTATATAAATATAAATACTTCATACTCTCGTGTCCCACTCTGGGGAAGGGGAGATGAAGCAAATTGTCTTTTGGGAAGCTTTACATTTTCGATGAATTTATTTAATAATTTTTTTCTTCAAAAATAGCACCTAAAATTATAGGTTTTTGTCTATCACTTGTACATTGAAATTTAAAATAACTGAACTTATTTGAATTTTGGGTGCCCGTCATGTCTCGTCTGTATATAACCGTTTGTCTCTACTTTTTTAATGAAATATATACTGATATAAATTATATATATATATATTAATTTGCCATTAATAATTAATTATTTCTATTGAATTATTGTTTACATGTTTATTTAATTAATCATTAAATTACAATTATTATTGAAATAAAATTTTAATTAGCTATTATTTTTAATTCATAAAAAGTTAAATATGGAGATAATTAACATTTTAGGAGAGAAAAGAATAATCCATCAAAATACATGACCAAGAATTGTATCAAGACCCATCTCCATTCATCAGGTAATCGTTATGTTGATACCTGAATTATATATATATATATATATATATATATATATATATATATATATATATATATATAAATTATCGAATCAGCTGTAGGACATTTGTCGAGAGGTTGGGTCGACTCAGTTCGGATTTGTGGTTCATTCGTTTAGAAAATCGTAAACACTAGCATGCTGTCTATCAAATCGTATACAATGCGATGTTGCCACTACATTTTACACGATTTTGGAAACAGTGTTGAACGAATTGATAGAATACACCAGCTGCCAGCGCAATGATACGATTTGCGCGAACGTGGATCGTGATGCCCGTAATACAGTTATTGACCATATACTCAAATACATGATTCCTTTATCTGATCATTACAGTTTTAGTATGACAAAGTAATTCATCAACACAAGCTATTGTATTAATTAAAAATAATGATTAATTAAATTTTCATTTCATTGAAAATTGAAAATAATACCTTATTATATATATATATATATATATATATATATATATATATCGATAAGAATTAAAAAGTAATTATAAATTTGTAACGTTCCTATCCCCCTCGGGATAGCCTACGCGGTATCTTCCCAGGGTAGTTTTGAGAGGGTAGGAAGTTTTTCAGGATCGGACGGCGGTTTCAGGAAAATAATATTATACGAACACAGTATAAATTCTTTATAACAAAAAATTAATTTATTTATCTAAAAAAGTCCAATTCCTCTATTTACAGGATTCTGAAACAAATAAATATAAAACAAAAAATAATTAATAATAGTAATTTATCGCTAGATCTATATTATTATTACAGTTAATTTTGCGCTATTTTCCGCAATGCCTCTAATATTCGGCGCTAGTTACCGCACGAATACCCGGTCTTATTTTCCACGCGGGGATTTAATGAACCGAGACAGGTAGATTTTTAAGGAATAAAAGAATAAGGAAAACTTAACTCCGCTGGTCTTTTGAGGAGCGCCTCGCAACCAGGATCAAGAGTTAAGGGGAGAATTTCTAGTCGGGATAAGTAAACTGCTGGTCTTTTGAGGAGCGCCTCGCAACCAGGATCACGTTTACTTAAGGATAGGTAAAGTTATTAGCCATCTGTCTTTTGAGGAGCGCCTCGCAACAGAGATCAAGCTAATAACTTCGGAGAAATAGGTAATTGTAAGGATAAGTAAACTGCTGGCCTTTTGAGGAGCGCCTCGCAACCAGGATCACGTTTACTTAGGAAAGGTAAATTATTAACCGTCTGTCTTTTGAGGAGCGCCTCGCAACAGAGATCAAGTTAATAATTTCGGAGAGGATTTTTACAAGTCAGGATTAATTTGAGCTCTGGAAAGGTTTTAGCTCCGGGAAGAGTTCGTGTGAAACAACTTCAGGGCAGTTGGTTCACCGGGCGAACTGCCGATTTTGCCTTTTGCAGGCCCTTTTATAATAAAATAATCGGATAATTCCGTCGCCGCTCGTTTAATTTCGGACGAGGCGCCGAATTATTATAATTATAATAATAATTATAATAATAAAAATAATAATCAATAATAACAATAGTAATCAATAATAATTATAATACTCAATAATAATTATAACAATTATTATTTTATATTTCGTTATTATTAGCAGCCGGTGTGCTGCGCACAGTAATAATATACATGTGCACAAGTTTAAATATTTATATACATATATTTATACATCATGCGTACATTAAATCGTTTGTTTTAGTTAATTTAATTAATACAGCGGGTGCATTCGTTTTCGGACACCCGTTGTATATGCTGGTATTCGCGCGTTCGCTACATTCGTTGCGGCTCAGGCTGCTTAGTGAGAGCGTGCAGTAGTGTGCGTGCGGCACGTATTAGAGGGGATAGCGGCCGCCGGTCTAATACATTGAACGCGCTCTCTCTTGCCGCGCACAGTGTATCCCCTCTACGGCATACGCTGTACTTAACTTAGTGGTAGAGAGAGAGACTCGATATCGCGTTCTCTCTACTCGTTCGAGTTTCGGCAGTTGCGACGGCTACCTTCTCCAGTAGTCGTCGCGACCTTTGCCCGGTTTTCGGTGTTTACGCGAGTTTTAATTTTCTAATTGTAGAAATAATATATTTAATATATTATTTCTAATGATATTCGTAATTATTTCTTTTGGTGTTTATACATCTAAGTCCGCGTATGTATGTAAAATACATCCACTAAATTAGATGTTTTACACCATCATAAGTATTTTAATTTTAATATGTAAAATAAATTCTTTGTTCGGAATGAATTTGCGCGGCCATGTTTTTGGCCGTCGCAAATTATTAGAAGTTAATTAAAAAATATCTCAACCCTGAGATATGTATACCTATGGGTATATATATATATATATATATATATATATATATATATATATATTTTAATGTGGATTCATAAATATTTTTATCGGTCTTACAGCCTTTATACAATAAAATATTATACTAATGGAATAACAGTCATACTCTCCCAGTTTATAGTAACCCCCATAAAATTGAAAATACAAATGACTAATAACACATAAAGTAAAAAATCAGATAAATTAAAAATTAAAAATTAAAAATAATACAAATAAATTAATCTATATTCTATGTTAATAAAGGAGAATCTGATTTCCCCCACCAGCTTAAATTTAAATTTACTTTTCATTTCCGACGTTTTGAACAGTTCCGGTTCATCTTCAAGGACTAAACTCTAATATAACTTACTTAATTCTAACTTTTTTATTTATTTTTTATTTAATTTAATTTTTATTTTACTATTTAATTGTAATATCTATTTCAGATTGTACAGTGGTGATTATAAATAAGGACTGCCCGATACCCATTATATTAGTATATTATATTATTGTAAAAAAACTGTAAGACCGATAAAATTTTTTATCGATTTACAGTCGAATGCTCTACCTTTTCAGCTGAAGCATTTGCTTCAAATATATGCTAAATACTTCTTGGTATCAGATATGCTCAATCCACTCGACACAGCTCCATCTTATATATATGCATATTCAAAATGAACTATAAACTCATAAAATTCAATAAATCAAGAAAAGAAATGAAAATAGAAGTCTTAAGGACATCTGCTCATTCAAACAGCACTGAAAATCGTATTGCCAGCAAAGCAGCCAAAGAAGCAGTTCTAATACAGTGTAAAAAATAAAATATAACAACGCCGCGAATATGTTAATACGAAAAAGAATGGCACTACATGCGATAGAAATATATTGTAATAACATATGGATAGAGGAAAAAAAACAATAAAGACAAATTTTTTTCGAACCAAGTTAAATTTTACACTAATAGTTATTTATTTTTGAAAGTTCTTAATATTCTAAAAACATATCAAACTCGCCAAGTTATTTTGCTTTTCTTAAAAAATTTATTATAAATGTATACTTAGTCATTAGTTTTATTTTTTAAGTAGTTAAAAATTGAATAAATTTTTATTATTTATTAGACCAAATTTCTGCATCTAAAATTTATGTTCCTCGAAAAAAGTCCTATTTTCGTAACATAGATGGGGGCTACTCTGTGATTTTATCACCAAGCCACGTAGAACCTAAACTTACTAGTGAATGTATCTTTTTATAAAATGTTCTATATCATATTTAAATTTAAAAAAATGAAATATATAAATTGCTTTTTAAACGTATTAGGAGTGTGAATAAGTCTTTCCCGTTTTTTGTAAGAGATGGCGCCACCAATACTGTGCGAGTATTCAATGGTTACATATGTCATAATCAAAGCTTATTCATATGTCAACAATTCCATACTAACACATTAGTTAAAATTTTTTCGCATCATAAATTTTTGATATCGTGAAAATGTCGAAATTTGAGCCGAGTCGACGTCATTTACGGGAAGTTTCACTTTATCGGTTCAATTTGAAGAAATCTGCTGCCGAGACGCATCGATTGCTTCAGGAGGCTTATGGAGAAGGTTGTGTCGATGATTCAAGTGTTCGCGGATGGTTTCGACGTTTCAAAAGCGATGATTTCGACGTGGAAGACAAGGAGCGTTCCGGGCGGCCGCAAATCATTGAAGATCGAGAATTGGCGACTTTCCTTGATGAAGATTCTTGTCAAACGCAAGAAGAACTTGCTGAAGCATTGGGAGTTGACCGAACAACCATTTCCAAGCGTTTGAAAGCCATGGGAATGATCCAAAAGCAAGGAAATTGGGTGCCGTACGAACTGAAGCTGAGAGACGTCGAACGGCGTTTTTTCACTTGCGAACAGCTGCTTCAGCGACATAAAAGAAAGGGTTTTCTGCATCGTATCGTGACTGGCGATGAAAAGTGGATAGGTTACGATAATCCGAAGCGAAGAAAATCATGGGGACTACCCGGCCATGCATCATCATCGACGGCCAAGCCAAATATTCATGGCGCCAAGCTCATGCTCTGTATATGGTGGGACCAGCTAGGCGTGGTTTACTATGAGCTTCTGAAACCGAATGAAAGGATCACAGGCGAGGTCTATCGACGACAATTGATGCGTTTGAGCCGCGCACTGCGAGAAAAACAGCCACAATACTCCGACAGGCACGACAAAGTTATTTTGCAACATGACAATGCTCGCCCACATGTTGCACCGCCGGTGAAAACATACTTAGAAACGCTCAAATGGGAAGTCCTACCCCACCCGCCGTATAGTCCAGACGTTGCTCCGTCTGATTACCATCTCTTCAGATCGATGACGCATGGCCTGGCTGACCAGCACTTCCATTCCTACGAGGAAACCAAAAAATGGGTGGATGACTGGATAGAGGCCAAACCGGTCGAATTTTTTCGCAACGGGATTCGTATGTTGCCAGAAAGATGGGAAAAAGTTGTAGCTAGCGATGGCCAATACTTTCAATAATTCATTTGTAACCATTTTTTCACAATAAAGGCTCAAAATTTGAAAAAAACGGGAAAGACTTATTCACATACCTGATAATATAAAGGTTTTTGTTAAATAGAGAAATATTACATATTGAATATAATGCATTAATTATTTAAGTGAGAATAATAAGACAAAATAAAGTTATGCATTCAAAATACATAAACATATAGTTATTGTAATTAGACTATCTAGACCATAAAATATACATTTTTTTTTTAATTCTTAATATTTGAAAGACAGAAGTTATTTAATTATGAACTTCAGTCAAAGAATACGTTCAATTAATTTTGTTTTTGAAAACGTGCACATTAGTAAAAGGAGCATGATTGTTTAGAACATTCTTAAACATAATGGTATTAATAACTGATGCAAATAGCTTATTAATTTTTATAATTTTCTATTAATCAATAAATTGATCGATTGTATTACATTTAGATTCCCTGGATATTTTCTTTAATTTAAAAATGTATACATTTAAGTACATATATTTTAAATTATACAAATGGTTTATTCATATACTATTAGTAAACCATTTATTAGTAAACCAGTAATTTATATATTTAAAATACTGAAATATGTTGTTTTTTGTTTTAAGAAAGTCGATTCTTCGTTTGAAAAATATTTATTTGTTTTAAAGAAATATTTGTTAAATATAATTTTTTTAAATTTCGTATAATTCAAAGAAAATATAAAATAGACATGTAGTATTTTCACTTATATATATATATTAAATGCAGCATTGTTCTAAGGCTACTGCGATCATGCCTAAATCTAAATGCGTGCTCGCAGCAAGCTTGCTATAATAAAAATTGCTATGTGAGTATCATAACGGCGATCGTCAACGAACTTCCGAAAAACGACTTTGTCGACTTTTTTGGTTTTTGGTTAAAATGATCGTAGTTGCATTGAATGCAAATTTAATTTTGATGTCAAAAACTTTAATTACATAGTCTTTTAAACATATCTCAGGAAATAATAAAATTAAAAAAAAAATTAAAAAAGATGTTGTACATCTGATTAAAATACAATTGTTTTATTCTGTTGATTTCGTCTTTACTAACAGTATTTCTCGAGAAAAATGTATGCGAAGTTACCTATGCTGAGTATACGAGGAACCGTTTAGGAGACAATGGGACGGAATTGTTGAACTTTTGTCGAAATATATTGCTTGCATAGAAATATTATAGAACAAACAATATGTATTTTAATAAGCTCTAAGATTTTGGTTTTATATATGTTGCAACTTTTTTGTTTTCTAAGAAAAAATCAACAAAATATGACCTTTATAGACGTTTCCTCGATTTAGGAACAATTATTCACTTTCCGTCTAAATCTGTTACGATATTTGTAATGAATTCCCTAAACATCATAAACATTGAGATAAATAGGACGGGGGACTATCTCGAGACTCACTGAAGACAGCCACATCACTGATAATGTTTCAGGGAGCCCTGAGGTAGGATTCTTAACTTTTTTTGCGGAAATATAATAGGTAAAATTATCTATAGGTTATATATTTTTATACATAGAGTATTTTTTACACATACATTAGTTAACTATTTGATAAGTCGATTACGTTACTAAATCGTTACCGAATTGAAAAAATACACCTAAAATAAAACTATTATTAAAACGGGCCGCGTTGACATTAGTTGTATAATATTTAGAATTTGAATGCTGTTTAACTTGAGAAAATTTTTTTTTTTTTTATGTTATTTAACGTCGCTATTTATGCTTCCAAATATCGGTGCTAATCAGCGACGGAGGTCTACGATGTATTTGTAAACATTGTTTAGAGCACATATAAATATTACATTAGCGGTACATGTGTCAATCGGCCGAGACCGGAATTTGAACTCGGATCACCAAGTTACTAGTCCCTCGCTTTAGCGATCGAGCTATCGTAGGCCTCATTGAAAAAAATTTAATAGAAAGTTATTTTAATAAATTTTTAAAATATTTTATAATTATTATAATGCGATTTAATTTTTAAAAATCATTTGAAGTTTACCGGATATTATAATTTTCACCATTCCAATTTTTTGTTAGTGTAATAGAATATGAAGTTACAATTTTTCAAAATTAGTTTCTTTAAAAAATTTAAAAAAAAAAATTGTATTTAATCGTTGTTATGTTTCTGTATAAGCAGATTCATGTAGATGGCAGTTGAAATCTTATAATTTGCCTTCTTTTCTGTGAAAAACTGAATAATACGACTACAATTTTATATAAACATGATTTTAATTATCTAATTTACATTGTAAATTAATAATTTACATTGTACTAAACACTGAAAAAAAGCTTAAATGCAAATGAGTCAATTTCGTAAAAGTAAAAGTATATTTATCTCAATTCAAGAAATATTTATTTAAATTTTATTTATTTGAAACACAAACATACATATTTAAAACGAACGAATATTTTATAATTTTGAAACAATCGTGTATGTGAAACAGACAGTCAGGTTTATTTAAAACGCAAAAAAATATTTTTTAGTTTACAAATGCATGAACCATTCTAATTTACATAAATTAATTATGTAACAACATGTATTACATTTTCATATTATAGGTTTTACTACTTTCTACTTACATTATCATATCGTGAAATTTGCTAAAGAATATTATTTACACTGTATTACACACTGAAAAAAAGTCTAAATGCCAATGAGTCAATTTCGTAAAAGTGTATTAATTTTAATCCAACAAATATTTCTTTCAATTTTATTTATTTAAACCAAAAATCTACATATTTCAAACGAGTGAATATTTTGTGATTTTGAGTAAACTATGTTTTTGAAACCAAAAATTAGGTTAGTTGAATAGAAAAAATACATTTATTATTGTTATGTTTGGTTCTTTACATATATTCTATAAATGCAATATGTAGTGCCCATGGATTCTGCTTGTATTGGGAACGAGGATAAGGTGGAGTAATTTAGATAGAGTTACATTTAAATCTTTATTAGCAGTCCATGGCCCGTAGCTCACTGCTCAGCGCCTTCTCGATTTCTTCTCCTTTTTGCACACTCGCTCACGTACGAGCTCTCTCTCTCTCTCTCTCTCTCTCTCTCTCTCTCATCCTCGTAAACTGCGTTCCCATATGACAAACCCGGCGTAAATTTTTTAAGTATTTTTTATATGTCTCGTTACAAAAATATTATCCATATAGGCAATTGCGTTTGGAATGCCTTGTAAACATTCATCCATGATTTGCTGAAATTCATCCGGAGCGATCGACTTGCCTTCAGTCATTTTTGTGTATCGACGTAACCCTACGTGTGTTGTGATAGTCAGCCATTTACGTAACTCTTCAGCTACAGATATCTGCATGTATGCGTGCGGTCAATTGAGCTGTGAAAACGACTCACCGTTTTGCAAAACTCTAAAGATATCGTTAATTCGCGGAAAAGGTCGATACCACTATGTGTCGGTTTACTGTCATTTTAAAATCTCCGCAAATTCTGATCTCACCATTACTTTTTACCACTGGTAAAATGGGTGTAGCTCAATCGTTTGCATCGACTGCTTCCAAATGCCCTAGATTCTCTAGTCGTTCAATTTCCTTTTCGACTTTCGGCTTCAATGCATATGTCACGTGTCTCGCTGCGAATGCTACCGGTTTAGTATTTCGATTCACAAGTAATTGTATTTGTCGCTTATTGTATACTCTAGGGGTATTACTAAATAATTCTGAAAATTCACTTAATAACTTTTCACGTACGTAATTTACATCTATTTTATTAATTTCGTTGTTAATCTTTGCAGTATTGTTGTGCTGGCTATGTATTTTTAATGGCCACACCCCCAAAGCTTTTAACTATTGACGTCCAATAAGTGGTGTCTTATCTCCTTTTAAAATCAAACTGCCTAAGTTTTCTGTTTTATGTCCTAACGTTACTTTAAGATGTTTCAACTGCCGTAATGGCTTCATTGTATCCGAGTAACTGTGTTGATGAATGGAAAATTTTCAATGTTTTGAAATTATTTCACACGAAGCCTTCCGATATTATTGCAAAGTATGACCCCGTATCCACTCCCATATTAATCAATTTATTATTAATTGTTACTACAATAAACATTGGATCTGCCTCTCCTCGCGTGACATTATCATTGTACAAATTTCTAATCGGATTTTGCGTTATGCTCACTGCTTCGCCAGTCTTATTATGCGTTATGCTCATACCTCGTATTCTTCTCTTCTAAGAATTTATTTCCCAGCTTCTTCTTTTTGATACAGGCGCGTTCAAGATGTCCTTTGCTATTGCAGACTCTCAATAATTGACTTCCTCGTATTACGGCAACTGTAGCAGACTGTATTGCTAGACTGTTTCGTATTGTTAGCATGTTCCTCAAAATTATTTTTATTTCTATTAGCTGTTTTGCTTTGATAATGTTTTTGCCATTGAATATTTGAGTACTCCATTGCAAAGTTGTCATGTTTATGTGATTTGTCCGTGAGCGTATGTAGCGCTTCCACTGCGTCCTTCCTTGCTTTTCCTTTGCTGTTGCTTCCTTTAGCACTGAATCAAATGTCACTGTAGCCTGTTTGAATAATTAAGGCAGTATTCTACTTCACACCCTCGAAAAAAACGTTATTTTTGTGAAATTTTTCTGATAATGCTATTGCAGATATGGATGTAGGATTTGAAATGCTTAATAAATACAATCATGAAGTACATAAAACAATTTTTTTTATTTAGTTTATATATTTTTTATACATGTAAAGTATGGTCAAAGCCAACACCTCAAAAAGTAAGTAACGTTGTCGTGGTCGTAAAAACTTACCGATGGATGGTCTGAAACAAAAAAATCAAATAGTTGTATATTTAGTATGACTCCAGAAATCAATCTAACGAAAATATTTTATGTACGTGCAAAATCAACAAAATGGCGGCTAAAATACGAAGGAAAACAAAATTGCTTTTTTCCGTCTTTTTTTGTAATAAAAATATAGTTAGAATTAAAATTTTAAGTTGATTGTAGTTAGGACGGTTGATACAAATATATAGAATATGAGTTCAAAATTTCATAAGGATCGATTCAATATTTTTTTAATTTTCACGACCACGGTACTTGAAAACGCTGTTTTGAGAAAAACGCATTTAAAGTTTTTGTAAGTGAAAAATCGTAGAAAAAAATTATCTTACGCTCAATCAGCGATGCCTGGGCCATACAATATGCCTTAAACTTATTCCAGGCGAGTATTTTCATCTAATTTAGCCTGCTGTTTTTAAGTTCTGCTCTACTTAGAAGCCTCAGTCGAGCGGCGGTTCTCTCGAACGATGCGCTGTTTTTAATCCTTCATTAAAAATGGAGGCAGCAGTGAGGCATGCAATTTTAACAATTTTTTTTCTATTATGGACATACTTCGGTGTCATAACCCAAACTGTTGAGTTGAAACACTCATTGTTATTTTGAGTATTTCTGCCCAAACATCTCTCCAGCAATTCTATTTTTGTTAGATCTTTGTACATCGGTTTCATCACCTCTTGTGTTACTAGCAAGAGCGGGACGATGTTTATAATTTTTTAAAGCGTTGTTTGCTTCGCCCTTCTTATACTTGCACCAGCTGTCTGAACAGTACGTGTGCTGTGGTTTGGAGTCTGTTGAGATTTTGTAGTAATAGCCGGCCCAGATCTCGTTTCGCATGCCTTCTACTGAATTTGAATTCCTTTCAATTGCAGGAGTGTAGTCCTTAGATAACTCCTTCATTAATTTGATACTTAGATTAGCAGTCTTCACTTTTTTAATCATGACTTTTGGTTTCTTCATAATTTTCTTCAGTGCAGCAACTTTTTTCATTTTTTTTCTCCCCAGGTAGATGGCTTATCCGGCGCGCGCGCTGGACGGGTCAGAATAGCGTGCTCAGGTAAGTACGTTCGAAGGGTGAAAAAGAATAGTTAGACTAACCTGAATCTTTCTAAAATTTTGAACTAACATTCTTGAATATATTTACTTCCGAAAAATGTAAAAAAATAAAACATTTTTTTTTCAAAGTTGTAAAGTAGAATACTGCCTTAAAAGCTGTTTAGAAAATTAAATTTTAGAATTATTAATTCTTGTATTTCATCTAATATTGGATATAAATTTATAAATAATAAATAATTTAATGTTTGTAGTACTATCGACTATTTTGAATGACCATTCAAAATATAAACTTTATAATTAGAATTATTAATTCTAATATTTTACAATCATAAACATCATTGTTATAATGTATTCAGTTTATTATTTACACATAATTTTTAGTTATTATTTGTTTAAAATTATGCAAGCAAAATAATTATAGTAAGCGTAATGTTCTTTTGAAAGATATTCTTTCTGTGATGTGCGTTTTAATTGTAAACGTTCATTACAATTAATTGTATTACTAATGCGTAGAAACTATTTGAAATAAATATAACAAATCATATTTTAATATATGATAAAATACGTTTATCATGTATATACAAGTGTTCAAGACGATGTATTCACCAGGATGGTTAACACAGAACTGGTCAAATTTACGCAATGTGAAAACTTAAAGAAAACTATATACATATATATATATACATGTATATAAATTAATAAATATTTTTTTATTGGTCTTACAGTCTAATCAATTCAATCTAAAAATAAAATAAAAATAAAAATAAAAAATAAAAATATAAATAAATAAAAAAATAAAATAAAAATTAAAAATAAAAATTAAATTAAAAATCAAATTAAAATTATAATGACAGTCAGACTGTCCTTCTTTACATTCACCCCCGTAGACTAATCTGAAAATAAAATATTAGCTGAAAAAATTCTTTGTTAGTAAAGTGCAGTCTGACTGTCCCCAACACCCTTACCTATTTGAAGACTTGTCCAACGTTTCGAGCTCGCTACGGCTCCTCATCAGGGACTAAACCAGTTTATAATTATAATTTTAATTATACCAGTCATTATAATTGTAATTTAATTTTTAATTTAATTTTTATTTTTAATTTTATTTTTATTTTTAATTTTTATTTTATTTTTTTATTTATTTTTATTTTTATTTTTTATTTTTATTTTTATTTTATTTTTAGATTGAATTGATTGGACTGTAAGACCAATAAAAAACATTTATTAATTTGTAACACAATCGATCAATTTCATAATTAATTGAAAATTATAAAAATTATTAGGATATTTGGGTCTGATATTAATGCTATTATATTTAACCACATGTTTTTAAAAATGCCGCAGCAAGCGTTCTTTGTTTGATATTGATAATTATGTAACTGCAATTTTTGCAAACATTTGCCACACAGACATTCATTTCATTCTCATTCCTCCTATAGATTCATGAGTCACATAAATACTTAACCGATTGAACAAGATTACCGAGTTTTTCGATATTTTCATCTGGTTTTGAAGTGAAAGGGCGAATCGAGCGTGAATCATTTTTAAAATTTTATTAGCCATCTTAAAAATACTTACACTACTCCAACAAATATGGGCGCCGTAAAAATTAATTGCTATACAAATGAAAAAATAAATTATATGTTTTAATTTCAGTTTTTCCAAGTTTCTTATGAAATTTTCCAAACAAGAATCGAAAAATGCTTTGTTTTCTTCTCCATCAATCCATTAAGCATTTTCAGTGAGCAAGGTTTAACTTGGATTGAAATATAGACAATCCTTCATAATATTAGCTAGTCCAAAGTTTCTATAATTATCTATGTCAAGAAGGTTCTGTTCATATTTTATTTCGTTAACTAAACAAAGATACGTGAATTTCGTCACTGTTCTTGAAAGATTAGGATTATGATCTATGCGCGTGGTGATCGTAAAAAGCGACGAACTCGTCAAATATGACAGTTTTTTTGTTTGGAATTTCGTCTATTGCGTTTAAAAGAACATATTAGGCAAGTTAATTTTTATTAATATATACAAAAACTAATATCAAATAATCTTTTATTTTTCATGGTCTGTTACTCGGAACTGCTATTTGAAGCATAAACATAGATAGGGCTTCAGAGAGTAGGACCTCCTTAGTACAATAAAATTTTTGTCGTACCTTAGTCGCTGCCTGCTTGAAGAGGCGAGAGCACTTATTTAAACACATATAATTTATTATGTTTTATTCTACTTTCCATTTATCTGTATCCTAAAGATGAAGTAAATTATAATAAAACAAGACCCACTATACACAAAGAAAACATTGATAATGAATGTTTTAATTCAAAAAGGCATAGAATCAATGACAGTTTTGAAATCGAAAAAAAGTCTAGAGAATGATCCCGAGATATACATTTCTCATAAATTAAACGTTAATAATAAATCAGATACAAGCTGTAAGAGAAGCATATAAATCTGATTCTATAGAACAATTCTATGGAATATTCTCAAACTGACTTAAGCAAATAAAAATTACGCAGAAGTGATCGGCTCAAAAATGCGCCGACGGTCTCTTATAACGAAGAATATGTTTATCAAGCATATAAACAGTCGTATATGCATGAAGCTCCCAAATCATATAATGAAATCAAAGATCATGATGATAAAATTCAGTGGAAGAAAGCAATTAATGACGAACTTGATTCAATGTTACAAAATAAGACGTTGGAATTAGTAAATTTTCCACAAAATACAATCATTGTAGATTATAAACGGATGTCCACAATTAAAAGTACTTATATAAAAAGTTACAAATATAAAGCGAGACTAGTAGCAAGAGGCTTTAGCCAAGAATATTTATTAGATTACAATGAAACGTTTGCACCTGTAGCTCAAATAAGTACATTTCGAATAATTATTTCTTTTGCTAACCAACACAATTTACTGATCCATCAAATGGATGTGAAAACTGCTTTTCTCAACGGTACTTTGAAAGAAGAAATGTATATGAGGGTCCCAGAAGGGATAAAAGCACGAGCAAATTATGTATGCAAATTAAATAAAGCGATATATGGTCTAAAGCAGGCTGCTAGATGCTAGTTCGAACATTTTGATAAAGTATTAAAAAGGCACGGATTTAGGAATTCTGAAGTTGACCGTTGTCTATATATTGTTGATAGAGACAATATTAATAAAAATATCTATTTAATTCTTTATGTAGATGATTTTTTCATGTTAACGTACAGAAATCTTCTAATGTCAAATTTCAAAAATTATTTGATGAAACAGTTTTCAATGGTAGACATGTACGACGTGAAGTTATTCTTAGGTATAAACGTAAAAAGAATGGAAAATAAAATTACACTCGATCAAACTTCTTATTTGATAAAGGTCCTTCACAAATTCAATATGTATGATTGTAACCTAGTATGCACACCATTATCCACCAAATTGGATTACGTTGCTTTGAACTGAAATAGATTTTATGATGCACCGTGTAAAAATTTAATTGGTTCCTTAATGTACGCAATGTTATGTACGCGTCCCGATCTGTGTACATCTCTTAATATTTTGAGTCGCTTTTTTTTAAAATAATATTGAACCATGGAAAAATTTAAAAAGACTATTATGGTACTTGAAAGGAACTATAAATTTACAATTAGAGTATAAAAGAACTAATTTTATAAATATTCTGATTGACTACTTAGATTCCGATTGGGCAGGAAATGAAACCGATCGAAAAAGTACTACAGGTTACGTATTAAAATCTTTTGATAATGACGTAGTATGCTGGAATAGTAAAAGACAAAACTCAGTCGCGTCGTCATCAACACAAGCGGAGTAAAAGAAGTAGTTAAAGAAGGAGTTAAAGAAACATGTTGGCTAAAATCTTTGCTATCTAGTATCAAAATTAAAATACAAAATCCAATAATTATTTACGTAGATAAAATTGTTGTCGTACTAATTATATAATGATCTTTTTGTGGTAGAGGACTCCCATTACGCTATTCCGTTTATAAAAGGTCCTGCAGTGACGTTACACTTGACTATTAGTACGTTAACTTTGAGAATATTCACTCTCAAATCAGAACTTTGTGAAGTGTTTGGCTCTACTGCACACTTTGCAAATTTCACCGAAGGAATCTTCTGCACGATAATTAATCGGATAAAAGGCTTTAATTACTTTACGACGAGTATGAATTTCTGAAGAACTATGATATTATCGGATAATATTTTTTTCAAAGTTTTAATTGATATCATCGCTTTTGTAGTGGCCTGTTCGTATAGTAATTACACTTTCTCGAACGTAAAATTTATGTTTACGATTGTTTCCATTAAGAATGCAATCGTAGATTTTATTAGGATAGAGTTTAATCGATGGAAAGTATTCTGCTTCAAGAGAAGACAAAGTATCAAATAGAGTTAGAGTAAATATATCTTCTACATACGTGTCATTCTCTGCGACTAATAATTTGCTTTTGTACCTTACTTTATATTGCATCACAGAAAAATCTCAAACAGAGGTAACTACATACGTAGGAATTATATTTTTAGTTTCTTGCGTAATTTTACTGTACCTCGTCAATGCTGAGGTACAGTATTAAGTCAATGAGCACTTCAAGAACTCCCAAACTGTTAAACTATACACTATCATCTCGATTTTGATATGACACAAATATCTTTCTGCTCATGTAGTATCGCTGAGATTTATAATAGCTGTTTTGTCATGTCCCGTTCCTGTGGATGGTAATAGTACATTGTGGCAAAAGGAAGCAAAATAGGTGTTTTCCGACGAAGGTATGTTTGGTGCCGGAGCGAGGGCGTCAAATTATCCAAGTCCGAGACTGCCTTTGCTCCCGTAGTCACATACTATTTTCCTATACGAAGGCGTTTTATCGTCCTCAAAAAAATGCACAAAAAATTGACCAAATCACAGTTAAACAATCAAACAATCTTCTCACAATTAAACATAATTCTCACAATTAAACAATCTTCAACTCCCTCCCTCCATGTGTTAGTCAAGCTTATATAGACCGAGCAGGTATAATATTTAAAGGTCCAAATGATACTCGCTCCGAAATAAGTTGCCCTAACAAAAAATGTAATTCGTTGGATTTGAAAAAAATATAATATTACCGGTTTTCTCTGAAGGTTATTCCTGAAATTTATTTAAATTTCAATATCAAATTAAATGATTTACTCTTATTTGGAAATTGGTAAAGTATGTTAACAAGAGATATAGGATCCCCCTTTTTCTAAAAAGAAATAAGAATAATCAAAATTATATGCTCGTTAATAATCTAATCTCAAAATAAAAATTAAAAAAATTGAATACCATAATAAATAGAATTTAAAATTAAAACTATTTTCAAAAAAATATATAGATATTTTTAAAACTTGAATAAGATTATAAGAATTTTTATAATAAATCTTACATAGAAGTTACCAATGACGCAAACATGGATATAGTAAAACGTAGAAAAAACACTGTATAAGAAAAAAATTATCTATTAAGAAGTGATCTCGATAATTTAGAAGTAGAGTCGAAAGCTACACAGATGAACTAGAAGATTATATAAGCTTTCTTAAAATTGCTAGAAAAAAATTTGATTAATACTTTGATGATTTTAATATACGAATATTAAACGTGAAATAAGAAAAAAAATTCTAAAAGCACCTATACATTTTTATATCAATACAGATTATTTATATATCATATCATTGTAGCCAACGATATGGATGAGTGATCGTGTAAAATGAGTTCGTCGATAAGTTCACGACCTGGCGGTCATAGGAATATTCTCAGTAAAAACAGACATTCATTTAGAAATGAACACTTCCTCATTTCTAAAAAATAAAGCGATACAAACTTGCGAATAGCTGAAGGATATAAAAATAAAGATTGATTTCTTAAACGTAGATTAGTATACACTGGAAAAGAAGTCAATAATGCCACATTAGAAAGTTCTAGTACCTTATTTGTGTCGAAAATATGAGTTTCGCAGCTTGGACGAAACTTGGCAGGTTGACCTTATGGGCAATACTAGAGAGAACATAAGTTTAATATAAATATTTATTGACAGTTATAAACTTTTTTTTAAGTGTACCTGGGCTGTACGCGTACAGCGAAAAAATGGTAAGGAAGCTTAGGTCAAGCTACTGTGGTAATTAAATCTATATTTTCTAAAAACACAATATCAAGATATTTTCGTAGTGACAGAGAACAATAATTTTATAATTCATACTTTCAAAATTTAGTGGCAAAATATCGTATCAATTATATGCACTACTCAATAATCATAAAGCTTAAATTTATGAAAGATTTAATCGCAAACGGAAAATTCGATGTGGAAACGGTGTAGTTTATAAGGAAGTTTACTACTACTATGGACATGATTATACTGATAAATCGATAAGAAGGCCGAAGTTCAACGTCGATAATAAAGTTAAAGTTAGTAAAATGAGAAACTTATTTATAAAAGTTTATATGCCAATTGGTCGATTCAAATATTTGCAATAATATGAGTAGCACTTACATTCTCGTTATATTTTTCATATATTTCGTTCATTTTTTTTATATTTTACGAGCAAGAATTATCAACGACTAAAAATCTGGATGTTTATCTCCTAGAAATTGTTATTAAAAAAAAAAATTAACTATTTTTTAAATGGCTTGACTTAAAAAATAAACACCATAATTTCATCGATAAAATCATATTTTAATAGAAAAAACTGTATAGTTTTTCTTCGGGAAGAAACCTTCGCAAGCCAGAGCGTTTCATTTTCACAAGAACAATCTAAAATATATATTTAAAAAATAATTTTAAAGACATCAGATATAACTATTCTATATTAAAAAAATTTATGTTTTAAAAATTTAATTTTTAATTAAAAATGTATGTACAAGTTTATATTTGATTTTGAACATCATCTCTGAATTAAATTGGGTGCCCAATTAATTTGTTCAAATGAATTCCATGTTCTAATGTTTGTAGGAACGTCCGATAAGGGAGAGCTAAGTTTGCTTGTCGTATAGCATGATTATTAGCTTCCTCTACTTTCTTTCAGAAGTCGCTAGATTTCTTAGAAACCACTTGCGGTATCCGTGTATCGTCTTGTTCAGACAATATATATATATTTCAATTTAATAGCATCATAACTACATCTGATATTATGACTGACGCTGAATACTTCGACTTCGTATATTTGCACGTTCGATACTGGTCACAAACACAAGTAAACGCTGAGAATCTGCGTATATGATGAATAGAACCCTATTTTGTAGAGTTATTTTGAACTCATTTCTTTTCTCAGAATCAGTTCAATATGCAGTCGATCATTCGATTGACTAGAAAAAAGAACCATCGCATATAAAAGCTTTACCATGACAAGAAGATAGGTGTGATCCTACTAGTCTATACAAGTATTTTATACAGAGATAGTGGAACTTCCATTTTTGAGAAAAGCTCTTTAGTTCTTTATTTTCATTGGGAAGATAGTTTTCGGTCAGAAGCCGACTTACCTGTCGAATTAACGTTTGTGACGAAATATAAATCGAAATTTAAAGGAACCAGGTAACAATTTATATTTTGATCTCCTTGCTTAATATGTAATCATTTATGGAGGTATCGGTCTGTTTTTCAAATTTGTTTTCCCCACTTGATGTATATTTACCATTAAATCTATTATTCTCTTAAATTTAATATACATGCATACTTAATGTAAGATGAAGTTCGAGTTGGATTACTTGTATTATACTTTAATATTAATAGAAAATGAAAGGATTGATATAAATGTTAAGGAAGAAAGGTCCTATCGAATAAAATAATAACTATGCTTCGTTTTTAGATAGAATTAATATCTTTGTCACCCACTAATAAGGTCTTGTTTTTTGATGGATATACCCTTTTATATATGGCGGGAAGCTATTTTGTGTTTTAATCTTTAACGTAAATAGAAAATTGTTTAATTTTAGTAAACAATTAATCTACTTATGATTTCAGCTCTCACGCGTGGTATATCAGCTAGTTGGAACAATTTGAACAGTACTGAAGGTCGTAAGGGTCAGTGGCTGCATAACATCGCAATGCGATATTATCGACTATGGATCTACGCGTGTAATATAGTTTTACTAGGAAGTGTACTAGGATTTGCTGCAACAGCCTCTCACATGTTTCTCTTCTCTAGTGATCCTCGGCGCTATCTCGTTCCTGGTGTACCTAAAGTTTATGATCCAACTGCTATCTACGCTTATTTTGCTCTTTTAATACAACTGGGATTTGTACAACTACTAGGCTGTATTGCAGCGAGACGACTCAACGCCAATCTACTCAATGCATACTGGTTACTACTTCTTGTTTTACTTTTTGGTGACGCAGTAATCGGAATTGCTTGGATCTTTCGTTTCGAGAGGATGAGAGCTGATCTAAGACCTAATTTGAGGCTTCGACTTCAGGTCACTTAAATTTTATTCGTTTGGAGTAACTAATTGACTATATAATCCACTTTTACATATAGAATAAAATTAATCGTTTTACTTAGTAAAAATTAAATAAATATCATTAATAAAATTCATTTGGTAATATAAAGTATACAAAAATATATACAAACATGTATACAAGAAAATATACTATGACATATCGAATAAATAGAAACTGTAACAATTATTGTAGGGAACCATTGTATAAAAGGTATAAAGTTAATATAAATAAAAATTTATTAGAAAACTATACAGATATACATAGGTTCATAACTTTTTTTATAATTGAAGAAATATGATTCACATTTATGAGAAAAATTCTCTAAAAGGCTTACTGTGACAAGATTGTTATTAATTTATATTAATATATTTTTATAAAAGTAATTTGTGTTGTTCACATTTTTTAATTATTCGGTGTACAAGTAAATTCCCAGCGATTTGTTTCCGAAATGTGAGGTTTTATTATGAAAACATTGTTATATATCCTGTATTTAAAGTATCGCCGATTGGAAGCTATAACTTTCTCCTGTCTTTCTGGTAATTTATGAATTCTAGACCAATAAAATTTCACGTATTTCTAGCCCAAGAACGTATCGAGCTATTTTTTATTTCTCTACTGATCTAAGGTATATTTACGTTAGAGAATTCTGTATTGCTCAAAATAATTGGTAGTGAGATGGTGCCAACTCTGGAGTGTAAGATGGGTGAAGCACTATTATTTTCCAAATAGTTTTGAACCGATGGCAAATTAGTCGCCGAATGGTATCGTGATGAAAATTGACGGACCCATTCCTGGTCTTTTATGCCTGGCCGTTTGTACTGTAATTATTGCTACAAACGAATAAGTTGGGTTCGATACAATGGCCCTTTACCATGTGAAAGAAATTCGTAATATACGACATCCTTTTGATCCCACCATATGCAGAACATGACCTGATTTACATCAATATTTTCCTCAAGCGCCGATTACGCGGATGCACTTCACGGTCTGTCTTTTGAGGGGCGCCTCGCAAGAGAGATCAAGTTCATAAATCGGAAGTGGATTTAAAGTTAGAGATTTGCTGCTTCCCTTCAGCTTGGTGATGTGTCCTGTTCATCTGGTGGACGAACTTTCACTCCTGAGCCACGAGGTCTACCAGGATCACCCCGGTAACCAGTAGGGAGGCGGCCTCCGAAACCGTGCGATACGAACACGCTACACGAAGAGCGCATCTCCTCTGACAGCTGCCATGCGCCTACGATACTTTTCGTACTGCAGCGCATTGGCCCAGACTTCAGCACCGTAAAGCACGACGGACTCAGCAGCTCGCAGTAAAAGCCGCCTGATGCAGGGACGTGGTTCTCCTATATTCATCACGACCCTGCAATTAGTCATCACTACCGCCGCCTTGTCTGCTGGCTGAACATGTTCCCAGAATATGAGCTTCGCATCTAGCATCACCCCCAGGTGCTTGACAGATGCCTTGAACAGGACCGACATCTCAGTTTTGGCTTCCACGAGCCCGTGATCACCCATCAAATTGCGAATTCTGCTCATGGTCTGATCAAGGCGCGTCTGTGTCAGCGTCATATTACTCGCAATAATAACAGCTGTTACGCCATCCACATACCCGATCAGTGAGCAACTTTCCAGCATGTCCAACCGAAGGATCCCGTCATAGGAAACATTCCATACATCGGAACCTAGGATGGAGTCTTGGGCCACGCCACACGTTAGCACTTTTTGCTTAGAGACCTCGGCCGATTCGTACAGAATCGATCTGTCCTTCAAATAATCTCGGATGATCTGGAGTAAGTACCTAGGTACATTGAAATGCTTCTCCAGTGTCTCCAGCATGTCTGTCTACCTAACCGAGTTGAAGGCGTTTTTGACATCGAGTGTAACCAGAAGGCACACAGGTCAGGATGGGCCGCCCACATCGAAAGCCATACTGCTTCTCAGAAAGGTCGCCAGATGTAAAAAGGGCCACCTGTAGGCGGGGTCTCCTCAATTCTTCCAGAAGTTTTCCGGCGCTGTCTAGAACGCATAAGTGTGTGTACGCCAACGAAGCACTAGATGCTCCCTTGCTATTGCATATTAGTACAAGTCTCGCCTCTTTCCGGCAGAGATCAAACATTCATGCGCGTAGGCACGAGTTGTGCATGCCAAGAAAAGTTCAGGACGAATCTGTACCATCGCTTTCAACACTTTCGCTGGAAGTTCGTCAGGTCCAGTTGCCTTGCTGTTCTTCAGAGAGCGCACTGCTCTCTCTAGCTCCGCCCTTGTGAAGGGCGGTCCCTCAGGGCCCTCGGGAGCTAGGAGTTCATCGTCTCGTTTGGGATGAGTGGGGAATAGGTTATGGATGATGCCGTCCATCACTTCCGTGCTCATAAGCATATTTTTACGGAACATGCTTAATTTACGGGTTATGATTTTGTACCACAATCCCCATGGATCGTTGTACAGAACTTCTCCCAGCTTTTTTCAGCATTCGTGTTTACGATTATCTTTGATGACTCGCGCTTTCTACGAGTCTTCTACGCCGTTAGTTGTTGGAAGATCTGAAGAGCGGCATCGCGGTCACGCCTTTGAACCCTTTGGGCTACGCGACGTAGCCGCCGCCGTCGGCATCGCTTGCTTGCAGGCTTGGCGCATCAGATGCATTGTAGCTTCCGTTACCGCTTTCGCGCTCTCGCAAAGCGTTTGGCTCCTTGGTAATTTAACCCGGAAGCGCTGTCTGCGTTCTAGCGCCTGGGAAAACTTCTCGTAATCCATCAGGCGATGTTCAAACATAATTCAACCGTAAGTTAACCGTCAACCGCGACACCAACGCTAAAGGTGATGTATTGGTGATCATGGCTGTATAGTCTTCGATCACTGAACAGTCCCGCACGCCTGCGGCCAGAACCTCCACAACCAGACCTAGTCTGGATGCCATGTCTATCACTTATCTTCACCTAGAGTCCGGCAAGGGTTCCCCCACTCGAGAGCTTTGCTCTTCAAATGTCCAGCCACTATGAGGTCCCCCTTCATTTCTCTTACCGCATCGTAAAGGTTATCCCGTTTAGACTCGAAACCTCCGATGGCCTTATTCGGGGTGAGATAGCAGCTGACGGAATTTACGTTGTTGCCCCTCACCCAGACGAAAATCTAAATTCCCACGGTACGGAGATCATTCCGATATCAGACATCCGCCTCTCTATCTAGATATTGTTCGCTGACGATGATGATGTCAGCCTCCTTCTTAAGATAGATCTGCGTAAAGAGGTCGCTCGCCGTCCGACTCCTATTCAGGTTCGCCTGCAGGACTTTAACCATTTTGGCGTGACCTGGCTAGGGCTTCATGAAACACCACGCACCCCAGATCCCGCAACGTGATTTAACATTGTGTGGTCGCCGGGCAGAAGAAACACTGTAGAGGCGTTCTACAGTCGGACGTCTTGTGTCCCTGCTGTCCACACCGAAAGCAGGCGATAGTCCTGTCTGGACAATCACAACCCGAACCGCGATATCCATAGCCGAGATATCTGTAAATCTAGTCATTTGCCGACTTTGTTCTCCCTCGTTAGCCTCACTTTGAGGGGGCTAGTATAATCCCGCAACACGCTAAGGAGGGCTGCCTTTACTGCGTGGAGTATTACGCAGCTGTTCACATCTCTGATCTCCAAGGTAGTCTTCGAAGGTAGTCGACGACCTCAGGGGAACATTCTGCCAACTCAATCCTCAAGGCAGGATTTGGCGACCAGTTTTTTTTTATATTAAGTTCTTTTTTTATTATATAGTTTTATTCACATTCCTTTGTTTCTTAATTGATTCCATCATATTTTTAAACAAATTGTTGATGGAGTTAATGAGCTCTTTATCTTCTTGATCCTCCATCTTCTCTCCTTCACGATGTCTGGATAACTTGCCGCACCTACAACACTGTCAGCTCCACTGCTACTGACCATATTGAAGAAATTTGAGCTGTTCAGCACCTTGCATTTTTGGGCGGTTTTCTATTCCTCCGTGCTCCTTAACTCTTTTTTAATGTTGTGCATTGAATCCGTGGACCCTTCAACGGCGAGCTCACCAGAATGACCCCCCAACACTTGCTTGAAGGAGTCATTCTGCTTTGGTCCTTGGTGTAAGGTTCTTTTAAAGAGCCGGGAGATATAGCATGCCCCGTCACGCTCGCCAATGCCGAATAACTGGTGCTGACTAGGCGTCCAGCCGCCCGTTCTGCCGTCAGAGGGAGCCACAGATGGTTCGGGTCAGATGACGCGCCTCCCCATACAGGATCTCCTGTTGGCAGCTCCCAGGCATGCACTGTTCGGCAAGCGCAGTGGACCGTATTTAGCTTCGTTTGGAGCCCCTTCTATCTCCCTCACAAAAATCAAGGGGAAACGATCAGGTGACATATTTGATTGTCGTGAGCCCCCCTTACAGATCAGAAAGGAACCTCCCCCCTTCAATTCCGCCCTAATTTAGGGAGCAGTAGCGTGGGTGACAAAAATTGTGAAGTGAGTGAATGGGATTATGCTTGTATAAGTGTGGTTAGCAGTGGAGGATGTCCCTAACCAGGGCCCGCGCGCATGCCGCTTCCACCCAGCACCAGTATGCCGCTCCTTGCTTCACTC